>CM031237.1:602717470-603317470 GCA_018340775.1 Taxus wallichiana var. yunnanensis | reverse complement strand
AAATCCTCAAGTTATAACCTATGAAAAACAAGTGGATAACCTAGGGGTAAATTTTAAACAAGATCCCTCATGAAAAAGAAAAGAAACAAGAAAAATAACCAAAAACCCTAAAATAGTAAAGAATAAGGAAAATAAATGAAAACCCGAAGCAAACACTTCACAAATAACTCAAAAAGCTTCTAAAAATAAAGAAGAGAAGAATACCTTCAACTAGATTGAAAAATGATCAAAAATGGCTCGCGAAATCAATTAGGAAGCTAGATCAGGTTTGGAGGTAGAGGAAGCATTAACAGAAATGCAATGTAGAAAAAATGAAAGGTAGCAAATGACATGGAAAAACCTAAATATTTATAATAACCTAGCATTAATTACACCTCACTTTACACATGTGCCAACTTCTAGACAACTAGACATTAATGATGTGTTATCATGCTTGAAGTATCTGAAAACCTGATACACAAGATTTGATTCAATTCAGGTTTCAGGAAACATGAGACATGATGCATGATTTGTTTAGATGCTTCTAATTCCTAAAATCCTAACACAAAGGCTTCATTCGGGTATCAAGTTTTGAATAAAATGAGGCATAAAACATTCTTTGGTTAAAGCATGTTCGATGTGTAGAAGTTCTGAAAACCTAACATAAAGGACGTAGATAATTGGGTTTGGGTTTCAGGAAACATGAGAAATATAACATGCAAGAAACATGTTTTCATGTAATGAAAACCTAAAAACCTAAAAATCTCTTATAAAGGGAATTTTTAAGATATTTGTCCAAAATTTTCCTATGGTTATTTCATTTTTAGCTAGAATCACTAAAACAAGATAACAACTAGCTCTAGTTGGGGAATTTCTTTGAGACATCAAAGGAAGAGAACTCATGTATCAAAAATATTTATTCATTAGGCTATGGATTCGGGAGAAGAAAAACCAAACACAAACAAACAAAGAAATAAATAAATAAAACAAACACACAACAGAAGATAAATTATAATACAATGTAAGAGAGCATCTTGCATTCGATGGAACAACTTTAGATGTTGACCACTTTGAAAGTTAGAGGGAGAAAATATCCATCAAGATGTGATAAACATAAGCTATTTTCTTTGTTCAAATTGATGGATTTTGAAAGGACCTTTCCATAAAGAATCAAACTTGCCATGCATCCATTTTTGTTCCTTCTCTTATCCCAGAGAAGTACTAGATCTCTAATCTGGACATCACGCTGTGTTGATTTTTTGTTAAATATATTTTTGAATTTTATCGATGATCTACAATACGATCCACCACCTTTCTCTGTTCTTCTTCTATCCTAGCTAGGTACATTATCCTTTTCTCAATGGAATTTTGAAAAGTTCCATCCTCAATTTATTTAGCCAATCGTACGGTTGAACATTCAATAGAGATAGGAATCTCAACATAAATTCCATACAAAACCTAGAACAAGGGCATTCAAATAGCTCACTTAGGATTAATCCGATCTGCCCATAATTCATCATACAATGCTTTGTACCATGTCCTCTAATTCTCATTGACTAACTTTCTGATTATGGTCACCAAGTTTTTATTGCTCGATTCAGCCTAACCATTTCCTTGGGGGTAGTAATTGGATGAATGAGCCAATGTGATCCAAAATCCATAGAATTTTTTTTTAAACACATGTGATGAGAAATTTGAAGCATTATCAACAACAATCTTGTGAGGTATACCGAATCTAACAATTATATTCTCCTTGAGAAAGTTACACACAACTTCGGAGGTTACCTATTTGATTGGCGCGACTTCCACCCACTTAGTGAAATAGTTTGTGGTAGTGAGCACATAATTATGACTGGCACTAGAGGTAGGATTCAATACTCCAATGAATTCAATTCCCCATTGGTGAAAAGGTTCTTCAATTATCACAGGATTCAAGGGAAGAGTTGTCAACTTAGGATGACCAACAAAATGTTGACAAGCTTCACACTTAGCCACCCATTCTGCTGAATCTTGAAAGAGAGTAGGACAATAGTATCTGGCCCGGAAGATCTTATAAGCCATCACAGAGGAAGAGAAATGTCCTTCGCATGCTAGATTGTGGAAGGATTCTAGCAACCTTATCTGCTGAGACTTATCAACACAATGCAGGAATACACCATCAATACCCTTCTTGTATATACCATTATCCCAAACAATGTATCTTGCGGACCTTAATTTAACTGTCATCTTTTCTTTTTGGCTTAAATGTAGGGGATATTCACTATAAGTTAAAAATAAAGTGATATCTACATACCATTCATCGGTTGTTCTTACAAAAAGCACCATGGGAAATTCTAAAGAAGTATCTTTAGTCTCTTCACATTATATCTCAAAATTGTTTTATGTGATCAATTGGCACAAGCCTCTTCCTTGTACTAACTTGGTAGGTCTGATGTCTAAGTCATATTATTTGACTATGGCTATCTAATTACCTAGTTGACTACCCAAATCTTGTTGAGTCGAATGGACTTAACTGTAGTATCAAGAACAAGAACAAGAGTGTGAGAACTCAACGCATAATACTTGAAATGATTCACTGCTCTCACCACTGCGTAAGCATGATTTTAAATATTTGACATCTTCAATTCATGTTATTTTAGTGGGTAGCTCATGAAAGCAATGGGATCTTCGATTCCTTCTTCGTTCTCCTACATCATGATGGCTGATATTATATGTGCGGAAGCGTAGTTATACATGATGAAATCCTTCTTGAAGTCTGGGCATACCAGAATAGGAGCATGAGAAATTTCTCTTTTGACCTCTTCAAAAGAAAGCTTCCCTTGAGTGCTCCATCAAAATGGAGTTTTACCTTTCATCATCCCAAGGATATCCTTGGTTTTGTCAAAAAAGTCAGGTACAAATCTTCTTAGGAAATTGAACTTTGTGAAAAAGGAATACACCCCATTTTTTCTTATAGGAAAGGTAAGGATTTGGATGGCTTTCACCCGCTCTGGGTTGATCTTATTTCCTTATTTAGTCATGATATGACCCAAAAACTTGTCTTCTATTACTCTGAACATGGACTTCTTAGGATTTAATGAAATCCCATGACACCTGCATCTTAAGAGTCCCTGCTCCAGGTGATCATAATGATCACTTAACTTCTTAGAGAAGACCTTCAAGTCATCCAAATATACAACTATGAATTTTCCCATTAAATATTTGAAAGCTAAGTCCATAGCTCTTTTAAACATGGCTCCAGCATTAATTAAACCAAAAGGGATCCTCTTGTAAGAAAAGGTCCCCACTTTGGGTGGTGAATGTTGTTTTATGTTGATCTTTAGTGGTTACCTCGACTTGATTATACCGGAAAATACGTCAATCATGGATAACATTTCGATCCATGACGATCTACAATACTTGATCCATGATAGGAAATGGATAATTGTCTTTCAATGAATACGATTAAGGTTACGCAAGTGAAAAAAATCTAAATCTCGCCATTATTCTTTTTGATGGGGATGATGTTAGCAACCCAAGTAGAATAATGGATTGGGAAGATAATCCTTACATCTAACATCTTTTGAATTTCTACAAAAATAGTCCCTGAGATCTTTAGATTATAATTCCTTTCCTTCTGCCTGTAGGGTTTGACATCAGGTTTCAAAGGGATGCTATTTTACACATCCTTGGGCTTGAAAGACTTCAGATATGCATATGACCACACCAGACGTCCATATATCTCTTTAGGAGTGCAGTGAATCTTCCTTTCTTCTCAAGAGAATAGCATTTTCTGATGTTTACCATTCATGGTTGGTCAAAAAAGCCTAGATTAACTTGATCTACCTCTGATGAGGAAACACATTCATCTTTTTTTTATCCTAAATAAATGGTCCTATTTTTCAAACAAGCCTTCGAGAGAAACCAATCCCTTCGGAATCTTATTGCCTTTGAGCTGGATGAATTCACCATCAATCTCTTGATATGAATTTGAGATGGACTCATGGAAATTTGATTTTGATCCTTCAAAATAGAGCTCACTAAAATTATCATCTTTCTCAAGAAAAGACAATACCTATTGATCATCATTGAACACTTAGATGATACACAATCTCAATGTTATATGTGTCTTGTTTGAACTTTGGGTGAGGAAGGAGAAGAGATGTAGACATGGCCAAAGAATCAGATTTATCATTGTAATCTCTCAAGACTATCTTAATGGAAAAAGCATCAAAGCATTCTATGATGTCCCACACCTTGTTCTTGTAATGCCTTAGGCGATCATTTTTCACCTAATAGACCCCCTTTACTTGATTTACAATCAAATAAGCATCTCTCTGCACTTTAAGATTTCAGATTCCCTTTTCCCTTACAATTTCTAATCCCAATAGCAGAGCTTCGTATTTGGCCGTGTTATTAGTATTGTCAAATTTCAGCTTGAAGGTGAAGGGAAAGATCTTGAAACTCAGAGATATAAGAACTACACCAGCTTGATCCAAGAATTGAACAACTCGTCGAACTCGAGGATCTAAATAGCATTAGGATCTTCTTCCTTGATTTCTACAGAAGGAACCTCCGATGTCATGAAATAATTTCCCAAGCCTACATCCCCAAAGATAATTTGAGCCTTAGGATAATCTGAGTTAGTGACTGTGTACTTCACTTGTGCTTTAGGATGGAGGACACGTGGAAGTCCATTCACTAGAATTTTATCTTTTTCCAGTCCATATTGTTTTCTCCTCCGACATATTTGTAGAAACCTCTTCCTAAGAGAATACCATAAGCATCTAGGATATCAACAACCAAGATAGTCATATTTACTCTCTTTTTAGGGAATGTGACAAATGCAAACTATGCATCCTTGATTTGGCCAATCAAAGGGACTTGTTTGGTTTCCATGGAGTAACACTACCCATAAGATTTATTCAAGGTAAGTCTAAGGTCATGGGCTACTTTTGCGGGCATTACATTATCAGAGGCTCCTGAGTCAATTATGCAATTGTTGAGTTTAAACTTGTTTATAAGTAAGGACAAATAAAACGGTTCAATATTTCCTGAAGAAGCAACAAAGGTCATATTATTCTGAGGTAAAGGCTAAGTGGGATTAGGAAACATGCCTTTTGAAGATGAAGGGATAATAACTTTACTTCTAATGAATTTAGCAAGTTTCTCAAATTGCTTGGGATTTGAAAGGATGTACTCGGCTTTCAACATTTGGATTTTAGTTTTCTTTAAATTATCGATAATGTCAAAAGTGGTGTATAAAGAATGATGTTGGACTTAGTTCTGGTTATACTGGTCTGAGCTGAGGCACTGGTATTGGGGGTAGGAGAAAGAGAGTTAGAAAAAGAACTTACCTTTTTAGTTGTTTGTTTTTCAGTTTACACTGAGATAGGAGAGCCTCTTTTAGCCATAACCATGGGAGCCTCTTTACCCTTCTCCTTAGAGCTTTCAACTAAATTTCGGAGTTTTGATATTGAGCTCGAGTGAAGAATATAAATGACTGAACATCATGTTTGCATTGGTCTTCCTCATATTCCAAGTACCCAATGTTGGATTCGTCAGCTGAATCATCAAAAGAATCATCAACATATCCTAAAGCTTCAAAAGCTTCGTGAGAATCTTGATCTTCTGGTTCTTCATCTTCCTCAACTATTTCCATTGTTGCATTGATAGGAGGAGCTTCGATGGCTAGAATTATTGGAGAAGTAGTAAATTAATTCCTATCTCTTGTGGGAGTGCCATTGGTATTGTTGAAATTCCTTCTAGGAATATCCCGATAAGGAATGTTGGTCTCTGTTGAGACATCTACTTCTTTAAAGTGATCAAGTTGTTGGCCATCTTCTGAATCATAGGGTCAGTAGTACTTTAAGAAGAACTCTTATTTTTAGGCTTAGATGACTCTCTTATGATCTTCCTGGCAGAATGAGATCATCTTCTATTTCAGTGGTTGTAGCTTGAGTAGTAGCCAAATCAGGGATAACAGATCTTCTTAATAAGAATCTCACATCAGAGGTTGAGCATTGATGAAGAAACACTTTTAACTCTCAAATGTGGGAACGGATAGCATCGAAATCTTCCATATCATTTTTTTGAATTTTTCCATGAAATCCCGCATGGGCTCATGAGACTCCTTATTCATATGTGTAAGTTGTACTAACAAGTCATGAGAATCTTCAACTAATTTGAATCTTGGTTTGAATACAGATCTCATGGTAGCCCAGTTGGTAATGCATGCATTCAAAATATGGTAGAACTATTCTGCTACCACACCCTGCAATGTTTCAATGAAGATTCAAACAGAGACATCTTCATGAGCCACCCCAAGGACACCGCATGTGACAAAGAATGAAATAATGTGTTCATCAAGGTGCTACTTCTCATCTCTATTGAAATTAGGGATATTATCACAAGATCCATGTGGTAGATCATGCAATGGTGGAGTTAGGGAAAAACGACCAATAGCTACACCTCAAGCAATAGGTTGTGTTGTCATTCTTATGAATGCATTGTGTATAGAAATCTAAGTATTAGACAAGAATAATGCATGATAGGCTGCAAAAGCTTCTTGTTCTTGAGGAACCTGAGTTCTTTGGATAGGAGAAGAACTTATTGCTGGCTAGATGAAACACTATTGGGGGAAAGTCTAAAATTGTGTTGTTGAAGCATATCAAATAACGGATCAGTTTCACCCCTAGCTTGGCTTGACCAAGTGAAGATTTTTCTAGCCATTTTCAATTGAAAAATGGATCTATCAAAAATAATGCAAATACGGAGCTTCCAGACACTAAAAGAATAAGCTTTAGTTTTATCAATCAATAATACCCAGCAGATTTTACAAAAACTATTGGTTGGATATTTTCTCAGACCAAAATATGAGGTTTGACCACAATACATGGGATTAAATCCCTCCTCAAAGACAAATGAGGCAGCTTGTTTATTAGTAATCTAAAACATAAAAAAATATATATATACAATATCCACACTATCCTAACCATTGGGGTTGGGATACAATCCCAAAATCCATATCAACACGAGATGGAGATGTTACAGCTTTCGAAATGGAAGGGATTATAAAGGAAACTATTAAAGATGAAACAGAGAAGAAAGGGAATGAGAGGAATGCATTTTCTTTCAAGCAAACACATATCAAGAAATACTTATACGAGTTTTAGATAATGAATGTAATATTCGAAATGATTAAAATAATCAAGGACACTAAACAAATAATAGCTTAAGATCTTGGATGTAAGAACAATCTCTCAAGATAGATGAATCCCACAACACAAATATTGCAAAATAACACTTGTTCTTAATATTCTAAAAATTTCTCTCCTTTGGAATGCATAAGAATCCCTTATTTATAATAGAGAGAGAGAAGAGAGAAAATAGGATAAATCCTATAAAATAGTCATTTAATAAGATTCCTATTTTTCTTGACTCTCACATAGGAGAACAAGTCAAATTTTACTTCCTATGTGACAAAACGAAAATGAAAAATACATGAAAATTTCTTGATAGAAAATGGCATGAAACATTATGCTTATTCTTCTTCATCGTCCTTGTCTTCCTCCAGTGAAGCTTTCTTGTCATGAAATTCTTGGAACTTCTTGATTATGCCTTGCATCTCAGCTTCATCTGGTGTACTAAAATAATCACTTAGAAGCTCGCAAGTTTCCTGAGTGTCACTTGCATTGCCAAGAAGTTTTTTTAATCTCTTGTTGAGTTTCCTTAGTGATTCCAAAACATTCTCAATCCTTATGAACTTATTAATGGTTTTCAGATCAAAGATGAAAGCTAGTTCATGCTGAATTGATTCTTGAATATTTTATAGAGATCATTAGTAGGTACAATACTCGAGCCTTCATCTAACACCTTGGTGAAGATCCTGGACAACTCCTCTTCTATGTCATTGGTGGCATCAAACAACTAATCTCTAGATTCTCACAACTTGCTGCAACCTTCACTAAGAATATTTATCCTAAATCTGATGTCTTTGGCTAGCTAGAAATGCTGATCCCCATGCAAAATGATTCCTTCTTCCATTAAGATCCGGGATGGAACCTGTTTCATTACATTGAGAGCCTCTAGAGTTAACTCAAGGTTCTTGACTTCCTATGAAAATTCATCAAACATTTTGTTACCATCCTTCTTTATTTCATCCAAGGATTTCTAAACATCCACTATGTCATCAATGATCTCTCTTCCTTGTAGGAGTAGCCTCTGAATCCATTCATCAACTATTCTTCCCTACTCGTTGATATTTTCAATCATAGGTACCGATGAGAAATCGAACCTGTTAGGAGTAGGGGTAGAAGATAATGGTGTTAATAGAGAGGGCTTTGAGAGCTTAAGTAATACTTCTGTTAATTGTTCAAATTTCTCCTTTAGCTCATCTCTACTCACCTTTGTTTCCCTCAGCTTCTAGAATAGCACGTTTATGGAACCCTATTCATCTTATTGTACTCCTTATGTTGTTACCTTTCATAGATCAACCCTTGTAATCTGATAGTCATTAACTGTTATATCCTCCTTGGTTTTGTAGGCCACGGAGTGGAAATATCTACAAACTTATGCCCTAAGGAATCCACTAAAACCCTTGAAACCATTTTGGGTTTCTTGGTAGATTTGGCAAGAGAGGATTTGAGTGAACTGAAGTCAAAGGCTGGTAGGGGAACTCACACCTTCCTCTTCCTCAAAGTCTGATCAACCAACCATTGAGGTACAGTGGAATAATTTTCCCCTATCAGAGGTGTTATGGTTACATCTGTAGGTGGAGGAAGGTTTACTTGTGGAGTAGTGATGACTGCAAGTGTGGTGACTATGGGGATAGATTTAGGGAATGAAGGTGTGGAAGGAGGAGGAATTTCTATGGCCATCTTAGGTCCAATAGAGAAAGATGAGAGGTCAAAGAAGATGCTGGCCATGGATGATGAGAGTGGCATAGAAATATGAGATGAGGAATATTGGGTGAATGGAGGTAAAGATTCTATATTCAAAGCTTGAGAAGCAAGAGAAAGACTTACCTTCAATGAGCAATCATCAAAAGGAGAAATAAGAGGGTAACATACCTCTTCTTTTGAAGGAATTTTTTTCTTGTTTTGGTGGAGGAGGTGAATCTAGTACCTCAATTATTTGTGAAGGAGTGGATGATTTGGATCCTTTCTTTTCTCCCCTTCTAACAAACTTAAATTTAATCTACCTCTTGGTAGGTATTTTATCCTCTTCCCTCTCTCCCTTGGAGGGTCTCGCTTCTAAAGTAGATATTTTTGAAAATATCTTTTCCTTATAACTCATTCCCCAAGAAATGAGCCATGGCTTGGTATGGACAAGAGTCTGAGTAGCTCTTTCAGCAATAGAATCTTTTTTAGCAATAGACTAATCAATTGCCGAGAATCCGATTTGGCCTCCATTTGACTATTCATACCTAGTGTCCAGAAAACTTTCATTGTCCGTGGTGCCTTCAAGGATGTCAGCTAGATCTAACATCTAAATGTATTCAAGTGTCAGTATATTGTTATCTTTTCTTCAGATGGTAACTTCATCCCAAAGATGAACCTAGATATCTTCCACATTAGGCACATGCGGTATAAGGTTCGATATGACTTGAGGACTCCTCGATGTCAAATCCCTCCTTGACCTTAATATGTTTATTCAATTTATCTTAAAGCTCATGCACCACATTCTTGGCCTTAACCATGATAGAGCATATATACCTTCCAATGGGAATAGGGAAGGAGATGATAGCTTTGTGCCTGCTTTGTTGGAATTTGTGAGAAAATCAAACAATTGTCTAGCTAACTCCATGAAGGATCAACGTCACCCGGGAACTTGGGAAAATGGAAAGGGTTACCCTAGAACCTCACCACCCAAAGATAAGTAAACTTCTTGATTTGTAAGAAAATACAACCCTGTTTTGACACTTCAACCCATGTTTCGTCAAAAACCCTTCTCTTCCTCGATCGGGATCCAACTGAAAATGTTTTTATAGAAGAAGGTGTCATTCAATATTCTATATTATTCTTGAGAACCTTTCATTATTAGCCAAGGGAATTATCTATATATGTTTTCCGTTTCTCGGTTTACCTTTACATCTAGCCTTGGGTAGTTCCTCATGCCTGCTGCTACATAGGTGACATATGACATCATATATAACTTGTCGATAGACAAGACTATTTTCATTTGGGTGTCTATTTCATCACTTATTATGCTACCCCAATCAATCCCTTGGTAATTCTTCTTTATAATGACCATGAACTGGTACATCCATCCTTGGAATTCCTTTGACTCTGGGAGCCCAAATAACTAGCTCAAGCAGGTGATGATATCATTGACTTCAAGAATAAAATCACTTCTAGGGACTGACTTAGGAAACCTAGAAACAATTGGCTTAGCCTTGATCAAGAACTTCTTGTTTATGTGCTTGATGCAGTCTTCCTAATCTTTGTCCTAGGCCTTTTGTGCTGATTTAAGGTCTAAATCAACATACTCCATAAAGTTGGGCAACCTTAGGAGTTGATTGAAATAACCTCCATCCAATTTCACTATAGAATCTCTTGCTTGATTTTTCACTGAGCGGGAGGCTGAGTCATAGTGGGAATTGCAAGCTAGGACGAATTCGGGGCACTAAGATAATGTTTGATATCCCGCTTTGTGATAGAGAGACCACTGCCTGCTATCGACTTCATCCAAGAATTCTGAGAAGAATCCTCAATTCTCTTCCATAAGTCCTCCATATCTATATTACCAAGATATGTGTCCGAATTTCATAATGACAAATTATGTAGGAGGAAGACTCCATCTTCGATACTCGATACTCATACTTAATTTTTCATGAGGAGTCTCGAAGAATAAATTCCTTAATGATTTCTAGAAGAGCAATTGGGCTTGAAATCTTGTTGAATAGGTGCACAGACCCGCCACACTGTTCAGATTTTGAAACTTGCAAAACACCTTCAGAAACCCAACATACTGAAGTGTATGTCGGAAGTTAGGACTTGTCGAGCACTGATGAAAACCTGACACACTATGGAAATGAGGAGGTGTTGGACAAGTGGGAAAACCTGACACACACGGTGGAACCTAGAGGATGTCGAGTAGGTAGAAATGCCCGACACACTATAGATCTGGATGGATGTTGAGCACCTAGAAAAACGACACAAGGTGGAAAGAGCAAGATGTTAAACACCCTGCAAAACGAAACAAGTATATCGGGTTTCTAACGTGTCAGAACATGAAAATTTCCACCCCATGATTACTTAGGAATTTTTAGAATCATCTTGAAATCCACAAGTTACAACCTATGAAAAACAAGTAAATAACCTAGGGGTAAATTTCAAACAAGAGCCCTCATGAAAAAGACAAGAAACAAGAAAAACAACCCAAAACCCTAAAACAACAAAGAAGAAGGAAAAGAAATGAAAACCCCAAGCAAACACTTCACAAATAACCCAAAAATCTTCTAAAAAGAAAGAAGAGAAGAATACCTTCAACTAGATTGAAAAATGATCAAAAATGGCTGGTGAAATCAATCAGGAAGCTCGATCAGGTTTGGAGGTAGAGGAAGCATCAACGAAAATCCAATGTAGTAAAAATGAAAGGTAACAAATGACATGGAAAAACCCAACTATTTATAATAACCTAGTTTCAATTACACCTCACTTGACATATGTTACAAATGCTAGACAACTGGACATTAATGACATGTCATCATGCTTGGAGCATCCAAAACACGATACACATGATTTTATTCAATTCGGGTTTCAGAAACATGAGACATGATGCATGATTTGTTTAGATGCTTCTAAGTCCCGAAATCCTGACACAAAGGCTTCATTCAGGTTTTGGGTTTCGGGGAACATGAGGCATAAAACATGCTTTGGGAAAAGCATGTTCCAATGCTTAGAAGTTCTAAAAACGACATAAAGGACTTAGATAATCGGGTTTCAGGTTTTGGGAAACATGAGACATATAACATGCAAGAAACATGTTTTCATGTAATGAAAACCCAAAAATCTCTTTTAAAGAGAATTTTTAAGATATTTTTCCAAAATTTTCCTATGGTTATCTCATTTTTAGCTAGAATCACTAAAACAAGATAACACACCTCACCAATGATTAAACAATAATCATTTCTATAACCGTCACTTTTAATCTTCTCTTGAATATTTGTACCATAGCGCTGCACATAAATTATGCTCATGGATAATTTTCATCTATCTTTAGATGAGATCCCATGGTCGTTTCAACCCACTTTCGAATAATAATCCTACTCTTCACATTGGTCTTATCTATGACTTAAAACCCCTCACATGGGATCTAAATCCTTGATTCAAACTTTAAATAAAAATATGAATCCCTCAAAAGGACATATTTCTCTCTACAATCACTGCTATAAATAGACTGCTCCCTTGAAGGACAACTATGTACAAATCTTAAAGAAAAAAAGACAAGAATCCGAAGCTTCCTGCATTGATCAGCTTCATGAAGACCTCAAGGAGTTACTTTCCTCATCCCATATAGACTTCCCGCATCAATTAGTCTATCTCAAATACAAGTCAACTATAAAAATTTTCATCATGGACTTTCCCATTGTGACCTTGGATCTCTTGCCACAAAGACTGATACCTACTACCATATAAAATACCACTTTTCACCCTCTCACCATTTTCACTCTCATTTCCTACCACCTCAAGGGAACTCATGGAACCATGACATTTGGTGGTCATGTAACTACTTTAAACCTTTAGAATAATTGATCATGTAATGTCTTTAGGATCTTATGTTCATCAATCTATCTCATGTATGACTTACTTGTTATGATCCTAACCAATCGGTGGCTTTCTTGCCTCCTCTTCTCTTTTAACCTTATTACATATTGATTGCCTTATACAGAACTTGGTCATCGACTCTTACCTTTGGGTCATCTTCTTCTTCCACCACACTCAACATCACTTCTACTAATGAGCCCCAATTGACCCCACAATTGACCCATACCTAATAGACCTAGACTCAATCATGCCTATAACACACCCAACCATACTCTTACCTTCTCATATTCATCCCTAGCTTATGGTAGAACTACATCGGCCTGAGGTCCCTTTTAGACAGGACTATGTAGGTAGCACTCCGAGGGCATGGGGCCCTTGGAGGTTAGCTTGGCCACTCTCTACCCTAGCCAATTCATCTTTCACTCTTCTAAATCACATTCTACCCCACTTAGTTTCCTTTTTATATAAAAAATTGGAAATTAAACCACACAAACAACAAGTTCCTTCACATTTTTATCATCGTCAAAAGATAAATTTATTATGACTACCATTTCTTTACCATCATCATGCATGTATTATAAAACATTATAAACATAACCCATATCAACATTCATTGCACAAATTAATGAATTAAAACCTCAACCAACTTAAACTCCACCATGCCTAAAACCTAACTTCATCCATGCCTAAAAAAACCTGATTCAACCATGCCTAATAGACCTAGACTCAATCCATGCCTAAATAAAACCTGACTCAATCCATGCCTAGACCACAACCTGAGTCAACCATGCCTACAACATAACTTGATCCATGCCTAAAACCTAACCTCATCCATGCCTATAACCTAACTCCATCCATGCCTAACACACCTATCCTAAATCCATTTATGCATAATAATAAAATGTTATCAACACAAACACATAATTCCCATAATCATCATCATCTCTATAAAATACAAATATCCAATCATGTGTATCCATATACATAAGTATCTTGGCACGTAGGTCGGTCCATATAAACAAATCTCTCAAAAATATCATATACATTCTCACCGTCTTCAGCACATAGGCCAGTATGTATAAAAAAATAACTAAAATACATCAAAATATAGGGATGGGAATCAGGCCTCATCCTACCAGACATCCTCCATGTCAGTCTTTCCAGTCTCCTCCTCAGCTCCTATCTCAAGACCTGATATCATCTCACCACCTGCCATAGGTCGTGGTTGGCCCCTACTGGTACATCACCTGGAGCTAGCCTATGTGAGCTGGTGGCCTCACCCTAATCATGTCTTAGGGCTTGATGGTCACTGTGCTCTCCATGCTATGAGTACGGGATCTCGTCCTCTCACTAGAAGCTTGTTGTGCCTTGTACTCTCCATAAGATAGGAAATCTATCCCAATCGTCATCAACTAATCTGGTAGTATCTCGGCCTCACCTAGGGAATCCCGTAACTTGGATATGGATATGGTATGTGGTGGCCCCAAAGGCCTCAACCCCTATACCTATTCTCAGAGGACCCTATCCCACTCCTATCCATAAACCGGGACCATGTCCCGGTTCTATGGAGGTTTCATCGGCCTCACACCCGTGCCTATACTGCGCTGTAATACCTAAATTTATGCCTGTGCTGTGGCTAACTGGCCCTATAAACCTGTAACTTACACTTATAGGGTGGCTACCTTTTCATCATCCCCCTCTCCATCTCCACCCGGGTCATCTCAGGCCTATAGACTAGCCACTTGTGCATGTAATGTGGCCACCTTTGCCTCCAATGTCTGCTAGCTACACTGTACCATCCCCAACTATGTAATTAGGGTCGCCACCTGCCCTTGTAGGGCATCTCTTTACATAGTGATGGTGGAAAAATATGGCTATCCGGCCTAGGAGTTCTTGCTCATAGATGGGCCACCCATAACCTGTCTATATGTATCTATCACTCAAAGCATCATCGACCCGTAGGTATATCACCTACTCCTCCTCCCCTGTAGGCATTGTCATCTATGGAAGTGGTAGTGGTCTCTCTACATCATCCCTCTAGTAATGTGGGAAGGGTGGTGGAATATCCTATCCTAACCCAAACTACCATCTGACCCTGTCCACGGGGATCATCTCGTGCTCTCCTACACAAATCCCCTCTATCCATTTGAGTAGCATTTGAAGAAGAAGGCTAGATAACCCACATACAGTCTCCATATAATACCTACCCCGAAAAATCCCTCCAATAGCCGCCGGTATTATGCTACATCATGTGTATCCCTATTTAATAACCACTCTGCTATAATAGGCACCCATCACCTATACCCCACCCATACAAGACCTGGCTCAAAAGCATCGGCTCGAGGCATACCCACTGGTCGTACACAAACAATGTGCTCATAGGCCCAATAGTGTAGGATGAAAGTGCAAAAAAAACTAAACTTACGGAGCCTCCCATATGCCCATAGCTATCTATATAGCTGTACTAAGAATTCTCGGCACCTAGGAAAATTAGATCCTTACCATCATCATGTCATGTAAGAATCCCATCAGTGATCATGGGAATCTCCCACCCTATGCATCCAGTAGTGCAAAATAGTAGACTTCCTCCATCAGTAATACTACTAGCCTCATCTCCTCTGGATGGGCTAGGTACATCTCTCCTTAGCTAAGGCTGGTGTTGTGGAATGACAGCTCCAACATCCCCTCCCTAAATACCGTCGTCATCAACTCCTCAGATGCCTCTGAGGAGATCAAATATACCTGCGTCCCTAATATGGGTAACTGCTGGGAACACGAAAACATACTCCGGGGTGAGTGTCATCTCACCCGTCAGTAGGTGGAATTTTTTAGTCACAAAGCATCCCATATATCTATGAGAGCTACCATCGGACTCAGCTTCAGACCGTATGCAAGTAGTGTCAGACCCCACTCAGGCCCACCTCCTCAACATGCCACAACTCCTTAGTTGTCGCTATGCCTCAAACTATCACGAGTAAGGGTGGCACCCTATCTTGGATCCTCAGCTAGTCTCTTTCCTACATCTAACAAAATAATCACATTATTAAAAAAAGACCATATCTACATTCACCCATACCCATACCCATTATCCTACCTATTTTTACTTTGCTACTTACCTGTTTATCCCATGTACCTCCCTACTTACCCAACCCAACCCTAACCTACCGACCTACCTACCCTAACCCTCCCGACCTAATACCACCTCACCTGTTAAACCACACACCATGACCCCTCACCTACTTCCATTTTGACCCACTCCCAGACCTTAAATTTTTCCTACATATCTATACATTTTTCCTAACAACTCCACCCTTACCTATTTTTACCCCTTACCTAGGTTATGATTTTCACCCAACCCACTTCTTTTACCCCTCCTTACTCACCCACCCAAACTCAGACACCTTTTGGCCCCTTTTTCCTCCAATTCTGACCAGTACCATTACCCCTAACTAACCTCGGTCCCCCTTTAACCAACATCGGTCACCTGCTTTGTGATCAATACTAGTGCACTAGCATCAATGTCGACTACACTCCAACGAATGTCGGTCATTGTCTCGTCAACAACCCATGAAACCCAAACCCCCATTTTCACTTTAAATTACCTTTTACTCCCTTCTACCCACCTAAGCCTACGAAAATCACCCCTACACCCTTCCCTACCCCTTCTTCACCCAATCCCCTCCCTCCCCATTCCTATTTTACTTGATTTCCCTCCCATAATTCAAAATTTTTTTTCCCCCCAAAAATAACAAAACCATTTTTACCCACCTAACCTTTAATTCAACCTAACCAATAAAAAAACAAGTGGGATTGAATCCTACCTCATCACATTTCCATCTCGCATGGTGGTACCTCCGGTTCTTTGTACTAGTGGTCCCCCCGATCCCTCTCCTACCTCTGCCATCACCAAATGACCTCTCACTCTCCAATCACTCAATCCAATCAAATCAATCCAACCTAGCTCATGGATCCACCTATCAACTAACTCTCACCAGCCATGTGGCTCACCAACTCAATCCTCAGTCTCACTCTGTCACTTCCCACCTTTTCTATCTTTCTCTTGTCATTTTCCCAATTCGCTAAAAAAATGAATTGAAAAATACATCACTTTTTTCTTTTTTATATAACATACCCAACCTAACTTGTGATGGTTTCACCTTAACCGACATCATTCCTATGCCCTAGCTTCTGTGGTTGTTCCACCTTGACCGGCATCAGTTCCTTCTAACCATCATTGGTTTAGCCGCTTAGTCCTTTTTCCTACCCCTTACCCCCAATTTTTGACCTAAATCCTTTTTCACCTCACCCACACCTCCCTAGGACACTTCACTTGATCTTCTTGACCTTATCATTTACTACCTCACCTTGTCTTCTTTCGGGGACTCATTATTTTTCCCATACCTTGGCCCTACCCATGCCGTGACCTAGATACTTAGACTGGCACATCACTCATGACTGTGACCTCATGTGCTCGTTATACCTTACGTCACTGTTACCTATGTTGATGAACATACTGACCTTACCTTGCCTCCTGTCATGATTGTTTATCCTGACCCTACACTTGGTGTACCGGAACATACCTAAACATTCTTGCACCTTACCTATGTTAGTTTTCCTAACCATATCCTATACCTTGGATACTAGAATCACCTCAACCTTGTTTGGATAAACCTATCGACCTTAGACAATGTAGAGTTTTCCTTCTCTTCAACTTGGTATCGTGTTGTAGTTTATACATGTGTGTGTGTTTGACTGTTACTACCTTTGACCTTGACCCATTACCTAGATTACTTGAGTGGACCTTTTTCCCTTTTTTACCCCTGATTTACCACCTTCCTCTTCATCACATTCACCTTTCATCAAACCACTCACTGATTCTACCTTTTGCCTCATCATTTCTTGGTTTGAGGGGGATCACCTTCACCTACACATGGGGCAACCACATTTTTTTGTCGGTGTCACTTACAATTACAAGCTACATGACAAAAAGGGGCAAAATGTAGACACCAAAATTTGGTCACACTCTCCTTGGTCCCTCGTCAAATAAACACCTTGAACACATTTACCTAACCATGAGCCCTTTCATTCCACTCTAATATTAATTTAGTTAATTTAATTAAATTAATTAATTATCCTCACAATATTTATTATTTAAATATCTTAATTGGATGATACCCACACTATCCACCTCACTTGGCCACCTCACCCTAAGACCTATTCTTAGAATGTTGCCATAACTAACTAAGACCTACCCAAACCCTAAAAATCAAAGCCTACATTCTTTATAACCATGTTCCCACATGTTATAAGGAGGATTCCATTATAATCCATTGAGAAAACAAACAAGATCCCATAAAATCAAGGGGATCGCCTAGTTTAGTAAACCTAGGAAATCTAGCCCTAACCGACACGGTCATCCCGAACTACCGCCGGTCAACCCAGAACCACTTTGTCGATTACCATTTAACCTCCAAAATAACCTTATTTTGAGGTTGGCACATTTATGAGAGGTTAGATCTAAGAACAAGTGATGAAACCGAGTTGCATGTAAGCAAAACCAACACCCATACATGCATCAAAGTATCCATATCCAGACTGAAGAAACCATAGAGTCATCTACCTTCACTTTGGAGCATCCAGGGAAGTGCCAGCACCACATCAAGTTCATTCCCTTTGATCACTTACCATTACTAACCGGATTTCAATTTTGTACAAGTGGTAAGTGATTTGTTAACAAAATTTTTCCATGTATCATCTCGGTAGATTCTTTTGTTGTTATTAGTAGTTTCTTCTCTCATTTCTTTCCACCACCATTTTACCTCCATGAAAACCTGACCATCCTTAACCCATACCCTTGAACTACCAATATCTATATTTTAAGCATTCTTGTGCATGCTCGAGACCCACATGAACCCTTCCATTCCCATCTAGCCTTAGATCTGTCACCCCACCCCATTTTACTAAGTTTCATGTACCACTAATATATCATTCTTAGTTAACCTAAACCAACATTGGTCATACTAGACCGACATTGGTCTCTGTGTCTTTTAACAAAAACCAAGAACAGAGCTTCTAAACCTCCACCAAATACCTAAAACCACCTATAATCTTACCTTGACCCGGTACCAACACCTTGACAAAGTGACATTGACCTTTAGATTCAATCATATATTAGCTTTTGTGAACGAATTTTATTATTGTAGATGAATGAGATACCTAAATCATTATAACTACAATAGGATTTCCTTTATTGTTAGCATTAAGTTGTTTTAAACAGTGGATTAACAATTATCTAGGAAGTATCACACTTCCCAGATCTAGCACACGTTAGGTATTCCAATGCATATATTGTTTAAATGTTATTTGGTGGTCTTGTTTTCCATTTTAGGTAGTTCCTCCAAGCAAAAAGGAAGCTCTCATGATCAGATGTGGATCCATAAGTCATATGTGTGCAACAACCTACAACCAACATTTCAACAAGTATTCCTCTTAGCCCTTTACCCTTATCTATTTTTTCAACATTCGAAGAAATGCTCTAGAATCAGGTGAAACAAATATTTAAGGAACCATCAAATGCTTCATTTAATATAAGCATCAAATGGTTACATGGGAAGGAGAACAATAGAAACTTGTAGGAGAGTAAGGTGTAGCTAAATAAGGCCAAAGATGAGTAGCCATGGAGGGTTAGATCCAAGCTCTAGATAAATCGAGTTGAAGGGTTCACTGAGTCAAACCCTTCTAAAAAAAATTCTATTTTCATGGGAGCACGTTCCCTTAATTTAATGACATTTCTATTTTTAGAAAAATGTTTATTAAGGGCCCAATTGTAATGGCTCATCCTAAGAACTTATAAATAGTTGAATGCTTCAAGCTAGTAGGGATAGATTTTTTTGAGTGAGGTTGCTCTTCAAGCTTGGAAGAGTGCTTCAGAGAATTCTAAAACCTTTTAATTATATTCAGAGGTATGTCTTACAATCGGGAATCTGATTTATTGTGTTGAATGGTTAATCAATGCTTACTTTTTGAATTTATGATTCTTTAGTGTGATTGATTATCTTACCTTTATTTCAAGTTATCTATTTCATGTTATGAAGGAATAATGTGATTATCTTTTATGTCAGTTGTGAAAATCTTATTTTCCTTCTGTATTAAGTTATGTCATCATTATCCCTAATTACAGAAATAGATTTTTTACATATGTATGTTTTGTTTACTCATGATAAATTAATTGTGTGTTGAATCCAATTCAATCTATCCTTATGTATGCTTAATTTTAATGAAGGAATGTATGCCCTTGCTTCGGGTATTTGGTTCCCTTTCTAGTAGTGATAGGTGAAGGTGGTCAATGATGTAAGCATCCCCCCACACTAACCCTTCCAGATATTAAACATCCCTTAATTTGGTGCATCACCACCCTTAGTATAGTTTCAGTTTTGTAAAATATATTTCCTTAAAACTCATGAAGATGTTAACTTAGGATTAGATGCTCCTTTTATTACACTAGGAGTAGTAAAACATTTATTTTAGGAAGAGGAAGCTGACATTCTCTAGAGGTTCACCTTGATCCCAAGTCCCACAAAGCTTGAGATGTGATCCCATGTGTCCCAGTCAGACCGAATTTCCTATTCAAATTTTGGCCATTTGAAGGGTGCAATAATGATTTATTGAAAACACAAACTATTCTTAATGTGTCAATAATGATAGGAATCCATGCATACAAAGATGCACACATTCATACATCTTGGAAATGTGAAACTCTATTCCTTGATTGAAATTTACACATGTTATACCAAGCAAGAGAAAATAAGAAAGCATGTAGAAGAAGTGTAGATTTATTTCATGTATATGCACACAAAGTCTAACACCATATTACAATTCATTATTGCTACAAATTACATGATTTTCATCATGCAATTTTAGAAGTTATTTTCAAGATCCTTTGGAATGGATAATTCATCCCAATATGGATTTATCTTTCATTTCCCTCATATGAATCTTTGTTTCCATATTCGAATTGTGACCTTTAATTTTCCATGAATTAAGCATTTCTCTTTTAATTTTGAGAAAATACTTTTATAAATATAAAATAGGCCACTTAAGTGAATATGACAAAATACAATGATTATACTCAATGAAGAATTAGAAAGGAGAGAGAAAGGACAGGGGAGAAGATGTTTTGCAACATGGATGAAAAACACTCAATCTCTTATGAAAATTAGTTCCCCTTATGATTTAGTGAAAATCTAGATTTGAACCTTTGAACCATGAGAAAAATCTTCCTTAACAATCCATGAAGGCTTGACATAATTTCTTGGACAATGCACCGATGACAATATTCCTTGAAAATTTATTTATGAACCTCTTTAGCTCATTTATCTCAACTCAAACAACTTAATTTAAATCACCTATCTTACCTATTTATGGTGATGGATCCACCTTCTACACCTTGCGATGATCATCCTTGCTTATAAACACAAATTTTATGTTGTAAGACCTCTAAGAAGGATAATGTGATGCCCATTAAAACAACCCACTTGAGACCCAAGAAACAACCTAGGGTTAGCTAGAAAATTATGGAATAATTTTTTTATTAGAAGTGTCCACAACCAAGTTGCAAGACAACTTGATTGGCCTTATTAGGTTAGGAACAATTCTAAATTACTAGAACATATTTTTCCTTCATTAACACATAACAAGTTCACATGGTTCAAATTTTAGGGTTAGAAGTTTTAGTTAGGTTCAGGGAGAAATTTACCCCATACCAACTCTCTAACAAGATCAGAGTTTTAACTTGATTTTTCTCATACTTAATGTATTAAAAATTTCCCTAAATCATTTGCATTGGATAGGAAATTTTCTCACCTTTCCATTGATATAATGAATTCCTCCTAACTCCTTCAGAAACTCAAGTTATGAGCAAGCGAGACTTTAAGGCTCAAATTTTCCCCAAGGGGACACGTGTCAAATAGGGGTGAAGGGAAAATTTCAGGTCGGTGGGTCACGGGGTGGTGTTTGGAATTTTCCTTGCATGGGAGAAATTTCCCAAATGTGCCCATGCCTCTACAAGTCCTCCAAGGACATGTGGCAACCTCTGAGTCATTACCAGTAATTAAGGGAAGGAATGGCGGAGCAGCGGAAGAATTTAGGGCATTTCACCCAAAGGCAAGAAAAGCCAATCGGTGCCCATGTGTGTGAGTCCACTAAGGACAAATGGAACTCCATAATTTTCTATGCAAAGAAGAGAGAGGGAGAGGTAGGTGGCAGAGAATATTGGTGAATTTTACCGAAGGGGAGATAAGGGGAGAGGTTGGATGCACGAGTTCGTGCACGTGCGGATGAAATTACCTAAGGTGAGGGCAGCAGTGCGGGGCCATGGAGGGTCCAAGGGAAATTTTCCCAAGAAAAAAATTTCAAAAGCAAAGGTTGCATGGGTCTTCTCTACCCCAATTTTACTCCCAAGTAGCCACATGGTTCTTTGTGATTGGTCACAGGCCGGTGGGGAGAAAGGTAATTTTTTTCCAAAATTTTCAAAAGGTCTAAGGGCAAAGAAAATTTTGTGCCTCTGCTACTGCCCCATGAGGACATGTGGTAGCCTCTGATTGGCTATGGGATGGTGGAGGAAAATTTAAAATTTTTCCTGCACCAAAATTTTAAAAAAAATTCTTAGGATTTTAACGAGAATTTTTCGGGCCATGAGCCCGCTAAGGCACAAAAATATAAAAGTGCCATAAATTTTTCTAGAAAGCTTATTTTTGGGAAAATGAGGACTTTTTGGAAATCTCTCGATGCCCTCTTTGCACAAGAAACATAAATTTTACATTTTGGTTAAGTTTAAGGGGTCAATTTTGCAAAAGGATTTGCAGGCTTTTAAAAAGCCAACTGGTGATTTCCAACTTTTCAAATTTGATTAAACTGGATCTCCTCCTTCACTCAACGTGCCAAATAGACATGGAGAATTGATCTAGGAAGGATTTAAAGTGTTTTTGGAAGGTAAATTAGTTCAGCCTATTCAAGTTTGAATTTTTTCCAACAATTGAAGAAAATGGTTGAGGAAAGGATTGGCTCGATTTTTGCAATGTTCTAAGTAGTTTTCTTAAGTTTTCTTTGTCAATTCAAGTTCCTTGATAATATATGATGTTAAATTTTAAGGTTTCTAAATTGATTAATGTGTGCAGGTCTAAACTGTACAATTTGATTAAATTTTCCAGTTTTAAAATTTGTAGCAGAGATTCATTTCAAGGAAAACTCTATATATCCATTTTATCATTTAAGTGTGGTATTTAATTTCTAAACTAATGTAATGAATTTAGTTGTTTACAAAAATAATTTCATAGCTAAATGATAACGTATGACTTTCAATTTCATATATTTTCTAAAACAAACAAGCAACATCCTTCCTACATACACATTTTCTTTCCTTTGCAAATATAAAGAGCTTCAAATCACAATTTGATATTTCCCAACTTCATTACAACAATATAAATGGAAGATGAACTTAAAATTCTATATTAACTCAAAATAGGTACACCTTTTCATTCTTTCCATGCTTGAATTCCATAACACAATATCTATTTCTTTCCAATGTACAGAGCAAAATGCAAATGTCTTTCACAATTCCAATATCTAACTTCATAATCAAATTACATACATATTTCTTCACAAAATACATCTTATAATTTCATCCACAACAAGTGGGAAAGGATTGCAAATAAATATGTTTTCACAAGGGACTATAAAACTACATTTTTCCTTTGCTCCAGGACAGCAACATGCACATTTTCTCTTTCTCCAAGTTGATCACAAAAAAAGAGGGGGAAAGGCAATGCTCTCCACCCAACCAAGACATCCAATTAAATGAGAAGCCTTCCCTCATCATTGGCCCCCGAGACCCAACCAAAAGGAAATAAAATATGCAATTAAACCCATGGCAACAATTGGCTTCCACAATACACAACAATCTTTCAAAACATGCACATTTCATTATAAAACATAGTTCAACACAAAACAGTAGTTTACAACTATAATAGAAAGCATTCAAATCAAAACTCGGGATTGGTCATGCAAGCCAAAGGAGCAAGGTCTATGAGGAAGCTACTTATGCCTCCCGGTTGGGAATTGGGTATCCACCAAAACAAACCACCAATAAATTTCACCACACATATCCTTATGCCCCATAAATCCCTCTTTATGCCCCCAAAAAGTAAGAAATGCAAGATATTTCTTTTCCATGGAGTCAAACCCCTCTAGCAAATCTGATGCAAATGGCATTCCTTATGCCCCCACATGGCTTCCCCATAGCCTTCTCCCACACCTTTCCTAAGGCAATCTACCCAACCAATCACCAAATAAAATAAAACATTCTCCATACACACAACCCAATAAGAAAATAACAGCAATAAGGAAGAAATAAACGCCTACATTTCCATGGTAGCTTTTGTTTCAAATAGAAAGCTCTCAAATACCAATGACACAGTTCAAAACAGCAATTCCAAGTATGAAGTTATCTCCAAATTCCTCCAAAATCCACAAGAGCTCCAACACAAGAAAATGTGCCCCCAAAGAAGTTGCAAAAAAGAATCAACAACCCAAAAAAAGCAAGGAGTTTGAATTATATAGAAGAGGGAGAGAAGAGGATGATGTGGATCCATGTGAGATGCCACATCACACATCCTCCAATTAAAAAAAAAAGACAAAATCCATTCTCCCAAGAACAATAAAGAGGTGGGTGAAAAATGACAACTTACTTGCACACTCTTAAAAGCCCACACCTCAAGGGACAGTAAAAAAAATAACATGTAAGAAAGTGTAATTAAAAACATGCAACATGCTTAATAAAATTCAATATAAGAGTCACAAATCACCTCTCTAACCATAAGTATGGTTGGTAAATTAAATTTATAGGCATGGGACAAGTTTTACTTGTCCCACAACCCTCTAAAAATAGCACCCAAGGACAAATTCTAATTTGTCATGGAGGTGGAGTATTTCATACTCCAAAATATGACTTAAACATAACCTTACACAACTTACACATCCCTTAAAAACTTAATACAAACAACCAACCACTTCCATTATTACTTTCCCATTTTTGAATTTGATTTATTTAAATTTTAACCATATGTTTCCTCACATTAGTCTATCACAATTTTAATTAATTAAAAGAAAGGAACACATCACTAATAAAATACATACAACAATGATAAAAATAACCACATCAATAAAATACATAATACCCATGGTCACATGTAAAGGTAATCCCCCCATGGGAATCCCTATAAAAATACAACACACAACACATTAAAATGAGTTGCTATGGTGACCTTGTCGAATTCACCTAGAATTCCATTGTGGTTGGTCTTCGATCCGCCGATGTTTTTGTTGTTATATTTTTAACCTGTAAAATAAAAATACCTCCTTCGGCCTCATGGCCATATCAAAACATCCAAAATGATATAAATGAAATAAAAAAACCAACTATATAAATGAATCACAACAACATCGAAGTAACAACTACATCATTTACAATATAAATCAATAACTATATCATAATCAGAAAATATCCATTTCTAGATCAAATCGTAATATCAAAATCCCATGTCGAACCACATCCATGAAACATCCATGTCAAATAATATATCATCATCCACATATAAGATGTCTCTAATAATCATGATGCATCATAATAAAATCAAGATCCATAATAATCGATAATCAAATATCTAACAACATACTAAATCAAAACATAATAATGTCCATAATGTGATCAACTGTATCAAAATAAGTATCAGCAAGTGTCAAAGGGAAGTGGGCACTACATCCCCCTCCTCTTAGAGTTGACTTCCTCCTAGAATTCACTGAAACAAATGTGGAAATTGAACTCGTAGTGAAGTACCATCTTCCCATGTAGTTACAGTCTCATCATATTTGTCCCACTGCACTCAGACCTGATCAACCTCTCTTCCTCGAAGGCCTTGGTTCCTATGATCTAAGATGTGAACGGGCTCCACCATCACCTGCCCTTGATCCTACACCTGCAATGATGTCCAATCTAACACATGAGAAGGATCCACAATATATCTACTGAGAATGAAAAAATGAAAAACATCGTCTATGCGAGACAAGCTGTGTGGAAATGCTAGACGGTAGGCCAAAGGGTCGATACGCTCCAATTTCTCAAAAGGTCTAATGAATTGAGCGAGATAACTTATAACCTTTTATGTAATAGATAGGGATCTTGTGTGGCCTTACATGAAGGAAAACCTTCATGCCCACATCAAAACTATGGTTGATACTATTGTTTCACTCGGAAATGCTTCGTTCCTTATAGAAAGCAGAGATAAGGTTAGGGTTAGGAGGAATAATGTCGAGATGATGTGCGCGTACCGTAGAGAAAGATCGGGTTGGCTGCGAAGAACTCCTTTTTGTCTTGGAAGGACTACTGAAATAAGAACACAAGACCACAAGATTTTGATTAGATAATAAATGAGAAACTGCCTTGGGCCAGGAAATATGAAACTTCCTTTCGAAGGTGGTGAGTTCCCTGCCGATATGAGTTAACACAAAATCTTGTAAAATATCAATTAAATTGCTTGGCTGAAGCCCAGGTAGGGGAAAGGCTGTTTTCTGGTTTTGATCAAAGGAACCGATGCGGTTACCTATAACCGATGGCGATTCTTGATAATCAAATACCGGTGGGTTCTAGGATCTTTGGGCTGGTTGTGGAGTTTGTAATGGCTGATTTTGGATAGTTTTGGGAAATGGGATGGTTAGAAACTAAAGAATGATAGTTAGAGGCAATGAGTACGTTGGATAATGGATCGAAGCGGTTTGGGAAGATTGCGTAATTCCAAAAGCATAAGAAATGTTATAATGGAGGACATGCGAGATGTAACTTACTTGGTTTTGATGAAGTGCGAGTTGATCTCCTTGGCTGCCGACTCTTGGTTTCTTCACTCGTCTCTGCTTGGTCAAGTGAAGTCTACGGACTCTGTCGCTTTGGACTCTCCTTTGATTCAAAATCCTTGGTGATCTCCCAAAATGAAATTCCGATCCGTTGTTTTGGTTTGGGAAGCCCATTCTGAGGAACCGATGGCGGTTACATGTAGCGGCAATGGTCAGTAGAGAACCGGCATCGGTAAGGAAAAAAGTAGGCTATTTTTAGTAAAATAGCCCGCCTTCCCTGTTTTTCTCAGAGAGATCGGTTGCGCGGGCTTGGTCAAGTGGCTAGAAGGTCGGCTTTGGGTGCGAGTAAGGAGGTATTAGTTATGGATGTGAGTCTGGAGACCAAGTCACGAGGTCTTAATTAGGTTAGTTTAGGGTTAGGGCTAGGTCATGATGAGGTGGCGAAGTGAGGTGGCGGGTAAGGTGATGTGGATTTATCAATTCTGAGGTAATTAATAAATAATTGTGTAAAGTTTAGGTAATGAGGTTAGATTGCGAGATGAGATGCGGGTCACAAGGGGTCGTAAGACACAAATTTGGTGTCTACATTAGCCCCTTATTGTCGTGTAGCTTGTTTTGTAAAGCTGCACGGACAATAATATGAAGTGGTTACTCCTGTTAAGGGTATAGGTAATCCCCCTCAAATCTATCACAGATTGAGTGAACGGGAAATCAGGGATAGGGTTGATAAAGGGTAAATGGGGTAGAGGGATGGTAAGATGATGGGGTAGGTCCAAGGAAGCAGACGCATGTTGAAATGCAATAGTACGACGAGGGTACATGATTTGACAAGCAAACCAGCAATGTGTAGGCAAAGGTCGATAGTTTATCCAAACAAGGGTGATATAATCTGGTATCGAGCGGAGGAAGTAGCTCGGGGGTATATAACGGTGAGTAGAGCGTTTAGGCATGTTCGGCGTACAGTGGTTGGTTTGGTTGAGATAAGCGTCACGGTCAGAGTGCAGGCAAAGGCTGGTTGTGATCGAGATCAAGTCGAGACCTTAATCATGCTAAAACATGAGCAGGTGAGCTCGATTGAACACAAGGTACATGATGGATGGATAAAATAAAACATTAATTGTGGGTATGGTATGGAAGTGATGCGGCCTTGGGTCGGGCCAAGTTGTTGGGTGGTGGCCATGGGTGAGACCATAGCGGTAGAGTGAGGCCTTGGGTCGGGCCAAATTGTAGGGCGAGGCCTTGGGTCGGGCCAAATAAGTGGGTTGAGGCCTTGGGTCGGGCCAAATTGGTAGGGCGAGGCCTTGGGTCGGGGCAAATAGGTAGGCGAGGCCTTGGGTCGGGCAAATAGGTAGGTTGAGGCCTTGGGTCGGGCCAAATAAGTGGGGTTGAGGCCTTGGGTCGGGGGTCGGGCAAATAGGTAGGTTGAGGCCTTGGGTCGGGGCAAATAGGTAGGTTGAGGCCTTGGGTCGGGCGAATAAGTGGGAGTTGAGGCCTTGGGTCGGGGCCAAATAGGTAGGTTGAGGCCTTGGGTCGGGCGAATTGGTAGGTTGAGGCCTTGGGTCGGGCAAATAGGTAGGTTGAGGCCTTGGGTCGGGCGAATAGGTAGGTTGAGGCCTTGGGTCGGGCGATAGGTAGGTTGAGGCCTTGGGTCGGGATTGGTAGGTTGAGGCCTTGGGTCGGGCAAATAAGTGGCGAGGCCTTGGGTCGGGCAAATAGGTAGGTTGAGGCCTTAGGGTGGGCGGACCGGTGAACAAATGTTGTGTAGCAAAAGGTGGGCGAGGCGATATTGGTGAAAAGAGGCGAGGAGTAAGGAGGCGGAAAAGAATGGGGTGAAAGTTGGGTATCAAAGCAGCGTCGATTCGCATGACCGATATCGGTTAAGGGACCCAAATCACCGGTTTCTAGGGCAAAAAAAGCGAGCATCGGTTAAGGTCGAAAAACCTATAAAAAAGAAAAATACGGCTGTCATTGTCACTTTTGTTTTTGTAATCCAAAATTGACTTGTCGCGTGGAGAGTTGATTTGGGGGTATTGAGTGAGGTGGAGCTATTTGATTGGCGGAGAGAGTTGATAGTGGGCCCGAATAGTTGAGGAGCGGCGGTGATTGGCGGGACCCAGCGAATCGGATTGGAGCCATGGCACGAGGCGGGGAGGAGGCTGGAGGAGGCTGGACCAGTGGACCACCACCACCCATCCCACCACGGCAGCGTGTCGTCATGCGTGGGAGTTCTAAACTCTTTAATTTGGTGATTTGGTTGAGTTATGTTGTTTTTGGGATTTGGGTAGGAATTGGTATTTTGTAGGAAATAATGGGTAAATGGAGGTAATTCGAGAAAGGGAGAGGGTAGATAGGTTAGATAGGCTAAGGCGGCTAGGTGTGTAAAATTTGGGGGTGTTTGGGTGGGTAGATGGGTAAAAATAGGTGAAAAATGGTTTTTGGGGGCCGCGCGGGGGTTCGGCTCGGGCGAGAGACGATGGCCGATGTCGGTCGATAAGCGCGGCCAACATCGGTCGAAAAAAGCAGTAAGGTTGTGTTTGAGCGAAACCGGTGTCGGTCTCGCATCGGCCGGTATCGGTGGGGTTGGGGGTCGTGGGGGATTGTTGTGGGTTGGGTGGTTGAGTGGGTGGGTTGGGTTGGGTTGGTTTGGTTTAGGGTGGGGGTTGGATTGGGTTGGTTTAGGGTGTAGGTTGGGGGTTTAGGGCGAGGTTTTTGTGGGTTGGGTGGTTGAATGGGTTGGGTTGAGTTGGGTGGTTGAGTGGGTGGGTTGGGTCGGTTGGTTTAGGGTGTGGGTTGGGGGTTTAGGGGCTAGGTTTTTGTGGGTTGGGTGGTTGAATGGGTTGGGTTGAGTTGGTTGGGGTGGGTGGAGTTAGTTGTGTAGGGTTTAGGGTTTAGGGTCTAGGTTTTTGTGGGTTGGGTGGTTGAGTGGGTTGGGTTGAGTTGGGTGGGGTGGGTTGAGTTAGTTGTGTAGGGTTTAGGGTTTAGGGTTTAGGGTCTAGGTTGTTGTGGGTTAGGTGGTTGAATGGGTTGGGTTGAGTTGGGTGGTGGAGTGGGTGGGTTGGGTTGGGTTGGTTTAGGGTGTGGGTTGGGGTTTAGGGGTCTAGGTTTTTGTGGGTTGGGTGGTTGAATGGGTTGGGTTGAGTTGGTTGGGGTGGGTTGAGTTAGTTGTGTAGGGTTTAGGGTTTAGGGTCTAGGTTTTTGTGGGTTGGGTGATTGAGTGGGTTGTGTAGGGTTTAGGGTTTAGGTCTAGGTGTGAAGGTGGGTTGGGATGGGATTGGGTTTAGAGTTTGGGGTGGAGAAAGGTGAGGTGTGGGTTTAGATTTTGGGTGTTTAAAAGGGGTTTAGATGGTAGGGTAGGTGTTATAATAAAAAGTGGGTCTAAGAATGTGGGTTGGTTTTGCAGGCACGTCGGCGGTTGACGATGCGTGATAGGATACCTCCACTATTGAGTCGGATGAGGCCACACATATCTGCGGCGCATTGGGCCATCATGCGCGAGGTGGGACTTGGCGGGGTCAGAGTGCGAGTGAGCGATAGGCGAGAGATCACGGCTGATGGTCGCCCTCATCGAGAGATGGGATCGGCGGCCAATGTGTTCCATCTGCCCCAAGGGAGATAGCGGTCACATTAGAGGATGTATCGCATCCTGGGCTACCGATCGAGGAAGGCCGTTTTCGAGGTAGGTCGAAGGCGCCATGGATAGCATCTGCGAGTTTTGGGGATGCGGCGCGCCACGACATATCATAAGCGCGAGCATTGGATATGGTGACATGTACGCGCTGAGACATGAACACGGCTTGCCGTGTTGTGATGATAAAGGATCACTGCTTCGCCCTCCCGGATTGAGAGGAGGCCGCTTCCCACGGGCATTGATGGGAGTGCTCTTTGGAGATGGTGGAGGAGCACACATTTTGCATGGGCACGGTGTATACAGTGCGATTGCTCTGAGGAGTTATGGGGCTATCGCGGAGGGAGGTGATTTGGTATTTGTTCTACATTTTTGTTGCCTTTGTTGGGCATACGAGCACATCGTATGCATCGGGCAGTAGGGCTACCCCGGCCGAGGGCCACGGTCGTGTATGCCGATATGGATTTGAGAGGTGGTTGGGGGTCGTGGGCCGGCCACGGCGGTTGTTGCGAGTCGGGATGTGGCCTCTTATAGACATATGTTAGGGCCTTACTTGCAGTAGACATTATATGGAGACCCTACGAGAGGTCACCGGCTGGCGAAGGAGCCGCGCTGCAGTGCGCTGATCCAGTATACATTACGGATAGCGGGGCGTGGCGGGAAATGCTGGCGGATACCCTTAGAGAAGTGCAGCGAGCGAGATGGGGCTGCGGCGGGGCGAGCCACCTCCGTCCCTCGATCACGGGAGGGATGATGTAGAGCCCCCTTGCCGGCACCACGGCCTTAGGATCAGGCCCAGGTAGCGGAGAGACCCGGCGAGTGAGGTGTGGATGATCTTGGGTGCAGCGGCGAGGCATCGAGTGCAGTGAGTGGCGAGAGAAGCGGCGAGATAGTGCACCGCTGCGCGGCCGGACTTGTGAAGCTGCGATTCTGCAGAAGAGAGATCAGCTCGAGGCGAGTGCAGCTATTACGAGATAGTTGATTAGGCTGCTGCAGAGCACGAATAGGGAGTCTACGAGGCGGCTAGCCGAGCTCGGAGTACGAGCACGGCGGCACCACCACGCGGCACGGCCACGAGTGCGAAAGTACAGTACGAGCGGCCGTACAGCAGCGGCGGCAGCCCACGGCCCAGAATACCACCACGGCCACGAGTGCGAGTACGAGCAGCGGCGGCACCTCCACGGCACCACAGCCCACGAGTGCGAGTACGAGCTCGGGGATATTGGTGTTAGGTGCGAGGACCGGCCCGATTCCTTGATGGCGTGAGATCGTTATATGGAGGTTAGAGCGAGAGGCCCGTTATTATCGGGATATTCTTGATAGTAGCGGAGTCGAGTATCGGCGTATGCGGCGCATAGGGCGAGACCTCGCACGGCCGAGAGATCTCGGGAGGGCAGCTACAGTGGCGTATCTGTGGCAGGCGAGGCGAGGCACCACGGGGACCAGCGGGAGAGAGGTGCGAGGCGGTGGGGAAGGCGATAGATCCCGACATGGTTTTGTATAGGGACACGGGCACCGTCTGCGAGCAGTTGTATTGATAGAGGCTGCGTGCCTACACTTATTCATTGTTTTGATTCATTTATTTATATATATACCGGCCTACGTGGCGAGTGCACGGGTTGTACATTTGATCTGCAAACTGCGAGCGAGTATATTTTGACATGAGAGACCGGCTGCGAGCGAGTCGAGATTTTAGTAGGTATTGCGGCTGCGTGCGGCTTTGGTATATTATGAGATCACGAGAGGCCCGATGTAGGGCACATTGTATTTTGAAAAGCTGGTATATATATATATATATAGATGATGTTTTGATCCACATCTTTGTGTTTAAAATGTGTTGAAATATGTGGTTAATGGTTGGTAATATATAGAATGTGTGATGAGTTTAATTGACATGTTGATAGATAGATGATCTTGATGTTTTTGTTTGTTTGTGCGTATATATGAATGTCGGGTTATGTGATAAATTGGTGGTTTTTGACAGTGTGATATATATAGCGATGAGTTGGATCTAAATGATGATAGATTGATAGTTTTTGGTATTTGTAGTTGATGGTTTGTTTATTTATGAAATAAATGATGTTGATGAAATTGTAATGCTATGTGTGGTGGATGAACAAAATGTAGTAAATTGTGTTGTTTATGCGGCGAAAGAGGCGGGCGCGACAAAAATTTAGAGGAGAAATGAAGAAAAGAACCTGTTTCAAAAGGAAGGTGTGTAAGATATCGGTTAGTCGGTAGTCATAGCCGATATCGGTTAACTAACCGATACCGGTTATTTAGGTATGAGCTTTTCTAAAAATAGAAAAGCTAGGGTGTGACTTAAGTTTTAATTTTAGAGCCATGCATGCGAGAGGTTAAATACTGTGAGCAGCGCGCTTTTTGGCAGGCGAGGCGAGGATTTGCATGAGAGATTTGGGTGAGAAGGAGAAAAGAGACAAGGAAAGTAAATGTGATCCGAGGTTGAAGGCGAGAAAGACAAAGTTGAAAAAGGTGGTGATCATGGGAGAGCGAGAGAAGCATCCGGCGAGCGAGGACAGGAGGAAGACAAGGGCCACCTCAGCTGCTGCTGACCCAAGAGGTATCATTTTGTTTGTGATTTAACTACTGCATGTTTTGTGAATAAGATGGGGGAGAGTAGGTGGGTAGATATGAGAAAGAAAACATGATAACAAGGGTTGCAGGTGAGGTAAGTGTTACAGGGTAGGCAATCAGGGGTTTCAGGTATGTTTGTATGTATAAAAAGGAATAAACGAGCAAATTATTGTCGTAGGTGGTTGTTTTTAGGGAAGGTGTATATAATTGACAGTGACCGGTAGCGGTTAGGGAGAACCGGTATCGGTTACTCAACCGATATCGGTTATGTATAACCGGTACCGGTTACTGGAGAAATTTCCAGAATGTTTGAAAAAGACTCTAATGGATTGAATGGTTGTTTGTCGTTTTGGCGTATGCGGCGGAGAGCGGGGTTGAGGATGAATGATAGCGTGCAGATCTTTGTTATCGCGAATCGGCGGATGTAACACCATGGAATGGACATTGATAAATCGTTTGGGGTTAAGTGGAATCCGTTATTATTCACGAATCGCACGTAACCATGGTATATTCGAGGCGCTGATTGAGAGATGGAATCACGAGACAAATACCTTATCTACGCAGCAGTGAAATAGCAGTAACTTTGGAAGATGTGTTTGGATTTTGAGACTCCTATTACAGGAGAACCCAGTTTATCGAGCACTACCTAGCGCGGCACGGGAGCGATAATGCTGATATTTGGTCCATATGCACGAGACTTAACAGCAAGGTTGTCATTCACATATGGGGTAATGTATACGGCACACCACGAGGAGACAAGGTTAGCGGATGATTTTATTGATAGCGGTAGGGTATTATGCGTTACGAGGCGGAAGGAAGATTTCCAAAGGCATTGATGTGTGTTATTTGGGAGATGATAGAAAGGAATGTGACTTTTGCATGGGCACTGCATATTTGGCGGAGCTATACGAGGGGTTTATGGGCTTGTAGGCGAAATCACGAGCGACCTTTGGATAGTTCATACTTATTACCTTTGTTGGGCCTATGAGCACATTGTTTGTGTGCGACCAATAGGCCGATCCATCAGTAGGAGAGGCCCGGAGTACGAGAGGTGGGATTACGGCGATGGGTCAGAGCAGAAGCAGAGGCAAGATCTCGGGCCGTGCCGGGTGACATTGAGTATTACGGCGAGGTATGGGAGAGGGTGACGGTTGCGGATATCATTGGAGGCCTACGGGAACTATATAGTAGCCGAGAACATAGGCGAGGAGTTGAGAGGTGTAGAGCGATTGAGGTGGATCGCGGGGCACGAGGCGAGTGAATATGAGAGGATTCCTATAGATCGCGTGCGCGACAATTTGGATTTGTGCGGGACATACCACGAGGCTTATAGACCATATATGAGGATCGATCTTTGGCGGCATTCTCACCACCCGGCCAACACCTCGAGAAGGGCCGAGGAGATAGCGGCCGATCGCGGGGTAATGGATGCGGGAATGCGAGAGGCTATAGATTATGGTGGGTAGAAGCTGCGAGGTGTACGTGAGCGCCACGACATAGCGGTGATCACGGCGAGAGAGGATCATCTGCGGCATTTGGTTCAGCAGCTCAAGCGCGAGTGAATGAGACAAGAGAAGATTGTTAGTGGTTGCGGAGTCACGGGCGGCGAGACTAGAGGCTGGAGTTCTCCATGCGCGAGGCGTATTCATATGTTACAGGAGAGATTAGCGGATCGGTGGCGGTACCAATAGCGCGGTACCTTTGAGACGAGAGGCCGGCGAGAGGGTCGGCGATCACGATCATCACCTAGTTCGGGATGAGTTGTGATGGTACAGTACATGTTAGCGAGGTATAAGAATAAATAAGGATGCCGACCTGCGTGTCGATGATAGAGAAGATGTATTTGTTTAACATCTAAATAAAACTGAATATGTATGTTGATTTGAGTCATAATAATAAGAATGTTTGTGTTGTGGTTTTTGGTGTTTTGAAAAAGGATAAAAGAGAAATGTGATTAAATAGAAATACACAAAAATATTTATATTTACCACACATGATAGGTTATGATAGGGGATGGTCGAGCTAACCTTGGGAGATGCCATGTCTCCGAAGTGCTGCCTACATAGCCCATTGCACAAAGCAAGGAGGGGCCTCAGACCGATGTAGTTCTCCCTTAGGATCAGGGAGAGGCGAATTTAGGCAATTTTGGTATGGTTTAGGCAATTGGTCGTTTGGTAAAAATTTGATGTTGGTAGGGTAATGTTGTTGGTGTAGGTATAGGTAAAGCAAAGGTTAGCATACCCAAGTAGTAGGGGATAGTGTCCTGATTAAGATCAACACACAATTCTAGATGCGAGGCAAAGCGGAAAGAGTGCTCGTAGGTGAAAAGAGCTAAACAAACCACACACGTTAAGCGAGCTGAAGCCCTAAGTGCGTGCCTGAGGCGAGAGTCCATAGTTGAAAAGAGTTGTATGATCACATGATATATCGGGTGTACGTTACGTCCCTTGAGTTGAAACAAATGGTGAGGTGATGTGGATGATATAGCGGAGGTACAAAGAACTTGTTATAACGAAAGAGAACCTACCCTAAATAGACAAGTCCATGACCCAAAAGTTCTTTTGAATGAGGCTTTTATTTTATTGAATGTAGGTGATCGATGCGGGAAGTCTCTGAGGATATTGATTGTTTTATTCTTGAGGTCTTCTGAAGGTGATCAATGCGAGAAGCTTCGATAAAAAGTTTGTGTATAGCTGTCCTTGGGAGAGCGATCTATTTATAGTAGCGAGAGATGATTTTAGTGCGCATGAGCTGTCCTTGAGGAAGCTGTCCTTGAGAACGATCTATTTATAGTAGCTTGCAATAGTTTGGCATATAAATTTGTTCTTGAGGAGCGATCTATATTTAATTGTAGATGACTAGATGTTCTTTTGGCGTGAAACATCTAGTTTAGTAGGAAGTTTGACTCAAGAAAATCCCTTAAGAATGTGGCTTATTTTAATACTTTGAAGTCATGGACTAGACTAAAAAAGGGGAAGGCATTATCAAGGGGAGGTGCGAAGTGATTTTGATTTTATGCGGAGATATAGAAAACAAAGTGTATGTAGCGGTAAATGAGCTCAAGGGACGAGCAGTAGGTAGATAAGAGGTGATATAACACTAGTTTCAACAGTAGAATGGTCGAAGATGTAAGGCATTAAGGGGTTCAGGCTCAGGTTTACCATTAAGCGAAGCTAAACGATAAGTGCCTGATCCATAGGTGTGAGTGATTATATAAGGCCCAATCCAATTGGGAGCAAATTTTCCACGTTTGCTCTTTTCTAGTTTGGTGACATGTTGATTCTCTTTGAGGACAAGATCACTGACCTTAAAAATACGCTCATGAAGTCGCTTATATCATAAGCACGCTTGATGCGTTTTTGATAGATTTGAAGGTGATCGAGAGTTGTAAGGCGTCGTTCGTCAAGAAGCTCAATTGGGCTAACCGCTCTTGGCGGAAATCATCGTTGGTGAGAATATCCTGAAGAGATATTCTAAGGGAGGGTATTTGTATTTCGAGAGGTAAAACAGCCTCGGTACCATATACCAAAGAAAAAGGTGTGGCATTAGTGGAGGTACGAATGCTAGTACGATAAGCCCAAAGGGCAAAGGGAATGTGATCGTGCCAATTTCTTCCAGATTCATTGACGACTTTCATGAGGATTTTGGTTAGAGTTTTATTAGAAGATTCAGCCTGACCATTGGCCTGCGGATAGTAAGGTGATGAGAAGCTAAGTTTGATACCAAAGTTGTCACAAAGGTCTTGCAACAACTTGTTTTTGAAAGATTTACCATTATCGGTTATTAGGCGATGAGGAATACCAAAACGACAGATAATGTGATGGTTAATGAATTCGACAATTTTTTCTTTTTTGATTGAAATGAGTGGAATAGCCTCCACCCATTTTGTATAATATTCGGTCGCTGTGATTATCCAACGGTGACGTTGTGAAGAGGTCGGGTGAATCTCACCAATAAGGTCTAAACCCCATTGTGAGAAAGGCCAAAGATCACGGCGACTTGGAGCGGGTGGCTAGGAGTATGTTGAAGATTGGCATGTTGTTGACACATGACACTGGCGCTTAACATATTCGTAGCGATCGTTATTGAGTAGTAGGCCAATAATAACCAAGGCGAAGGATTCGTTTAGCCGCAGCGAAGGCCACTAAAATGTCCACCACAAATACCGTCATGGACTGTTGGATGGTATGAGTGGCCTCCATGCCGATTAGGCAGCGAAGGAGGATACCATCAAAGCCACGTTTATAGAGAGTCCCCATGACAACATAACGTGAAACACTTTTAAGAAAAGCACGTTTTGCCGTTACTAGTAAGGTCGAGTGGGAGGCGGAGATTGTAAGGTAGTCGTGAAATTGGTGGTACCGGGTATCCTGTGAATTAGTAGACACGGTATTTATCATACAAACTACAGGGGTCGAATAGGATGGGGCAAAAGTTGTTGGACCACGACGAATAATTGAGTCGGTTGGCGCGGCGGGAATTTGCGAGGCTAGGCAAGCCATAGTATCCATAAATTTGTTAGTGGAGCGGGAATGGTTTGTATAGAATAGTGGGTAAATAAAGCTAGAAGTGATTCCACGTAGTGTTTGTATTTTTGAAGTTCCTCGTTTTTGCATTGGTAGACGCCCATAGCTTGATTGACTACGATTGAGAGTCGCCAAAAATGTTGATAGATTTGATACCTAAGTGTAATGCGACTTGGAGACCTAGAACAAGGGCCTCGTATTCCGCATTTGTATTATTAGTGCGAGGAAATCAAGTCGGAATGAAAGAAGGCATAGGTTCAGCGTTGAGAGGAATGAGAACAACGCCGGCTCCTCGCCTTGTGGCATTTAGATCCATCGAAGAAGAGGTCATTAGAGTCGACTCCTCTGTGAGGAAAGAGTAGCGATGAGTTCGTCGGGAAATGTGAAATTGGTAAATTGTTCCCGATGCGGGAGCGTCCATGAAGTTGGTCTGCGATGGTTTGTCCTTTGATTGATTTCTGGTGGATAAACTCAAGATCGAGGTCGGCGAGAAGCATGAGCCATCTAGCAATGCGTTGGTTCGAGATGAGGTTTGGCGTACATGTAATGGATGGGAGTGCTGTATTGGTGATGACGAAAGTCTTGTGATTTAGAAGGTAGTGTCGGAGTTTGGTGGCAGCGAATGATAGGGCAAGGCACAATTTTCTACATGTGTGTACCTAGTCTCATAGTCCACAAAGTCGACTTATATAATAAGCGGCTTGTTCGTGATTCTCGAGTCACGATGTGCAAGCATGGCTCTACTGAGCGTGGTCGGTGGCGGAAAGGTAAAGGTAGAAAGGCGGTTGTCTTGGGGTGGGATAAGCACGGGTGGTTGTAAGAGATAAGATTTGAGAGCTTGAAGGCTTGGTGACATTCTTCGCTCCATTGGAAAGCAATATCCTTTTAAGGAGGTGATGGAAAGGTTGACACCGATCCGAGAGTTGGGAGATGAAGCGTCGGATAGATTGGAGCTTACCTTGTAAACTACGCAATTGTTTGAGATTTTTGGGTGGGGGCATTTCTAGGATAGCTTTGACTTTCGATGGATCGACCTCGATGCCCCATGAAAAGAGGCGATAAAGCCAAGAAGTTTTCGAAAGAACACCAAAAACACATTTCTTCGGTTGAAGGCGGACGAGAATATTATAGCAGCGATCAAAAATAATGGTTAAAACATCGAGATGTTCACTCGATGTTTAGACTTGCGAGAAGATCGTCGACATAGTCTTGAGGATAGTGTGCATAATGTCATGAAAAATGTAGGTCATAGCCGCGATATAGTAGCGCCCGGCATTCTTAAGGCCAAATGGCATGACCACGATAACAAAAAGGTTCCCGAGGAGTTATGGCGATCTTGTGTTGATCGGCGAGGCGACCAAAATTTGGTTGTATCTGAAAAGCCATCCATGAGAAAGCATTTCATGACCCGCATGATGAGATCAACAAGTTGATCAATACTTGGGAGAAGTCATCCTTAGGGCAAGCGAGGTTAAGATCCGGAAATCCGTGCATATCAGAAAGTCCCGTCGCTTTCGTGGCGAAGTGCGATGTTAGAAATCCATTGAGGATAGTCGATAGGCGGGATGAAGGAAGCAGAAAAGGAGTCGTTGGAGTTCCTCTTTGACCAAGAAGCAATGCGTGGATGCATTTTCTCAATTTACTGTTTATTTGGTTTGGAATCGGGGTTTAGGGTGATGTTATGGATGGCGATGGTAGGATCAATTCTGGCATGTCGGCGTAAGACCATGCGAGCGCTTGGTTGCGAGCACGAGAGAAAGGTAGTAAAGGCGGCTTGTTACGATGTGTTAAGGATTGTCAATCTTCACTATGTGAGGATCTTCCTCGTGTGGATGTTGATTTCTATAGTAGATTCATTCGGCATAGTTTGGGTTTGAGATGGTAAAGGCGCGTTGAATATAAGAATCATCGCGCCCGAGGTAAGTGAGTATGGAGTCGTCATCTGGCATTCAACAACATTAATCAAAGGCGAATCCTCTTCGATCATATCACGGATACGAAGGGAAGAGAAGATGGGTCCTCATTATCGCGTTGATAAGTGAGAGGACCTATGAAGATAGCATTTATGAAAAAAAAAAGTTAGGAGGGATAGATTCAGGGTCCATCGATTCTGTGGGTGATGATGGCAAAGTAGGTGATGATGTTTCGGTAGGCGGCGTCTTCCTCTTCGAATACGGTGACAGGAGGTGTCTCTTGTGTAGGTGTTTCGGAAAAACCGAGACCACTGCGATCATTATGTTTGCGTGTGGTCACGGGAATGAGTGTATGTCGGCCTTGTTCGTAAAGGCCAAAACCAAAAGCCTTTCCCGCGCCTGGTGAAGTCGAGAAGGTGAGGCGAGGCGGCGATTTGTCAAGTATTGAAAATCGGATTGGAAGGAACCACACCAAGAGGAGGTTCGGGGGTAATGGAGGATGTGTCAACACCCCCATCGTTAGGTTAGTGCGGCTGATGGGGTGGTCGTAAGAGATTACCTCCCCACGCGGACAGTCGTAGGTGGGATGCGCATGTAATTGTCCGTACTCCTGCGGGGTAGGGAAAGAACTAACGTTATATAGGCGGTACTCCCCCAGCGTGAGGCGATGAAAAACATCTACTAAGGGGTCGGAGGTTGGGATGTTAGCTGCGGGAAGAGAAGTGGTTTGTGCGACGGTGGTTTCATCAGTTGAAGGCGTAGGTGCAGTTGAGGTGGATGGTTGAGGTACATTTGAAGAGGATGGTTGGGTTGAATGTATGGGTGTCTTAATTGGTATAAGCACATCATTTGGGCGATATAGCATATTGCAAGTTTTGAAGGGGGGAGGATCAGCTTTTACAGTGTAGGACTTCCCCTCGTACTCAAATTTTATGCATCGATGTAATGTTGAGGGAACGCATCCCATGGCTCGAATCGAGGCGACCCAGCAATATATTATATTGGAATTCTCCTTGAGGACATAGAAGAGTTCGGGTAAAGTCGTGGCCTACGCGAATGTTGAGGATCACGGTGCCTAAGGTAGAAGTAATAGCGTCATTGAATGATCGCATGACATGATGGGGTTGGCACACATGCAACTAGAAGGGATGTTCATTTGTTGGAAGGCTTTTGAAGAGATGATGTTTAGGCTAGCGCCCCGTCAATCATAACCCAGCGTACTCGAATGTCTCGGGACGTAAGCGGAAATGAAAAGAGGCGAGGGTCGGGGTCTTACGCACCAAAGTCGATAATTTCATCTTAGAGAAACTAACGCATGGCTTGTTGTTTTGAGGCGAAGTGGTGGGGAGATGGATTGTTTGGTGAGAGAAGCAGCGTGATTGGGTGTTAGAATGGAGGTGAGGCGAGGGGTTTCGTTGGGTAAAACCTCTATCCCTTGAAGGATCTCAACGAGAGCTTGTCGATGAGATTGAAGTCGAATGAGATCATATAGTGTCATTTTACGGGCGATTGATGAAGTTGTTTGATCATGGTTCGGTGGCGCAACTCCATTAGAGGCAGGATAGGCGGGTCGCGAATAACCACTTTAGGGGGTGGTGTAATCGGGATTGTTGAAGGAGAAATAGATGCCGCGGGTGTGTTTTCTTTCGCTTTCCCATTGTTTTTCTGTCCTCGAGTAGCGACACTAATCATATTAATCTCGTAGACCTGAGATGAGGAAGATGGTTGGGATAATTCATGGTCTTCAAGAGGTGGGGTTGTAATAATGATAGATCTTGGTGAGGCGGGGATAGATGATATAGTAGAGGAATTGGCGCTAGCGGTCTCTCCTTCGTAAGTTGTCTTTCTTAATCTTTCTATCAGGAGAGGTGGTGACGAAGGATGGTTTTTAGAGCTTTGCATTCCTCCACATCATGTCCTGGTGTGCGGTGATAAGCGCAGATTTTAGACTCATCGTAATCCATAGGTCGGGGCTTAGACGGGTCATAAGGTCTAAGTGGAGGTAGGGAAATGGTCGCATTCTCCACCAACATAGCAAGGATTTTGGCGTAAGATCCTTTGAGTGGGTCAAAATCGGAAGAGGATGAGGGTATTGATTGTGTGGGTTGTGGTAATGTTTGGGCGTGTTTAGTTCGTATGGGTGGTGGTTTAGCCGAGGGGTGCTGACACATGTTTTTCACTAAACGTGGTTTCTTTGACACAGAAGTTACGTTCGGCTGGTTAGATGATGAGGCTACAGACGGCGTGGTAACGGGAAACAACCACGGAGAAAGGGGAGTGACAGAAAATAAATCTTTTGATGATGGGATTGGTTTAGGGTTGATAGGTGGACCGGATACGCGGGGTAACGATGTTGTTATACCCTTTGATCTCTGTATAGGTGTAGAAGGCGTAGGTCGTTTTGAAGAAAACGAAGGAGGTATGATATATTGATGTAAGGTGGAGGGATGAGGTCCCAATATGGAAGGTGGGTGTGACGATGAGGGTTTTGATTGTGATAGAGGCACGGATTGCGTTCGTCTCCTAGGTGGCGGGGCGGGTTTATTTTTGGATAAATCGAGTCGCTTAGGCGGGTGTGTTAGACTGGGCATTGGCGAGGTCCCAAGCGTAGGGGAAGATTTGGCTAAGTTAATAGAAGTGGAAGGGGCATTTGGTAGAGGTGAGGGGGGTGAAGGTGAGAACATGGGCATTTTAAGCTTTTGTAGGCACTTCGGGTATATGGTGGAGGCATCAGGATTGGTTGTTTGCATTTGAGTAGAATACGGCGTACTCAAACGTTCCCATAGGGCTCGTCTATCGTCTGGAGACTGACAGTCCTCTCGTGTGAATAGGAACTTTGGTATGGAAGAAAGGTGGGTTGTGATTCCGAGTCCCTTTGTGGGAGTGATACGGGGGGTAGATGAGGCCTTGTGTATCAATAGATGTTAAGAGGTCGACGGGTTGTTGAAAAGATTTAGGTGATGAGGGACTAATAGGCAGAAGGGCATGTTGGAGGGGGTCTGTCATGGCTAAAGAATTTAATGATGTCGGTGCGAGAGATTTCTCCTCTAAGGATGTCAAAAGGAGTGGCGTACCTTCCTCTTGTGCGGCAAGAGTGGTAGAAGGAGACGTCTGGGAAATGGATAGATTAGACAACATCCGCTCGCAATCTTGTAGGGATGTGGTGTAAGAAGACTCATTGATGGGAAGGAAGCACAGGCGATTAACTCTTCTATGGGTAAAGCGATTTCGCTTTGGCTTGATGGTGGTAAAGGAGGTTCGGGCTCCTTTGTTAGTGAAGAGTCTAGATTCAAAATTTTCTCAATAGAGGCTTTTGGCTGGGTATCGAATACTGCATGGATCTCATGAACACTCTCCTCGGCTAAGATATCACTGGTTGGCGTTCTTGCTTTGGGCCAGTGATTCGGGAATGGCTTGTTGAAAATTTTCAAATTTGGTTAGCGAGTGCGTTAGGATTATCAAAGTGTTATATCCCCTGCATCAACCATTTCTGCACTATGTTTTTCAACATCTTGCGAGTTTTCATGACTATGTCCCTTACGCGGTGGAAAGTTACAAAAGTCATTTTCTTTGTACCAGGAAGGTATGGCGTGAGTGGAATCAAACCCGAATGAGGTTTAACGGGAGGTAAGGTAATGGCTCGGCTTTGAGCAATTTCTCAATATCACACCATATGTTTCTCCCGAGGAGTGTAGTTGTGGGCTCGGCTTTGTATTTATAGGTGGTTTTGGTGGAGTATTGGACGGTGGTTGGGATTTGACCATCACCGCGTGGACAGCTCCTTTTGATTTAGAAGAGGTGGACGCGTGAGGAGTGGTGGTATTTGGTTTATTGGTAGAATCGGGATTTCGGAAAGTGGAGTTCTTGTTCTTGTGACATGATGCAATTTCTCTTCCTCTAAGGCTCGAATTTCTAATTTTCGAGCCATAGTAAAACCTCATCGAATGTACGGAAAGTTTGAATTTGGAGGGTAGGGGAGATGTGCTTAGCGTGAGCCGCGTAAAGAGTTCGATAAGTTCGGTTTGAGGCAAGGCATACGTAAGTTGGTTGATAAGGCCCGCCATCGTCAGCGAAATCTGCGATAGATTCGTCTTGGTGTCGGATGGCATAAAGGTCGGTGATAGATACTTTCTTAGCAATGTTAATGGAGAAATGATCAAGAAAGATTGGGCTAGTTGGTTAAAAGAGAAGATCGAGTCTTTGGGTTAAAGCCTTTGTACCACTCAAGGCGGGTCGATAAGGACATAGGGAAGGTGCGGAGTATGAGGCGTCATTATGGGCAATCAAATAACAAGCATGTCTAAATGATCGCAAATGTTGTTGAGGATCCTCTTTACTATTAAAGCGAGTAAATTTGTGCAACTCCCATTGAGGAGGATACGAATGAAGGGGGACGAGAAGGGTGAATGGGCTCGACAAACTTGTTCGTATGTCAGCAAGGCGCTACGACTTCCGAAACCGAAGCCTCAAATTTTGCATTTTGTCCATCATTTGTTTGATGAAATCGGTGGTTGGATGAGATGATGGTGCACGAGAATAGGGATGTCCCATATAAGGTGTTGAGGTTCTTGGATATGTATATGGGAATGAAAAGGTAGGCGGAGCTTGAGAAGGAAAGCTCGTGTGGATAGGTGGCGAGAGAGCAAGTCATGAATGGGCGATCTGCAAAAAGAGATGAGGTAGGGCGTAGTTGGTGGTAGCGAAACGTGGGGTCCAAGATTAACAAAAGGAAAGCTAATCGGGGTCGTATGAACCTCTGCCGCTGTCGGATTGGGAGATGGGGCTAGAGATGCAGGAAGCAAGGCGGTATTATCAGGAGGAGTGGGAGCTAAATGAGCAGCTATGCTTGATAGGCATACCTACTGAGTGACCATCGGGTGTACGGTCGGGGTATGAGACAAATAGTATTTATGCAGCGCTGGAATTAGCATCCAGAAACTTGGCAAAGTCCTTATCTCCCATAGGGATTTTAGGAACTTCACTAGTATCGTAGGATTCCCATAGAAGGTGAAGGGGGTGATTCGAGCAAAGAAAGCAGAGCAAGCGTGTGAAACCATGGCGGCTTGTTTTGAGTGATAACAACCATGGACAAGAACACACGGGAAAGTTTTAATCTATCAAGAACAAAAACAAACCCCGAGAATGATGAATTTGGCAAGTTCTTTGGTTTGTCGGTGAGAGAAGGCGATGGCGATATCGGTTTACTAAGCGGTGTCGGTCACAGGGAAAGCGAGCGTCGGTCCTTTAATCGATGCGGTGTAAAAAAATCTAGGATAAGAAGATACAAAGGGGCTGCTAATTTGATTTTTAGCAACGTTGAGTATTTTTATCAACTTATTGATCACGAGAAGGCAGTATGTATGAGAAAGCAGAACAGCAAACAAGCAAGATGCACCGCATGAAATCGAGAGAGATTAACCCTAGGGTTAATTTTAATTATTGTGGACTTATGCCTTTAGGCGTAGAATGATGAGAATCCTAAACAAGAGACTTAGAGGAAATGTCAAGTTGTTTTGGCTTATAAGGTTACCTCAATCGGGGGAGGAATACCGCGAAAAGGGGGATGTTTGAGCTGTTGTGTTAATTGTGAAGTGATTCGGTATGTGTTGTGCGGTGAAACTAAGGTTAATTTCTGTCAATACCGTGGATATCACCCCACGTGTACGACACATTACTTAATCTATGTTCACTAGAATTGAAACAACAAGCAAGGGAATGCAATGCACGTGTTTTATATCCAAATCGAAAATTATATTCGATGAAGCAAGAGAGATGACTTTCACTAATGCGAAACCGGAAAGCAAGACAAATTCTTTACTAAATATATATAACAAATTTTAGAAGAAGAAAAAAGAAATATGCTTCCTAAAATGAAAATAAGCAAGAGAAAGAAACCCAAAATGGGTCCCCCGTAAGCAGTTTAAAATGTTTCACTCGGAAATGCTTCGTTCCTTATAGAAAGCAGAGATAAGGTTAGGGTTAGGAGGAATACTGTAGAATGTCGAGATGATGTGCGCGTACCGTAGAGAAAGATCGGGTTATTGCGAAGAACTCCTTTTTGTCTTGGAAGGACTACTGCGAAATAAGAACACAAGACCACAAGATTTTGATTAGATAATAAATGAGGGAACTGCCTTGGGCCGGGAAATATGAAACTTCCTTTCGAAGGTGGTCGAGTTCCTTGCCGATATGAGTTAACACAAAATCTTGTAAAATATCAATTAAATTGCTTATTTGAAGCTAGGTAGGGAAAGGCTGTTTTCTGGTTTTGATCAAAGGAACCGATGCGGTTACCTATAACCGATGGCGATTCACGATACCAAATCGATACCGGTGGGTTCTAGGATCTTACAGGCTGGTTGTGGAGTTTGTAATGGCTGATTTTGGATAGTATTGGGAAATGGGATGGTTAGAAGCAAAGAATGATAGTTAGAGGCAATAGTACGTTGGGTAATGGATTGAGAAGCGGATTTGGGAAGATTGTAATTCCAAAAGCATAAGAAATGTTATAATGGAGGACATGCAAGATGTAACTTCTTGGTTTTGATGAAGTGCAAGTTGATCTCCTTGGCTGCCTGACTCTTGGTTTCTTCACTCGTCTCTGCTTGGTCAAGTGAAATTACGGACTCTGCTAATCGCTTTGGACTCTCCTTTGATTCAAAATCCTTTGGTGATCTCCAAAATGAAATTCCGATCCGTTGTTTTGGTTTGGGAAGCCCATTTCTGAGGAACCGATGGCGGTTACGTAAGACGGCGGTCGAGTAGAACCGGCATCGGTAAGGAAAAAGTAGGCTATTTTTAGTAAAATAGCCCGCCTTCCTGTTTTTCTCAGAGAGATCGAGTTGCGGGCTTGGTCAAGTGGCTAGAAGGTCGGCTTTGGGTGCGAGTAAGGAGGTATTAGTTATGGATGTGAGTCTAGACCAAGTCACAGGTCTTAATTAGGTTAGTTTAGGGTTAGGGCTAGGTCATGATGAGGTGGCAAAGTGAGGTGGCGGGTAAGGTGATGTGGATTTATCAATTACAAGGTAATTAATAAATAATTGTGTAAAGTTTAGGTAATGAGGTTAGATTGCGAGATGAGATGCGGGTCACAAGGGGTCGTAAGACACAAATTTGGTGTCTACAACTATGTTAATCCACATACTTCTTCTACCTATCTTATGCCTCGTACAATCTCTACTTGATCAACACCACCTACTACTCCATGTCCTGTAGAAGATCTGGTCCAAGGGATACTCTATCCTCTAAATTGTCCCAATTAAGAGGTGTCTTGCACTCTCTACCATACAAAGATTGAAAAGGAGCCATGACTATGGAACTCTTGAAACTATTATTGTAGGCAAACTCCACTAATTACGGGTACTCCTCGCACTTAGAATGTTGATCCATCACATACATCCTGAGCATATCCTATAAAATCTGGATCACTCATTCATTTTGTCCATCTAGCTTAGGGTGATATGTTGTGGTGAAGTTGATTCTTGTCCTGAGAACATACTACATGGTAGTCCAGAAATGTGAAGTGTACAAAGGATCGTGGTCATAAACGATATTCCACGGAATCCCATGTAACTTGACAATCTCATCTAAGTATACTGTTCCACTACTCTAGCTATATAAGTGGTCTTCACCGAGAGAAAAGTGATCCACATTTATCAATTTATCAACTGTTACCATGATGGCGTCGTGGTGATATCTTGACATCGGTAGCCCAATAATGAAATCCATGGAAATAATTCCCCACTTCCATTTTGGTATAGCATGAGGATAAAGAAGGCCTGTTGGATGTTGATGCTCAGCCTTAACCCTTTGGCACTCTAAACACCATGGAAAAAACTAGGCCACGTCTCTATGAAGTCCTCTCCAATGGTACAACTGTCGCAAGATGGCGTGCATATTCTTCACCCTAGGATGGGCTAAATAGGGTGCATGATGTGCCTCTACCAAGATGTCCTGCCTCAAGCCTCCATCTCTAGGAACATATATCCAGCCTCTATGTCTGATAAGACCTTCTACCTCTAAAGAAAAACCATCAAAACTCCCTTGAGGGTCTCGTGACTCAATCTCTACTTGTAATGCAATGTAGAATCTATCAAGAGGAATCTCATTGAAGGATCCTACTCCACAAATCTATGCTCACCGAGGTGTCCATAGCCACATGTCTTTGTCTACTAAGATCATCTGCTACCACATTCTCTTTCCCCTTCACATACTTGATATCCATGCCATACTTGCATAACAACTCCATCCAACGCCACTAACAAGTGTTGAGATTGGGCTACGTGAAGAGGTGTTGAATACTCAAATCATCTATCCTGAGTGTGAATCTCCTACTAAGAAGACAATGTCTCCATCTAACCAAAGTACGCATAACTTTTGTAAGCTCAAGATCATGGGTCGGATAATTAAGCTTGTGATCTTTGAGTTTGCGAGACTCAAAAGCCACTACTCTTCCCTCCTACATCAACACACCTCCAAGGGCTTCCAACGAAGCATCTGTACAATCAAAGAACTCACCCTATAGATCTAGCACTACAAGAATAGGTGTTGTGGTGAGGCACTCCTTCAGTGTCCTGAAGGCCTGCTCACATTTGTTCTACTAAACAAACTTATTCCCTTTCCTTTGAAGGGAAGTGATAGGGTGTGTAATCCGAGAGAAGTCCTAAACAAATCTTTAGTAGTAACCTGCTAATCCCATGAATCTGCACACCTCGGTCACTATAGTGGGTGTTGGCCAATCCATAATGGCTCTAATCTTGGAAGGATCAACTCCAATACCTTCCCCATAAATGATATGACCCAAATATTGTACCTCTTTCTGAAAGAAAGCACACTTCTCCAAGTTCCCATAAAATTGCTAGTCTCGAAGGCACTGAAGAACCTGGTGAAGGTGCCCCTCATGCTCCTTATGTGCACATGAGTATATCAAAATTTCATCTAGGAAGATGAGCACGAAGTGATCTAAGAAGGTCTTAAATACCCCATTCATCATACTCATGAGCACCGTAGGGGAATTATTCAAACCAAAAGGCACCATTGTGAACTCTTAGTGCCCATATCTCATGTGAAAAGTGGTCTTATGAATGTCTTCCTCCAAAATCCTCAAGCGATGATAGCTTGACTTAAGATTAATCTTAGAGAAAATTGTGGATCCCTTCATCTCATCAAAAATTCATCAATACAAGGAAGAGGATAATTATTCTTGATCGTTACCTTGTTCAGCTGGCATTAATCAATACGCAACCGCAAGCATCCATCCTTCTTCTTCACAAAGATCACCAGTGCACCCCAAGGGGATACACTAGGATGGATAAGGCCCTTCTCCAAAAGGCCCTCAAGCTACAACTTGAGCTCATAGAGCTCTGGGGTGGTCATCCGATAAGGTTCCCATGAGATAGGCTCTGCTCCAGGAACTAGATCTATATGAAAATAAATCTCACATGGGGGTGGTAACCACGGTAGCTCCCTTAGAAATACATCCGAAAAACTCTCTCAAAATGGGATGATGGTGTAGCGATGGTCCACTAGACCCATCCTCTGATATTTTGCTAACTTTAACATTATACATCTGAAAACCCCATCACACACACGCTAAGATACATAAGCGAGAGATGGTTTGAATAGAAACGGGTCTCCTAACCCTTGAAATTACCGACTCAACTCCCAAATCATCTACACAAGATATAGTCTTGTGATAACAATCCATCCCGGCATTGTGTGCAGATAACCAATCCATACCCAAAATGACTCCATACGAGCCCAAAGGAAGGATATGGAGATCTAAGGTAGTGGTGAAATGTCCCAAATACACTACACACTACTTAACTATGGAGTCTACAAAGATCTTGGCTCTAGAAGCCATCTCAACATCCCAACTAAGACCCTACCTAACTACCACCAACCTGCATTACTCTACTAAAGATGGTGCAATGAAATAATCAAAAGAACCAGAATCAAACAATACAGAGGTAGGAATACCACCAATGCTACCTATGGTATCAATGAATATGCTTTGATGCTCTACGGCAATTCTCAACCATTGCATAAATCATGTGGCTACATCCCATGTTACCAACCTTTGGCTCTATAATTTGTGTGTCACCCTTATTATTAGGGTTTTGTGGGCAATCTCTTCAAAAGTCTCCAGTAACTCCACAACCAAAGCACCCTTCTGATCCTCCCCAATGAGTAGCACCTCCAATAGGTGCCCTGGAAGTTTGTGGTGTGGACCTTGATGATCAAGCTAAGGTCTTTTGAGGTCTCTGCTAGTGAGATCCCATTGACTGAGCTCTAGGTCCACCTTATGTCCTAATGGGACCCCTAGGAGGAGGCCCCATACTCTAACCTCTCTCTGCATCATCTCTCTGTGGAGATCTATGAGGTGGGCAAGACTGCTGCTACTATTGCTACATTGGCCTAAAGGATGACTTTTTTGTACCATAGCCACCACGAGGAAGGGGTACTAACCCCCTCGATCTATAATCTTGCATCTATTTTATGCGGATTTGGACTTGGTCTCTAGCCATTTTGGTCTTTCCCCGAGTATCCTCTATAATATAGGCCTTCTCGATAGCCTCTGCTAATTTCTATGGGTAGTGGATCCACACAGTAACTCCAATATCTAAATTCAGGCCCTAGATGAACCTGTGAATCCACACTTGCTCATCCTACATATACTCTACATACTAGAGTAGACCTAGAAATCTACTCTCATACTCTACTACTGAAAGAAAGTCCTGTCAGAGGTCATGGAACTCATCAATCCTCTATTATATAAACTTCCATGAGAGATACTTGCTTATGAATATCTCCTCAAATAGCTCCAAGGTCACTTTGTCTCTAAATCTACATAGATCTTCTACTCCTCTGTATCCTCCACCATAATCCTACTCCATCCCTCAGTAGATGGATCGCAACACGATCTTTCGTGTTGCTAGAACAAGGAAAAATCTTGAAGCAACCGCTCAAGCTCACGGCTCATCCTCTGCCTCAAATCCACCTATGTCACTAGAGTGATGTGACACTAAAGCTTTAGGATATCCCCGATGTGATCTATAGCCTGTGGTTTAATGGCCTCTAGGTCTCTCTACATGCTCATCCCTAAGCCTAGGGCTCGATACCTCTCTCTATGCTCTAGAACTTTTTCACCCTATCTCCTAGGTGGTGAATCTACTCTAGCTGACTCTAAATGGTTGTTCTCTCATTTATGCTCCTTGTTGGGTTGAGGAGATACTTGACCTTTGATAGAAGGGGCTCTATCATGACTAGTTGCATGTCCTCCTCCTAATCCTCTGCGTAGAGCGGCATTAACATCCTAAAGGGTCTGTAGAATCTAAGGTAGGATAACTACTACACCCTGATTCGGTGGTGGTGGTGGTGGTGAGTCTAAGTCTCTGTGAAGGTTCCTCTCGCTCTTTCTGAGCCTCCTACATAGACCAAAGCAAGAGTTAGTTTATTTTTCTAAGTTTTACACAACTTCCATGTTTACTAAAATATATAATTTCTAGCTAAGTTTTTTTCTAGGTTTAAAAGTGTGCTAGGTTTAAGTTTCATGTCCCAAGTTTTCTAGTGTGCCCAATGGTCCAAGATTTTGAACCATTTCTTTGATACCAAGTGTGATGCCCATTAAAACAACCCACTTGAGACCCAAGAAACAACCTAGGGTTAGTTAGAAAATTATGGAATAATTTTTCTTTTGATTAGAAGTGTCCACAACCAAGTTGCAAGACAACAGTTGACCCTATTAGGTTCTAGAAAAATTCTAAATTACTAGAACATATTTTTCCTTCATTAACAAATATCAAGTTCACATGGTTCAAATTTTAGGGTTAGAAGTTTCAGTTAGGTTTGGGAGAAATTTACCCCATACCCACTCTCTAACAAGATCAGAGTTTCAACTTGATTTTTCTTATAATTAACATATCCAAAATTTCCCTAAATCATTTCCATTGGATAGGAAATTTTCTCACCTTTCCATTGATATAAAGAAGTCCTCCTAACTCTTTCAGAAACTCAAGATATGAGCAAGAGGACTTTAGGTCTCAAATTTTCCCCAAGGGGACACGTGTCAGCGAGGGTGAAGGGAAAATTTTTGGCGGCACGTCGCGGAGTGGAATTTGGAATTTTTCCTTGCACGGGAGAAATTTCACAAATGTACCCATGCCTCTACAGGTCCTCCAAGGACACGTGGCGACCTCTGAGTTGTCACCAGCAATCAAGGGAAGGAAGGGCGGAGCGGCGGAAGAATTTGGGGCATTTCACCCAAAGGGAAGAAAAGCCAAACAATGCCCATGCACCCGCGATTCCACTAAGGACATGTTGCGCTCCACAATTTTCCATGGGGGAGAAGAGAGATGGAGAGCGTGTAGTGGAGAATATCGGTTAATTTACCCGAAGGGGAGATAAGGGGAAAGGTTGGATGTGTGGGTCCGCGCACCCGTAGATGAAATTACCCAAGGCAAGGGCAGAAGTGCGGGGCCATGGAGGGTCCAAGGAAAATTTCCCAAACAAAAATTTCAAAAGAAAAAGGTTGTGTAGATCTTCTACTCCATTTTTTTCACCCCCAAGCTGCCACGTGGTGCTCTATGATTGGTTGCGGTGGCGGGGAGAAAGGTAAAATTTTCAAAAAATTTCAAAAGGTCTAAAGGAAAAGAAAATGTCGTACCTCCACCACTACCCCGTGAGGACATGTGGCAACCTATGATTGGCTTTGGGTTGGTGGAGGAAAATTTTAAAAATTTCCTGAACCAAAATTTAAAAAAAAAAATTCTAAGGATTTTAACAGGAATTTTTGGGCGCGGACCTGCTGGGGAAAATTTTCCCAAATTTTCCCACAAAGGCATAAAAACTTCAAAGTGCCATAAATTTTTCTAGAAATCTCATTTTTGGGAAAACGAGGACTTTTTGGAAAGCTCTCGGTGCTCTCTTTGCACATGAAAAATTGATTTTACTTTTTTGTTAAGTTTAAGTGGTCAATTTTTCAAAAAGGATCTGCAGGCTTTTACAAAGCCAATTGGTGATTTCTAAATTTTCCAATTTGATTAAATTAGATCTCCTCCTTCACTCAACATGCTAAATATACATGGAGAATTTATCTAGGAAGGATTTAAAGTGTTTTTGGAAGGTAAATTTATTCAATCTATTCAAGTTTGAATTTTGTCCAACAATTGACAGAAAATGGTTGAGGAAATGATTGGCTCAATTTTGCAATGTTCTAAATAATTTTCTTAACTTTTATTTGTCAATTAGAGTTCCTTGCTAATATATCATGTTAAATTTTAAGGTTTTCGAATTGATTAATGTGTATAGGTCTGAACTATACAATTTGATTAAATTTTTAGTTTTAAAATTTACAGAGAGATTCATTTCAAGGAAAAATCTATATATTCATTTTATCATTTAAGTTTGGTATTTCATTTCTAAACTAATCTAATGCATTTATTTATTTACAAAAAATCATTTCAAGGCTAAATGATAAGGTCTAACTTTCAATTTGATTTATTTCCCAAAAGAAACAAGTAACATCCTTCCTTCATATGCATTTTCTTTCCTTTGCAAATAAAAAGAGCTTCAAATCACAATTTGATATTTCACAACTTCATCACAACAATACAAATGGGAGATGAACTTAAAATTCTATATTAATTCAAAAAGGTACACCTTTACATTCTTTCCATGCTTGAATGCCATAACACAATATCTATTTCTTCCCAATGTACAGAGCAGAATGAAAATGTCTTTCACAATTCTAATATCTAACTTCATAATCAAATTACATACATCTTTCTTCACAAAATACATGTTACAATTTCATCCACAACAAGTGGGAAATAATTGCAAATAAATATGTTTTCACAAGGAACTGTCAAACTACATTTTCCCTTTGCTCCAGGACAGCAACATGCACATTTTCACTTTCTACAAGTTGATGAAAATAAAAGAGGGGGAAAGGCAACGCTCTCCACCAAACCAATAAATCCAAAGAAAGGAGAAGCCTTCCTCATCATTGGCCCCAATCTCCAATCAAAAGGAAATAAAATATTCAATTCAACCCATAGAAATAAACTAGCTTCCACAAAATAAAACATTCTTTCAAAACATGCACATTTCATTATAAAACATAGTTCAACACAAAACAATAGTTTACAAAATCAATTGAAAGCATTCAAATCAAAACTCAGGCTTGCTCATGCAAGCCAAAGGAGCAAGGTCTATGGGGGAAGCTACTTATTCCTCCCAATTGGGAATTGGGCATCCACCAAAACAAACTACCAATAAATTTCACCACACATATCCTTATGCCCCCCCACAAATCCCTCCTTATGCCCCCACAAATTTCCTTATGCCCCCCACAAAGTAATAAATGCAAGCTATTTATTTTCCATGGTACATCCCAAACCAAAACTCCCTCCACAAAATATGATTCCAATGGTATTCCTTATGCCCCCACATGGATTCCCTATAGCCTTCTCCTACACCTTCCTAAGGTAATCTACCTAACTAGTCAAAAAATAAAATAAAACATTCTCCATACACACAACCCAACAAGAAAATAACATCAATAAGGAAGAAATAAACACCTACCTTTCCATGGTATCTTTTGTTTCAAACAAAAAGGTCCCAAATGCCAAAGACATAGTTCAAAACAACAATTCCAAGTATGAAGTTATCTCCAAATTCCTCCACAATCCACAAGAGCTCCAACATAAGAAAATGTGCCCCCAAAGAAGTTGCAAAAATGAATCCACAACCCAAAACAAGAAAGGAGTTTGAATTATATAGAAGAGGGAGAGAAGAGGATGATGTGGATTCATGTGGGCCACATCATACATCCTCCAATTCAAACCCAAAAGACAAAATCCATTCTCCCAAGTACAATAAAATGGTGGGTGAAAAATGACAACTTACTTGCACACTCTAAAAAGCCCACACCTCAAGGGATAGCAAAAAAATAACATGTAATAAAATGTAATTAAAAACATGTAACATGCTTAATAAAATTCAATATAAAAGTCACAAATAATCTCTCTAACCATACTTATGGTTGGTAAATTAAATTTAGAGGCATGGAACAAGTTTAACTTGTCCCACAATCCTCCAAAAACAGCTCCCAAGGACAAATCAAATTTATCATGGAGTGGAGTATTTCATACTCCAAAATCTAACTTAAACATACTCTTACACAACTTACACATCCCTTACAAATTTAATACAAACAACCAACCACTTCCATTATTACTTTCCCATATCCCAATTTGATTTATTTAAATTTTAACCATATGTTTCCTCACATTAATCTATCAAAATTTTAATTAATTAAAAGAAAGGAACACATCACTAATAAAATACATACAACAATGATAAAAATAACCAAATGAATAAAATACATAATACCCATGGTCACATGTAAAGGTAATCCCCCATGGGAATCCCTAACAAAATACAACACACAACACATTAAAATGAGTTGCCATGGTGACCTTGTCGAATTCACCTAGAATTCCATTGTGGTTGGTCTCCGATCCCCAATGTTTTTGTTGTGATATTTTTAACCTGTAAAATAAAAATACCTCCTTCAGCCTCATGGCCATATCAAAACATCCAACATGATATAAATGAAATCACAAAACCAACTATATAAATGAATCACAACAACATCGAAGTAACAACTACATCATTTGCATTTTAAATCAACAACTATATCATCATCATAAAAATATTCATTTTCTAGATCAACTCATAATATCCAAATCTCACATCGAACCACATCCATGGAAAATCCATGTCAAATAATATATCATCATCACATATAAGGTGTCTCTAATAATCATCATGCATCATAATCAAATCAAGATCCACAATAATCCATAATCAAATGTCTAACAACATACTAAATAAAAACATAATAATGTCCATAATGTGATCAACTGTATCAGAATAATTATAAATAGGTGTTAAAGGGAAGTGGGCACTATAAATAAAATATCTTGTTTTAGCTTCAACCACTCTGCCGATTGATGGGAAATGAAGGAGAGGAAGCCTGGGCACAAAATGGAGTTTTTAATCTGGTTAATAATATAGGGAATATTTTTATGTTTTATTTTTGGCATCTTGATGGACTCTAAAAATAAGGAAGTTTGTAAAACACTTCGCATCAATCCATGCTCCAGACATTGTGAAATATGAGCATTTCAATGTTTTGGTTCATGAGGGTGTCTAGAATCGAACGAACATGGTGGCAACTAAAAAATAGATTTTTTTATGTTATTGCAGTACTTAACTTGTAATAATAATTTAGTGAAGAATAAATTATGAGGGGAAATGGATTATTGTAAGTTATCTACAACTTTTTTCGGAAGTGAGTTTCACAGGAAACAATGGAGAAACAACACAACATTAGTTTTTTGCAATTTTTTGGATTTTCAAAGCTTCATGGATTTGGGTACAATTTTGTTTCCAAAGTGTCCCAATTTTTGGGTAATTGTTTTCATAAAAAATTTCCATAAACCTATTTTGACAAGTGGTGGAGAATGATTCAATGACTAAGGGTGCTAAGGAATGGTGCACAAGGGCTAAACTCACTTGCGTAGGCTCCACAAAGGTCATATGAGGGTCCAAGGGTCCAAATGAGGTAGGGAAATATTTTATTTCACATCTTGCAGAAAATATTTGTTTCACTATGTGCAAAAAAAGTGTGCCACTCTCCCATTGGTTGGATTTCCAACCCAAAAATTGGCTAACTCTTTGGACCTGTGCCTTGGAGAGCAACTTGTTGGGACCATAACTTGAGTTCCTGGAGGATTTTTTTGATGAACTTGTATATTATTTAGACTTTAAATTTCCTTATAAATCAAATATTTATGGTATTATATTTGTATTCATCTATTTTGTCCCTAAAAATCAAGATTTTTGATATAGATCCAAGGGTGTACATGATAAAAACTAGATGGGGGCATAATGCGCCTAGGTGTTGTGAAAAACATGATTCCACCATCTTATATAAATTTTAATTACCTTTCTAACTATATATTATTTGAATATTAACTCCTTTTGGATATACCGAGTAACTTCCCGAAGCTTGGTAGCTTTTTTGGCCCTGTACACTTCTTAGGCCTCCAAGACCCATTTTTTTTGAACTTGCTCCAAAAGTTGTGAATATTCCCAAAAACTTCCAAAATTTATTTCACAATGTTCCTATCTCTCTGATACACATCCATGGATATTTTAGTCATTTTTCCGCTCCAAGGGGTGTGCACCAGCCTTGAGGAGATTAGAGAATAGCCTTTCCTAAAAATTGCTAAAAGACCTATCTTGATGGATCTTGTCTTAAAAGTAATTTAGAATCCTGGTACCCATAGATCACCTATGAGAAAACTAACTCAGGGATTAGGGTGATAGGAAGGAGGAATCAAAATTACCTTTGATTAAAAATTTTAGGTAGGGTATGGTTATTTTCCCGTTGTACATTTACATGACAACAATTTTATACTATGCATCTAGTCCACTATTTTAGTGTTAAGAGACACAAGGGAACCCCTAGGGGTACGTTAAATTTACACACTTACAAAAGAACCTAGAATATTTACATAAGGAATTATTATAAATTGAGGATTTGTAGTGTAATACATGGATTGGTTAAATAACCTCAGTTTGATCACCTAGAGTGGTCCATCCTCATAATTGATTACACACGTGTTTTCTCCTTTAGTTTTATAATTCTCGATGAAGGAATATATAGGTTATTATGTTTTTTATTTTCTTATAAATCATAATAGGTCATCTCGAGGTTTTGCAAATAATAGTGACACACAATGATCACCATTTGTAGAAAAGGGAAGCACCTAGAATGTTTCAAAGTTCAACTATATTTTTTTCTAAGACACTATAGTCCTTATCTTGGACTATAAAACTCCTACCTAGACCATACAGATCTTGTATGGTCCTACACCTACATGTTTTCAAGTTCTAAAATATTTTGTGTAGAATCCAAACTTCTAGATTCTCCAATTTCATTTCTTTTAACATCTAATTAAGTACATAATCTTTTTGAACAAGATAAGTCACTCTCCCCTATTACATTTTAAACAAATTACTTATCATTTATCAATTGATTAGTTCATTTGAAGTTGTAAATCATTATTATGGTCATGAATAATTTTTTTTATAAGATAATTAGATTAGAATAACATAACTATTTATAATTCTTACACATTTTTTCATTAAAAAATATAATAAGGGTGTAGACTTTTGGTGAAATCAACTCTTGAGTTGAATTTATTATTCAAACCCCAGTGGTAAAAGAGTTCTTGATTTGATATCTCTTAATTAGTTATGGCCCCTCATGATGTCAAATATCATGGATCATTATTAGTATTTATATAGCTTGTCCAAAGGATTCCACCCTACATCATCCATACTACTTTTTGCACCCTTCTGACAACATTCTTCATATTTCTTATGACCAAGTACATATTGATGTATTTTCTAATTATGTATTCATATTTTACACTAATACCACCCAAGTTATGGCCTCCATGACATGAATGGTAATCATATTTTATCTAATGACGTAACAAAACATTTTCTAAAATATCTACAAGAGACTCCCAACCACATCAATATTCTACTTTATACTATTTTTGATCAACTTAAGAATACTCTTGTATCATCCAAAAGTACTTCTAATCTTACCTTGTCACATACTATGAATACATTGACCATATGATCTATAAACTCTCTACGTTTGAATTATTCATATAATCACAATTAAAGACTATTTTTCTACTTTTGATTATAAAATTATAGAGATAGCTTAGTGAATTAATTTCATTATCCTTAAAATCAACAATTGCAAGAAAGGAAAGAATATAAACTCATGAACACAAATTAAATTTATCTTGGAAATCTCCAGAGGAGGAAAACCAATTGGGAAGGGAAATTTCTCTTTCTTCCAAATTTTATTGGCCAATTCAAATAAGAAGTAAATAATCTACAATAAGTATGATAGAGAAGTAGATAATATATCACACTTCCTCCCAATTACTTGTTTCTCTAACTCAAAACTCCTTTCTTCTACAAACACAACTCCAGCACTAAGAATTCCTTTCTCACTTTCTTTCATGCTTCAATAATAAAAAAATCTCCCTCCTACATGTATTTATAGCCCTTCTCATTTCCTCTCATACACTGGAGGATGGGAAAGGTCATGGAGGAGAAGAGACAAAAAAACTTTCCAATTATCGGATTGTTCATTTCAAATTTTATTTTTCTGTCCGAAAGAGGTAGGACTGCCACCCAACACAAACCAGTGGTCATAAGAATGCCACCTTGGTTGGGCATCAATTATAGGATTTCCTCCTAGTTTGGGTAGTGGTTCTATAACTGTCACTTTGCACAGAGAGTGAATTTTTTATCATAAAGATAGAATGTTTGTTTCTTCATTTTCCTTCTTTGGTGTTGGCTGATCTAATGAAGTAGAGTCATTTTGGATCCCTATGGATCACACCTCCCTTTCTTAGGAGGATTTTGGTCCCACAAAATCTTAGTGGGGAAGTAGAGGAGGAAATAATTCCCTCAATTTCTCCTTTGAGTACCACCGGACCTGACTTGGTATCTTTCCTTTCTATCCTACCTGCCAGAGACTTGCTGAGACCTCTCCTAGTCTCTCGGCCTTTTATTGCAGCACTACATTCTCCTCCAATTAACATCATGAGTATAAGACATAATCCTTAATGGAAGGTATAAAATGTATTAATTTGTCTTCATCTAGCATGGATGGCTCATATAGGTGCAGTTTCTCATAGTTTACTATTGATTACATCCTCATAAATGATGAAAAATCAAGTCGAAAGGAATTTTCTTCAATGTGCTCCAATTTGATGAACAATCCATATCATAATGGCTTGATATTTTGTGTTTGACATTATATTCTCTCCTTGATCAAGAAAAGACAAACTTTATCTCTAACATAAAGCTTATGTTCTCTCATGTGCTCATCATGCCTAGCCTTGTACTTGGCTTGAAATTTATCTAATTGTTCTTTGACTTTGAGATGGATTTTCCAGATCCTCTCTATGAATTTTTGTTCTCTAGTCACCTTTGTGTCTCATGTATCCTCCTTATCTTACTGCCCAACTACTATGTCCAGTGGATTTGTAGGTAGATATCCCAAGCATGCTTCAAATGTTGACTTCATTGTGGATGTGTGTACTGCCTAGTTATAGGAATGTTGAATGTAGGCTAAGGACTCATCCCAAGTCCTTGATTATTTGTTATTATAACCTCTGATCAACTGTACCAAATTTATGTTCACCACCTCTATTTTTCCATCTATCTTTGGATGGAAATTCATGTTCCTCTATAACCGGTATCTATATTTTACCAAAAAGTAGTCCAAAATTCCCCAAAACCTAGAATCCCTGTCAAAAACAATAGAATTTGGAAAATCAAAATGCACCCATACATTAGCAAAGAAAATATTTACTATCTCATGTACTTTTATTTTCTTTTTACATGCCATAAGAATACACATTTTACTAAATCTATTAGTAACAACATATAGATAGTCATGGACATGTTTAGACATATGTAATCCTCCTACAAAATCCATAGAAATTTCCTCCCACGGATGATTAGGTATTGGCTAATGCATATACAAACCCTCCTTTCTAGTCTTAGGATTGTTGGTATAACAAAGTTTACATCCACATATAAATTTTGATACTTATTCTTGTATATTGAGCCAATACACATACCTTTACAAGTGGGCTAGGGTCTTACCAACACCGAAATGTCCATCTATTTTAGAGGAATGTATTTCCCTCATCAACGGAAGTATTTCTTCTTGAGGCACACAAATATTCCCCCATCGGTAGAGTAGTCTATCTTTGAGATAGAAATATTCAATCCCCATACTTTTAGCCCCTTGGGACTCCAATTGCTGAAATTTCACCCCAAAGTCTTTGTCCTTATTATATGCCTCTCTGTAAGCTTCCTTCATGAAGGGCTAGATCTCGAGAGATAGTTTCCAAGCATGAGAAATTATCCTATGTGGGCAGCCTAGAAAACATGTCTGCCACCAAGTTTTTACTACCCTTATTTTATTTGATCACAAGATGGAACTACTAAAGGAACCCCATCCATTTGTAGTGCCTTGTCTACTGCAATTTAGACTGTGGTTGCAAATACTTGGAGAGGTTTTTGGTCAATGTGCATAATAGTTTCTTTACCCAAAAATAATGCTTCCATTTTTTAATTTCTAAACTAGTGCATACATTTCCTTATCATATATTGAATATCCTTTATCTGCTGAAGTAAAATTTTCAAGAATTATAGCATATGACGTTACCATCCTGGAGCAACATTACACCCATAGAATAATAACTGGAATATGTCTCTCCTTCAAATGGATGCTAAAAATTAGGAAGATAAAGTAATGGAGCATGACTAATCTTGTATTTCAATAACTCAAAGGATTTTTCTTGTTCCTTACCCATGTCAAAACCCTTAATCTTTGTGTCCATTGTGTGTAGAGGTGTTGCAATCAAGGAGAAGCCTAGAATGAACTTGTGCATGTAGTGTACTAATCCCACAAAACTCCTAGTATCTATGACTCATATTGGTTTTGGCCAACTGGTGATGGATTCCACCTTCTTTAGATCTACTCGTAGCTCTCCTCCTCCAACCACATGCCCAAGATAGACAAGTGACTATTTGACAAATTCATATTTATTCATATTACAAAGCAACTATTTCTCCCTAATAATTTGCAAGAATTTTTACAAATGAGCTAGATGTTCCTTTTATGTAGCACTAAAAATCAATATATCATCTAGATAAATAATGACACATGAATCTATGAAATCCCACAATACATCATTCATCAATCACATAAATGTAGCGGGTGTATTTCATAAACCAAATGAAAGAACTAACCATTCATACAAACACTATTTTTTCTTCAAGTAAATCTTTCATATATCCTCCTCCTTCATTCGACTTGGAGATAACCTGAATTGAGATCCAACTTCATGAAGAATTTGGCATTCAAGCTCGTCTAAGAGATCATCTATGCAGAGAAGTGGATATTTTTTCTTTATGGTGATCTTGTTCAAATCATGGTATTCGATTTACATTCTCCAAGAACCATCCTTCAATGGCACCATGAACCACATGGTGATGTGGTCATATATCACCCTTGGTCTAACAGTCCTAGAGTTATTTCTTTAATTTAGTACTCTCCAACAAGGATTGCCTATACAACCCAATTTTGGTAGAGGGGACTCTAACAACAACTGAAACTCATGCTCTAATTCCCACTTTGCTGTAACCCACTGGGAGCCTAAAAAAATTCCTGAAAAGACTGGATAATACTATCCAAATCTGATTTCCCTAGTTACAAATATCTAAAACTTTTACCCTATCTTGTTTATCCTTTAATAAAATTAAATAAAACTGATAATGATTTTCTTGAATAAGTCATTTTGCTTGGTTAAGATCACCATAGTAACTTGTTTCTTATGTTGGTGTTCCCGGATGTTGTATCCAATCCCATCCTTTACCCATTTGCATCATTTTTACCTTCTCATAAATATAACATCCCTGATATACAAGTAAGGACTCCCAAAACAACATCAAAATCATTAAGTGGAATAAAAACATCTTCCAATACATCAATATACTGGGAATTTATCCCAAAGTTAACCTTACATATTTTTGTTACTTGATTTTCAACACCCTTATTCACCCAACCCAAAGGATAAGGGTATGGATGCTTGTAAGTATTAAGACCAAGATTCTTTACAAATGATTCAAAAATAAAGTTAGACTAAGAACCAACATTAACCAAAGCATTTACCTTAGTTCTCTTGATTTAGATGTTTATCTGGAATAGTATATTGATCTCCTCTTCTTGGTTGTCCATGTTGGTAGATGTGCATCCAAGACTCTCATCTACATCAGAGTCATCTTTTATTTCTACCTCCCCTCCTATCTTTATAGTTATCATGGACTTCTTTGAGTCCTTGGTTCAGTTCTTTAGATGTATCCATGGATGTAGCTTCTAACATGTAGTGTTAGTATGACCATTTATATCATAGTTCTTACAAAACTTATTGAGATTTTTACAAGTATTTAAAGTAGTGATAACTTGTTTATCTTTCCCTATCCACTTACCCTTGTTACTTTTTTTTCCCATGTTCTCTCTTCTACTGATTTGTTAACTATTTTCCCTTGGCTCGATTATCCTTGCTTCTTTTCATCATCTATGTAGTATTCCTGCACACATGCCTTGTTGAGATATTTGGGCTTCATGGAGATGAATTTTCTTTGAAGGTTAGTGTGATGTCTTCCTAAGTAATTAGTTTGAATATCCTCATCCTTGAAGTCCATGTTTAGCAATATGGCCTACCTCCAAAACTCCATAGTATAGCCCTACACACTTTGACCATTGCCTTGTCTAAAATACTGTCATTTAATCATTTGGTAAGTCTTATAGCCAATAGGATAGAAGTTAGCTCTAAGTAATTCTTTAAATTCTTTTTAAGATTTCATAATAGGAAATTTCTTCTTTTCACAAGTCGATATATGGGTTTCCCACCAAACCATAACATGTCCCTCAATTTTGAGACATGAAAAGGTGATTCTCTGTGCCTTAGTGACATTATGGACACTAAAGTAGACTTCTAGTTGTTTTAACCATTTATCAAGCAACTCTGCATCTACTTGTCCTTCAAATATTTTAATTTCAACTTTTGTCTCAACTTTAAAAGGAGCATGATCATATTTTACCTTTTCTCTTGTATTTAAGTCTCTTCTTCATGTTCTTCCCCATAATCCTCCTCATGGTGGCTTCACCCTATGCCAATTTTTTTGGATAAGCCTCGAATCATTGAATCCATGGAGTATTTCTTAACAGATTCATCTTCTACAAATATATAAGTTATTCTTGTCCTCTAAACATCCTATCCATCATGGTCTCCAGCATCTCAATTCTATGGACCAAGTTTTCTTCCTCCATTTGTCCCCAAATTCTCTATTTTCACTTCCTTGTAGAAATATCTAGATTGCAAGGTAAATCCTCTTCTCATTTTGACCTCATCACTATCATACAAATCCAAAAATGAATACGACAATCCTAGATACTTGTTAGCTCTAATAAAAATGATCTATAAACTCTCTACTTTAGAATTGTTCACAGAATCACAATTAAATATTTTTGTTCTAATTTTGATTAGAAAATGACAGATATATCTTAGTGAATGAATTTTCTTATGCTTAGAATCAACAATTGCAGGAAAGGAAAGAATATAAACTCATGAACACCAACAATTGTTTATCCTAGAAACCTCTAGAGGAGGAAAACCAATCGGGAAGGGAAATTGTTCTTTCTTCCCACTTTTATTGGATAATTCAAATAAGAAGTAAATAATTTACAATAAGTATGAAAGAGAAGTAGGTAATATCTCACACTTCCTCCCAATTACTTTCGTGCTCTTCCTCAACACTCTTTTCTTCAAAAAACACAATTCTTGGACTAAGAATTGCTTTATCACTTGCTTTCAAGCTTCGATAATAAAAACTCTTTCCTACATGTATTTATAGCTGTTCTCATGTCCTCCCATACACTAGAGTATGGGAAAGGTCATGGAGGAGAAGAGACACATACAACCTTTCCAATTCTAGGACTGTTCATTTTGAAATTTTTTTTTTTTTTTTTTTGAAAGAGCTAAGAGCACCGCCCCAACATGACGGGTGGTCACGGGACCACCACCCGAGTTGGGTGGTAGTTTTGTAACCACTACTCTATAGAGTGGAGGATCCATTAACATAAAAAAAACCTTCATTTCTTAATTTTCCTTCTTTTTTGTTGGCTAATATGATGAAGTAGAGTCATTTTGGATCCCTATGGATCACCATACCCAATTTGAAAGTTCCTATGTCATCATGGGTATCTATTTCTCCTCTTTGAAATTTTACTATGACTATTCCTTTGACCACTACTACTCTTACGTCACCTATTTACTCTCACAATTATTTTCATGCTTCCTCTTCTAATATAAATTCTCTTAAATCCTATGTTCATGATTTACAAACTAAAGTCGTAAAACGGTAATAAGGTACATCCACTTATTTTCATATAATGGATTCTACTTAATTTCTTCATAACCAAATCACACCCGAAATGTCTTCATATCCTTTTCCTATTAGTTTTTTCACCTAAACTTCCTATATACAATAGTAAAGAGGATCTTCAAGATCACCTCTCGTATGTTTTATATCACTTTCTTCTACTATTATTATAATAATACATTTCTTACTAATAATTTCCCACATAGTCTCAAAAACTTTCCTTACAATGGTTTTATGACCTACCCTTGATTCCATGATAACATCACCACTCTGGGTAATCAATTATTTGCATAATTTATATAAACATTCATGATAAAGTATCCTATACTTAAATTCATAAAACATGACAAGGTTCCATTGATCCTATTAATTATTATGTCTTGCATTATAAGACTACATGATCCAGGGGTCAAATTGGAAAAACAAATTACTTAAATCTCCTGTGATCATTATAATATGGTAGAAGGATTTGAGAGATTTATGTCACCTATTGGAACATGCAAAATGGATACCATATGCTTCAGATACAGTCCACATAGGAACAAGGTGTTTACAAGTTAAAGGAGGGAATAGTGACATAATAACTAAGAATGTAGTGGAAAGGTGACATGTGTTGTTGTAAATTTAGATGTAAGATGGAGAACTAATAAAATATCAAGTTTTCATTGTCAATATTCATTGCTTGATGGTGTAAAAACTTATCAACTAAGGGGCCCAATTTTATTTGTAAGGGGACCCTACCACCGTAATACTTCAAGTAGCTCATTGATATACTTAGAGAGCTAATAATCGATATTATTATTGATCTACATGGGTGATCCAAACACCAAGCTAGTTGGTGAGATAGAAGGTGATCTAATCGAGCAACACAGGGCGAGTAAGTAGTGAGCTAACCGGTAAGATGTTTAGTAAGCTAAAGGAAATTTAAACAAAAATGCCAGTGGTGGGTGGTTTAAACATTCCCCCATAAGTTCTAAGCAACCCACATGGAGCATGGCAAGGTAAAAATGGTCCCCATGACAATGTAAAATGGGGTGGTCAAGCCTATTTATAAGGATACTTTGATAAGCACTCACTATATGTGGGATAGTATTCTTCCACAAAACTGCTAATAAAATGGAGCCATGCTACGTGGAAGGTAGCCATGAAAATGGATACGCTTTTTTATAGGATAAGACATATGAATTTGGTACATTTATGTATGCTAAGAGGATAGGTATTTAATCCTAAAAGAAATTCCATTTTCCAAGGAGGGAAAACACCTGACCCGGCAGGTTAAAAGATAGGATCAAATAGTAATGCCATAAAGGGATGGCCAAATATAAGCCTATTGATATTTGTATTATACTTTATTTTTGGGTCGATTAAGACTATATAAGGCCCTTATAACATCCATTCTAAACACATGATCCTCAAAAACCAAGAGAAAGGAAGAAGAGGAGAATAGAGAGGGAGCCTTAAAGAATATAAAGCAATATTGTGAAAAAAATATAGACCTGTTTTTAAATAGTCATGTTAGAAAAATAATACCTATTATTTAATATGAACGATGATGATAAGACCTATATTTAAATAATAAGTATTGTAACAATTTTGAGTTATTACTTTTAACTCACATAAAGTTTAAATGCCATTTCAAGCATTATTATCATGCGGAAGCCCATAGATTCCATTTTGAAGTCGAGGGACGTGATAAAGCACTAGAGAAGTATACTCATACTAGAGCTCATATTATTCATACATTGTGCATATCGGCAAGTTCATTTCTTGGAGGCCATGAAGGAGATTCATATTATTGTTGAGGTCATGCAGATGACACAAGTTTTTACTTAGCTTTGCATAGAGGAAGGTGGCTGAGCTATAGAGGAGAAGTCAAGAGGAGGGTGAAACTCATAGACATTAATCATATTCTTAATTATCTCTACATAGATCCCTGGAGGTCTTGTAACAAATGAGAAGTCATTAGGAGGTGTAAAAACTAGAAATCCATTATGTGGAGACATTAGGTAGATTTATAGGACCATTATAGGTCTCTTTGGACCAATTGGCACCAAATTTTGGGTTGAGAAAACACATTCATCATTAATATTTTAAGTTTATTATTACTTATTATTGGATTTTTACAATGAATTGGTTCAGCTATTAGTGAACCAATAGCCATAGGTAATTTCTAAACTTCATTATTAACCGATTATGCAATGTCGTTATTTTCTTGAATTGCATTCATTAAAGTTGATTTATTTTGTGGTAAAATTATAATTTAACTAATTTTCCTATAAGTATCCATTGGTAAAGGAAATTTTTGTTCCATTTTATAGATCGCTACACTTTCTAATATGAAAATTTACTGTCTAATACATAATTACAACATATTTTAACTCAAATCATCCTATTTCCTTTATAAGAATTTTTTATGTTTGACAATTTCCATTCATTCAATACTTGTGTCACACTTGGAAATAATGTGAACCTGAGCTTATCAACATGAAAAATATTAAGTATGTTTATCATCCTCCTATCACCTCTACTCAAAATTTTCAATTCAAGAATACCTTTATGTACAAACATACTAATGATAAAAATTATGCCAAACCTACAATCAATTTTGTGTCACAACATCCAAATATAAAATTACAATATTATCAACAATAGTTCACTTTTTTACCCTATTCACTTTAAAAAGTGCTTCAAAAATTACTTGAGTATAACCTTGTATCTCTCCCTCAAGAGCTTGAGGTTCATTTAACTACACCTCATGGTAATAAATTTTATGCCACTACTCACTTTCACTACCAATGATGTATTGGTCATTATAATAATAAATATTTTAAGATAGATAATGTTACCCAAGATTTAATGGATTCCATTAATATTGAATATGGGACTACACTATAGACCAAGCCTACTAATTCCAATGAAAATAACAAAATATTTAGCAATATACTTTCCAAATAGGATTGTTAAATATAACATGGAAGTTAAGAACATTTATCTTGATATCCTATCTCCCCCATCTTACGATAACATGTTTTGTGAAATATTGGAACTATTTTTACATCGAAATCCTTTTAATTCATTAATGTTAATCATATCAGTATGACACACATATATTATACATTATACATCCCCACTTTAATTTATAAAAACTCTTTACATAATGTTTTGATTGATATAACTATCTCCCATAATATGTGTACTTTTCTATTTTTATTATTTTTTAGTATACTAAGAATTATGTCACTATTGACCCTAAGATAAAAATTGGAAATATTACTTTTCCCATTAGAGTTGGAACCCCCACCTTTTCTCTCACATTCCTAGTGGCATATTTTCTCACATCATGTGATATGAAACTATTTCTCTCTTGGATTCACATCTTCATAGACATCCCTTCTATATTTAAACAATGTGTTAAGTTCATTCATAATAATCGAGTGGTTAATTCCCTCTACTTCTTTCCTCCATTCTCATAAGAGATATTGTGAGCTTCCATAGGACAACTCTTTTATGAGAATGGTTTATATTGATTCCACTACTAAGGTTGCACTCCATTCCCCTCCTATTCATGGTTGAGGTGAAGCTATTATTGGCCTACTATCTATGGGAATGAAATATTCAAAACCTCGTAATATAACTGATGTAAGCTATAAAGATGAAATAGATGGTAAGATAAATTGTCTCAGCAATGAGGTTAATGAACTCAAAGACAAGTTTCAAGTTTTCATGTCAGATAATGAAGATGGCAAGACTAACAAGAAGTTGGTTGAAAATATTGGTAAGAGAGTGTCCTAGATTTAAAATGAACTTGAAAATTTTAGAACCAAACATTGTGATGTTTTCTCCATCCTTAATGGCACTATTGACTTTGTATCCGTATTACCATTCATCTTGAATACCATATAGGAAAGGATAAGTTAAAGAAAGAAAAAAGTCTCAAATAAATTAATAGGGGCTTGACAACATCAAGAAAATTACCAGAAGATCATGAAGTAGTCTGGTTAATTTGCTGCCAATCTATTTTTAGGTGGGTCCTTGTTATGCTTTTTCTTCAATGTTGCTTTGAGATAATGTTGTGTATATGCTAACATTATACTATGTTTTGCTACTTACTGACTGAAATATTGTTCTAGTCTTGTTTTATTCTCTTTTTATTTGTAATGTTTTATTATGGTTATGGCCTCTTTGTAACTAAGTAGGGTCCCAAAAAAAACCTTTATCCTAAATTAAAAAATAATGGAGTGGCTACAATTAACATGATTTTATTCATCACTCCATCATGAATTTTCCTGAAACATACAACCACTACCTTTAGTACATCTAAATCCTTGTCATCTACTTCTCATGTTATCTCTTTTCATGTATCCATACATATGCCTTCTTCTCAGTCCCCAAGGATACATATTTATCAATGACATACACATTACCTTGTTCTCATGAAATAATCATCTCCCAAATATACTACCTCTTGTGGGCCTTCCCATCCTCACTAATTTAGAGGATTTTTCAGGTGTTAGAAGTTTCCTAAACCTCCCTAAACTATGAAAACATTGTATAGTGTTCTAAGACCTTTTTACGTTATGCAAAACTCTATAAATGGAGTCTGGGTGTAGAAGATATCATTGGTAAAAGATTTGGTTTGAAAACGGTCAAAGTGGGTCAACTGGTGAATAATGCATTGACACGTGGTAGTTTGGAAAAGGTGAAAAAGGTTAAGTTTTTTTGTTTTGACCTCCTTTATTTAACAAATGGTTAAAAAATTGGTGGAACCCAATATCTCCTAATTGGGGGCCCTTAGCCAGGTTCGACACACTCTTTTTGTAGGAGGGGTGTCTTTGCCTCATTTTTATTCACATTGCTATTATCATTTTTACAATTTTATATGCCATTTATTCTCTAACATTTCCCATGTGGGATTATTTTATTGGAGAGTTCATATTGTGCATTGCAAGATTGAATCAACTTAGGCGAGCTATATTTTAGCTTGGTGGGGTGATCAACTCCCCACCGAGTTGATTACATTACTACCACATTGATCGGGTTTATCCCATATTACTCGATATCATTTTATATGCCTCGACTTTATATTTTTCCATAGAAACCAATTAGATTACATTTCCACATTATTCGGGCTTGTCTCCATATGGTTTAGGATTATTCCTTATTACCAAAGATATCACAGTGCATAGCCAAAAATGGCCTATTATTTGGGCTTATATGATTTCCTTATCTATTACCATATGGTTCAAGAAGATTCAAAGATATGCATTACCCCCACCGGTATCAATGATAATGAATCAACCTTATATTTAGTAGTCTAACCATTAAAAAATGCACATGCCTAAGTATTCGACATATCTAATATACCTCGGAATGGCTCATGGCACAACTCGGCACTTATCTAAATCGCAACATCCGGATGGCTCAACCCTCACAGCATCCACTATTGGTTTGAGAAACAAAATGTTCCAAATGTGGCTAATTTCACATATATGGTGGGTTATTTTCCCCATTTAACAAACCAACTACCCCACCTCGGCATTATTGGAATATCCTACTTCTATGCAAAGTGAACTGGTGTAAAAGGATCAAGTGGGATTCCAATAGTGGAATAGGTGGTTATAAGGGATATGCTTAACCAACTTTCCCATATAGCTCATTGAACTATAAAATAGTTCACTAGAATTTGAACAGAGGAGTTTGTAGGTTTGTGTGCAAAGGCAATGATGGAAAAATTGTAGAAATGTCTAATTTTGGAGCACTTAGGGGCCGAATTAGGCAATAGTGTAAAAATGAAAATTGTTTAGAATTTTGAGAGGATCTCTAAATTTTATTTTTTTCCATGTAGTGTTTATAAATTTCTATTATAGGAATTTTTCGGTCACATTTGCAAGGGGATCACACTATGGAAGAAATGTAGGAGCCATGGATCAACTTCAAGATAGTTTTTGGTTATGTGTAGAGTTCCATGAGTCTTATATCAACTCAATTATAGGTATACTAGTATATTTTTCATTATGGAAGGGTTAATTTTAATTATTTGGGCACTAATATATCGATTCTCTTTTCAAGAATCCAGAGATGTGGCCTTCAAGTGAACCCCGTTATCAAACTTGTGTTCGGATATTTTTTTAGTTTTAGATGAAGATTTTGATGATATTAAAAAATTAATTGGTGTTTATTTATTTGATTAAGCAATTCATCATTAAAATGAGAAATTGGATTTTAAAAGATAATTTTAGTATCCATAATTTACAAATGCACATTTTAGTATGGTGAACAAAATTCATACTGAGGTGCATATTTTTAAAGGAATTAATCAATTTTGGAGTTTTAAAATCCGTAAAATTTATGTTGAGTTCCTTAGATCCTTGGAAATGTAGAAAATTGAATACTTACCTCACCCATTTTTGGATCAAGTTTGGTATCAGAGCTGGTTTTAGTTTGTTATTTTTCTTCTAGTTTAATCTGATTTAATAGTGATTACTTTAGTTAGTGTAATTGAGATTAGTGGTTGAACAGGTACAGGTGCACTATGGGCAGTTGCAGATTTTTCAGATGAGGCATCGGGTTGAACTATTGGAAACTTTGTCCAACAAACCATCTAGAGTATGGTAAGACAAGTTGGAGTCAAGGTAAAGGAAGTTTTGAACCACCAATTTTAAATCAACCTCTATCCATTGTTGAATCACTTATGAGTCTGCATTCAATTTTGATACGGAGAATGTAGGCTCATGTGAGTTGGATAGTTTTGTTTTGCATGCTTTCAACAATGCAAACTTCTTAAGGTAATTTTGTGGATTTTTGGTGTATGATGAAGGAATAATTCACATATGTTTTTTTAATTACCTTGAAATTGGAAATTGGGGTCACCTATAAGAGGATCTGGGAGATAGGTTTAAAATGCTCAAATTTAACTTCTTACTTTTTAAAGGATGGCAATATACCACTTTCTATTTTTAATCAACAATTTATGTAGTTTTAGTGGGCATGTTGTGAATGATGTCTATTTTTGGAATGCATTTTTGAGTATTGTTGTTAAATTTCATTGTGTAATTTTGTTGATTGATTTTGTAGATAATATACAAATTTTTTGTGTCCTCACAAGGTAATTGCACATTCATGACAACCCTTATTTTTAGGGTGTTTATTTGTGACTACTCTGTGTAGTTACAATTGAAGTGTACATTATTTTCACTAACAAACTAGTGTGCAAGTATGCTTGGTGATCATTTGTAGCATTGAGCAGTTCACCATTTTGGGTAAGCACAGTTATAATTTGATCTATCCTTTACAATTCAGTGTGTATGGATAGAATTTACATATTCACATTGATTAAGATTTTGACTATAGCTTTTTTGGCATTGATGGTTTAATTATTCTGGATAGTGAATATTTGCAGTTATAATCAGCATAATCACAAAGTGTCAGTTGAACACTAGATTTTATTATAGATGGGTGTTATTATCTAGCTTATTATTTGTGATGGCATTATATTGTTTTGGGAAGATTCACATAGATTCATTATTGTGACTATATCTATTTTGGAATTGAAGGTCTAACTATATACTGGATAGTGAATATTTACATTTATATAGTTTTAGATAGAAAGTGGACACTAGCCTAATTGTGGGATTTAGATGTCTATTATAATGAGTTGTGTTATGAAATTGTAACTCAAGTAATTGGTTTCATCACAAATTAAAAATTGAATACTAACTTAATTGGGTGTTATTATCTTGTTAGTTTTTTGTGATGGCATTACAGGGGATTTTTCAATTCACAATTTTCTGCAGAGTTGACAAGGTTATAACTATCAATTTAGCACTAACTTAATTGGATGTTATTATCTTATTGGGTTTATGTGACTAGAAAATAAAATTTTTGCATTTAATTAACCTATGATGTTATTTTGGGTTCGTGTATTTGTTTGTGTAGTTACAGGAAGAGATAACACATTTTGAGGGTTGATACACAACTTTTTGTGGACAAAAACATTCCTAGTTGGGAGGATTGATCTAAAGGATTTTTAGGTGTTGGAAGTTTCCTAAACATCCCTAACCATGACCATGTTGTAGAGTTTTCTAAGAAATTTCTGATGGTATGCAGAACACCAAAAATGGAGTCTCGAGTGTAGAAGATATCTTAGATCAAAGATTTGGTTTAAAAATGGTCAAAGTGGGTCAACTAGCAAAAAATGTGTTGACACGTGGAAATTTGGAAAAAGGTGAAAAAGGTTAAGTTTTATTGTTTTGATGTATGTTCTTTGAAAATGATTAAAAAATTGGTGGACCCTGCTATTTTTCTAGCCGGGGCCCTCAGCCAGGTTAAAAACACTCTTTTATAGGAGGGGTGCCTTTGTCACCTTTTTATTCACATTTCTATTATCATTTTTATGATTTTATATGCCATTTATTCTCTAACATTTCCCATGTGGGATTTTTGTATTATAGAGTTCATATTGTGCATTTCAAGATTGAACCATCTTGGGTGAGCTATGTTTTAGCTCAATAGGGTAATAAACTCCCACCGAGTTGATCACATTGCTACCACATTAAGCGGGTTTATCCCATTTTATAAAGGATCAAGTTATATTCCTTGGATTTATATTTATCCATAGAAACTGATTGGATTACATTTCCACATTATTTGATCTTGTCTCCATATGGTTTGAGATTATTCCTTATTACCAAATATATCACAATGGATAACCAAAAATTCTTATTTTTTGGGCTAATATGAACGACCTTATCTATTACCATATGGTTCAGGTGGATTCACAGCTATGCATTACCCCTACATGACTTGGTGATAATGACTCGACCTTATATTTGGTAGTCTAACCATTTAAACAAAGCACAACCTTATGTATTGGGCATATCCAATACACCTCGGCATGTTTCGTGGCACAACTCAGTATTTATCTAAAGCGCAACATCCAGATGGATCAACCCTCATAGAATCCACTATTGGTTTTGGAAACAAAATGTTGCAAATGTGGTTAATGCCACGTATATGGTGGGTTGTTTTACCCATTTAAACAAACCAATCCCCCACCTCCAGCACATGATATCCCGGTTCTATGCAAAGTGATCCTAGCGGAAAAGGATCAAGTGGGATTTAAACCATAGACTAGAAGGTTATAAAGGGAGGTGTTTAACCAACTCACCCATATAGCTCATTGAGATATAAAACAAATCACTGGTATTTGAATAGAGTAGTTTGTAGATCTATGTGCAAAGGTAGTGATGGACTAGTTTGCAAAGATGTCCAATTTTGGAGTACTTAGGGGCCGAATTAGACCATAGTGTAAAAATGTAAATTTTTTAGAATTCTGAGAGGATCTCTGAAATGTAATTTTTTTCATGTAGTTTTTATAAATATCTAGTTGTAGGAATTTTTCAGTTATAGTTGCAAGGGGATCATGATGTGGAAGCACTATAGGAGCCATGGATCGACTTCGAGATAGTTTTTGGTTGTGCAGAGTTCCATGAGTCGTACATCAACTCATTTATAGGTATAATGGTCTATTTTTCATTATGGAAGGGTTAATTGTACTTTTCTGGAAATAATAGATTGATTCTCTTTTGAGAATCTATAGAGGTAGCCTGTAGGTGAACTCCATTATAAAACTTGTTTTATGGATGTTTGTTTCAGTTTTAGATGAATCTTTTGATCAAATAAAATCAATAATTGGTTTTTATTTATTTAGTTAAGAATTTCATCATTAAAATGAGAAATTGGATTTATAAAGATAATTTCATTATCCATAATCCACAAATGCATATTTCTAGTATGGTGAATAAAATTCTAACTGAGGTACATATTTTTACAGGAATTAATAAATGTTGGATTTTTAAAATCCATTAAATTAATGTTGAGTTCCTGATTTTATTAGAAATTAGAAAAGTGAAAATTTACCTCACCCATTTTTGGATCACTTACTCACCTTCGACACATATCATGGATTTTTCATAGGTCATACAAGAGTATACTTGGCTCTTTTTTCTTCTTAGGGGCTTACATTACCCCAACCTACCACACATGGAACACATCTTTAGGTTTCCATCATTAGATAGATCTTGTGCTATATCCCTTCTTGTACATAACTATTTTCAAATAACTTAAAAAACTTTCAAATAATCACATGATACAAAAACATTCAAATATGATTAAAAAATACAAAATCGGGACATGTTTTAGTTTGTTTGCCTAACTTTGTTACTTTATACATGATGTTGGTTATATTGATATGATATATATCATATTTATTATTTACACATCCTTTCATGGTGTATTTTGAGTTTTATTTAGGAAACTCATAGATTGTTACATTATGATAAGAGATAGTAGGGACACTCAAATTTGGTAATTCACTCTTTAACACTAATAGTTTTGACAATGTATTTTTGCTAAGATAAAAATACTCTCTCTATCCCCACTTAGTACATAATGATATATATTATCTATATTTCTTAGCCATACACATTGATATATGGAAATATTATGAGAGTTCAATGCATAAATCCATATAAAATCCATATTGACCAGATAAAAGCTCCAATTTTCATGTTTCTCATCCTTGGGTAAAATTGCATAATTTGGTCAAGAGTTTATATTTTTCCTTGACATATTTATATGGTTTTGTACCATTATATCCTCCATATTATTTTTAGTTTCACATTATTTTATGGGTCCTTTACTCCCTCTAGGTTGGCCTTTCTTTGATAATTTACCTTTGGAACCCTATATAAGAAAGTATAGACTCTCTCATTTACATACCTAGAAATCATATGGAACTACATTGATACACTCACTTCCTAATCTTACAAAAGGAATCCAAGGATCCCTAAATATTAAAAAATTCGATGAATACTCATTAGGAAACATTCATTACATATTTGAAGCATCATATCAAGTAAGGAAGGTAAGCTATCACATTTACAAGAACTCAAGCATCCCTTATACAAGTATTTTAGAAAGAGACAAACTCAACACAATCATTGTCAAAGAAGTTCCCAACTCATAATTGCATTCATTCATATATCACATGCTAGGTATAGAACAACATGTGGTTTGAGGCCTCTTTGGAGTGGTATGAAAATTGATAGTGTATAGGTGTTCCCACAACAAAACTAATGTTTTTTTCATAGGGTATTCCACCCATGGATAGGGTTTGATATCTTATTCAAAAAATTTAGAGGGATTCACAACATGGCCAATAATTAGGGTATGTGTAGACACCTAAAATTAGCACCATTAATCCCTGTATCCACATCCGTTAGCACCCCTTTCATTATAACATTACCATCATATATATTATCACATCACCGTCATATTGATCCATTAAATCCATTTCATAAGTAATAATTCCTCCCTTTATATTTACTCCCCATAAATATTATTTTACAGATGTAAAATCCTATTTTTATTCCTCTTAAAACCACCTAAAACCACATTCTAACCAAGATCAAATAAAACAAAACAAATCAGCAACCTCATAACCATTCAACAAGATTTATAACCTATATGATCTATTCCTAACATACATCCTTCATCCAAACAAACAAAATCTTGATCGGGAATATATTTTTAACTACTTTCCTATATTTATTACATAACGAAGATCCTCCTAATCACCGCATATTCTCCCATGTTGATAGTAATCTCTATAAATACAAGTTCGGGCTTTCGATCAAGGTTATCTTCCTAAATTTTGTAGTCATCCAAACTTTACCTTTGACAGATGTTCTTAAACTAACTCTTATGGAAGTCCTACTTGTATAATAGTCCTCTTCATCAACCAATCTCTTCTTCATCTCTTGAAGGTCATCCACACATCCTAGAGCTCAACTCAGTGAATTATATACAACCTTCATCTATCAATATTTTCTAATCCTTTCAATTTTATCTATCAACATGTGTGAGGTAAGTATATTCCTTCTTCTTGATTAACTTATTCATTCATCATTTACAAGCTCCAACATTCTGTCTCACCTCTTATCAAAGCATGTACACATCTCTGTAGAAATTTTCAACAATCTCTGTCTATTAGACCATTTGATCCCAAATATTATCCTTCAAGCATTCAGATCATATCATTTGTCATTACTCTTCCATTTCATGTTCCTGTTAAACTTTATCGAGCTCCTTTGAAACATCTCCAACATTTTATCAATTATCTAAATCAAATTTATCATCTTGCTCACTTTTGTGAGTACACAACTATCTACATCCTTACTCCTTTGAGCCAAATTCTGATTCCTAGACTCCCATCATATCAATTATCACCATTATACCATCATATATCCTTGTACCGTGTTAATCCCTTTTCCTTTGCATTATTGGTTATATCGTTTGTTTTATCAATTTATCTTCTCCTTATCATATTTATTTCTTGATCATGGATTGACATCCTTATAAGGAAGTCCATTAACATCTGGGGACTGGTCTTTACCAAGAAATCTACCATATATGTATCTAATCCCTTTTTATTCTTAGTGTCTATGATCTGTAGGTTCATCTATCAATGAAATAATGAAGAAGCTTTCATCCATTAGCTACAACATCCATCTCTATGGGTATCAGTAAACCCCATGTCTTCGGAGGTTGGTTTTGTTTTTATTGTTTCACTGCATTAATTTGAGTATAAAGGTAAAAAAATATTCGAACCATATGATAGAGATAAACATTTATAGGTAGGTGACTCTCCTAGAATGTTATAGATCTAAAATCCAAGGAGGTATAAGATTGTACAATAGGGTCAAGACCATATAGATTGTTCTAGTAGAGTTGTATGGTCATGTTCTAGGTGAATTTCTTGTCACACTTCTAGGAATGAAGCATTATTAGATTTAAATCTCCTAGTTCCAGTAGTTTACGCACCTTGAACTTCCCAAAATCATATTTAGTCAACTAAGTGAACTCATTCCCTTTTACTTTCAAGTTTGTAGAAAATCATGTAGACATTAAATGCATTTTTATATATTATATGAGTAATATTCGAAGTTAATTAATTATAAAAACACCTTATATATACACTTACATGCTTATTATATTTAATTGACTAGAAAATCATATTTATAAATATAAAAAGGGTTCAAACATTTTGCTGGATGCACCTTGTGACTTTATCTTTGCACTGACCCTAATTTCCCTATGTATTTTATGATATTACTCTTTTCTCTGGGATTTGTATCTATATTTATAATTTACTACATTATGTTTTTTCCTCCAGTTTTATGACATTCAACACAAGAAAAAGGATCCATACCCCTATGCTAACATAGGCTACTATCCTATTAACTAGTTCCATGCATGTGCTTCACATAGGGGTGATGTTCCCTACGTTCATCTCACTTGTCACATGGATGATACAACTTCCTCCTATTTGCACATAAAATCTAAGATTACTCATGTCACTACTAATTATCCACTATGTTTCCTCTCTTCCCTATTGGTTCTTACAGTTAATTTTGTTACCACATGACACAACAATAAAGCACTTGGGGAAATCCACCTTCACCTACCCTAGTCCTTGTTCTTGTCATTAAGGATAAGATTACCACTAAGAGATGTGACCTATTGGAATAACTTAGTAACACTTTTGCTAAGATATTTTCCTTCGAGATACTTTAAAAAGAAACTTATTACAAGGACATCTTATAAGATGATTTGAAATCTTTCACCTTAGATAACAATACCCAACTATTTTACTTCACTTCTCTCATGGATACCTTTAAGGAACTCAAAAATACTATTACTTCCACTTCCACTGAAATTTCTCATGTCTCTTATATGGATACATGCCCACCTATTTTCATCACTACAAACATTGAAGGTTTTTTCATCAAGCATGTTTTGATTGATAATGGTGCTTGTCTTTGTTGGTGTGTGTATTTTCTACATCACATGGTAAGTTATATCACTTAGGTGAGGTCATAGGTCTTAGGTGTCATAGGGGTTATGGAAGGTTCATATTCTATCTTATGCATCATTTTACTTTAGTGTGTTAGTGTGTCATATGGAAGTTACTTTCCATTTTAGTATGGTAACTTCCCTTCTCCACTTAAGGAGGTATGATTGTATATATTGGGGATTACATAACATCCATAATTGTACCCCTTCCCTTTTTAGATATATGAGAGAGATGGAATGATATTGTTGTGACCCTTCCTTTTATTTGCATGTACACTTCATGGTTTAAGTTCTCCCCCTTTGAAACTTCATCACACTACGAAAGTGTAACTCAGTTGATGTTCACGGTACCTAATAGATCCTCATGTTTTTGCATTTTAACTTCTTTGTTATGGTATCAAAACATGTTGTTGGTATTCACACTATGCACAGATCTATTGTTTCCTATTATAGTTTTTTTCATTTTTTGTGTTTTATGTGCAAGTGTTATTATGGATATTCCATTTGTTCTTTAAATTCATTGATTTCATCTCATTACGGGTTTTAAAATATTGTTTGAGGTGATTGGATCATGTGTTCTTGTTTTCTGGTGTTCTTATTTTCCGACCTTGAATGCATGTTTTGGAGTTTTCTGTAGGCTCCTTGTGCAGGTCAAATCAAGTGTTAATTGTTGATTTTGTGTGTTTTAAAGGTTTTTGAAGTGTTTTTTTAGGACCAACTCAGTTCCAGCTCACTGATTTTCCCCACCTCACCACCTTGTACATTGACTAGAACTCTTTATTGTTTACATCAATCCCATGCATTGGCCATTAAACCCTCCATTTTCTCTTGTGTGTTTTACTTCCTTGAATTTTATATCAATATTGGGGTTATTTTCGTGGTTTACACGTTTCACCCCCACATCCATGCTCGTTGTTATGGTTTGCATTGACCCTGTTGGTCCCATTATTGAGTTGTCATAATGTGATTTAATTTTTCATGTCAAATTCTGCTTAAAATGTTTTACTTCTCGATTTGGTGGTCTGCAACTCGATTTCTCCGTTGAATACTTTCAAGTGCCTGTAATATTATTGTTTTTCCCTAATTTGAAACAATTTCCAAGTTTTCCCCTTTTTGTGCCCTAATTTCTTCATTTTTTACGGGCTGTGTCATTTTTCCTTTGTCAAATCATGAAAAAACTCAAGTCTGATCAAATCCCAAATTTGTGCAAGTATTTTCCCAATCCCAGGGTTGAAATTAATGTCAAAAAATGATTCAATTGGTTTAAGATCAAGAAATCTACCTTCCTTTTAAAAAATTTGATTTCTAGGGCATCCTCTATATTTTTGACATTTTGATGGTCATACGGGTGTATTCTACCTGTCAAATTCATCATCATAACATTATTGCAACATGGCAGGTTCCTATTGGCCGAGGATACGTGGGAAAATGTTTCTAAACTTTTGGTTTTTAAAATTTTGGCAAAAGGAAAATTTTGTTCCCTGGCTCCACTTGCTATAGTAAAGTGCCTATGTGGCACATTGTGATTGGCTAGAGGAATGGCGGGTGGTGGGCTTGCCTTAGAAATTTTGCTTTCATTTTGCAAAATTTTCGAAGTTAATTTTTTGCCTGAAGGCCCGCAGTGAATGGTAGGTGCACACGTGTCCCAGGGAGGTTAGGATGGGAGGGCGGAGATTTTGATGCATTTGAATTTTTCAAATTCTAAATTCTAAAGTTTAAATTTGAGCCGAAGCTCCGCCATGAGTCATGAAGTGACACGTGTCCAAGAGGGAAAGAATAGGTCAACGGGTTTTGTGATAACTTTGAAGTTTTTAAACTTCAAATGGTAAAAGTGAATTTTGAGGCTGAAGTTCCATAACCAATGGAAAGAAGACATGTTTCCAAGGAGCGAAATGGAAGAGGGGGTTGAAGGATAATTTTGTGACTTTTTGCCTTTGGTCTGAAAGGTAAAAAATGAAAATTTTCTCCACAACAAATCATTTTGGACACGTCTCCAGGGGAGTAAAATGGAGAAATCAGGTGTTCGAGCCGCGGAGTTTTTTTGGAAATTTTTTATTTTTTTCAAAAATGGAAAAATTCATAAAATGAGCTCGCATTTTTCGGTGGGGCCCACATGTCGACACGTGGTGGGTCCAAGGGCGAGCGGAGAATTTTGGAAAATTTTCCAAAATAAAAAAGAGGTTCGCAAATGCATTTCTAAAGGATGGGAGTTCAATCCAATCATGTTTTGACACATGTCCCACCCCATTCAAAGGTCAAAAGGGTAATTTCGAGCTTATTTTTAAAATGGCATATTCCACATGGAGGGTTGATATTAAAAGTTGATCAAAATCAATGGATACTATGCATTTGGTCATTTTGGCCACCATGGGATCTTTAAGAAACTTGGAAATCAAGTTTTCACACCAAATTACATCAAATTTTATATTATTTTGCATCATCTTGGCCTTCTGAATGCAATGGCACAATTTTCGTGACCTAATTTGGTGATCTATGATGTTTATGTTGCATTTTTTCTTGGGACCGATGTAAAAAATGTGAAAAGTAAAAATCAAAAGTTGCAGAGGTGAAATGATGAGAGGAAAATGTAAAAAATGATAATTCAAACATGTTGGCATGCCTAAGTGACAAAAATGTGACCCTAGGATGGATAAGGATCCAAATTTGTGTAATATTTTAAATATTTTATGCATCCCTGGCAACTTGCGAACTGTTTTCCAGTTTGATGTCAATTTCATGGAATCATGAAGAGTTGTAAAATTTTTGATCCCTTAAGAATATTATTTTCTTGGGAAGGAAGACTCCATGATGGCACGAGGTGTATCATGTATTTTGGGGAGAATTTTTAGAGGAGAGAGAAAGGACGTAGAATTTTGAAGGAAAAGACTGAAAGAAATCCATTTCTATGGAGAAAACCACCTGAGATCCATTTTCAATTCTATTTTGCATCATATTTTATCATGTTGAGTTGGTTTCAAGTTGTAAAGCCATCAATAAGCTCTGATATTGTTCTCATGACATTCCCCTACTGATATATTTGATCATTTTTGGATTATTTGGTGTTATCTCTTGGCAAAATTTGTATATGCTTGTGTTTCATAATGATTTCAATTTTTGTTCCTTACTCATGTTGCAATCTTGTGTTTAGGATCTCTTTGATCATACATGGTCTCATTTCTTATTTATGGTTTGATGGCATCTGAAATATTATATCCAGAAAGAGCCTTCATCTAATAGAATATAAACATAGTTAAATCATTTTATTTTCCTTGAATCTTGAGATTATTTGTAAACCTTTGGGGGTACCTTAGGTCATGATCAAATAGGGATTTCTGGATACTTTGTTGAAATATTTGCTTCAAGATTTTGTAGTATATTGTCAAATATTGTGTGGAAGAGTGCAGATTTGGGCCTCCATTTGGGCACATATGTTGGTTGAAGGAGTATTTTAAACCTCTTGAAGCATTCTTGTTATGTAAGTGTTACAAATATCTTGCAAATGTCCTCAAAGAAGTTTGGTACTTTCTGGTTGGTCTTGTCTAATATCTCCCAAAAAAATTCATTCAAAGTAGTTAACCCTACCCTATACTACCCCATGCATTGCATTGTGTGTTAACAAGAGAATAAAATCCATTTATAAACATGCACAAAGCAAATCAGGAGAATACCATGTCTCTAGCAGCCTCTTCCTTGTTTTAAAAACATTTCCATCATTTAGTAGTGACAACTCTTTGGAGTTTTAATAATGGAGAATTGATCATGTTTTCCCAAGGCCCCTCACATACAATATGCAAAATACAACGATATCTCCACCTCCTTCACCAAACAAAGGCTGCAATATAGGTTCTCTTGCCTTGGTTGATAGGCACAACTCAAATAGTGAGGATTAGATCAAAATCCTTCTGAGGTGCTACCAACTCCTTCAAATATTGAGTGCTAACAAGTTAGATAGATGTGTTCCCCAACTACAAATGACACACAAATCATTTATCTACCCTTGAGTGTCTTGTGAGATCCATGATGTTGCTTAAGTTGTGAAGGAGATTGGGTTTGGGTACCAACACCGGAGTGGCACCGTTGCTAGGGAATTCTTGGAATTTATTGGTGTTTTTGAGGTGTATTTAGGTATTCGAGCTGTCTGCATTGTCAAGATATCATCCTATGTTTTAAATCTACAAGTTTTAAAGCAAGGGTTTCAAGGTCAGCCGACCCTTTTCCATTTCTTAGTAGTTTAGACACTTTTGTTGCATTTTGTTTGGCTGATTTAAGAAGAAGAAGGTCTTGTTTATAAAACCTTGCAAAGTTATCAGTATTAGCAAGCATTTGACAAAATTATTTTAGTGCATTCTTGCACAACTGAGGTGAAATTCCTTAGTGGCAACTCCATGCTGATTTGAATTTAGAAATACCAGTGTCTTGAGCTTTCTGTCATTTATTTTTGTGCTTATTGATCTCTGCAAAACTCGAGGGAAGAAGATCTCTCTTACTTGAAGAATCTACTAAGAAATTGTTCTCAGATTTAAGAAAATCGAGTTAGAAGTAGAAGAGTTTGGAATGTGGTTAAAGGTCAAACATCAAGCAAAGATATAGTCATTGGTGAGAGAGATCAACCTTTGGTAGAGGACTATCACTCTTCTTCAAGTGATTTTGATTCAAGAAACCCTCTCATAAACTTGTTTGCCTCAGCTAGTGAGGGTCCATCTGTTGAACCTGGTAAGTTTCTTTTCCAATCTGTGCCTCTATGTTTTAATTCAAGTAAAAATTTCCAAGAAAATCAGCACTTAGAAAATATTAGTCTTGTGAATCACATTCTTGAGCCCCAAAGATTTTATACTCCTCACCAGCTTGTTTCACCTCCAAGATCCCCCACCAAACAATATGGCTCAGCCTAGACCTCCATTTGTTGTTAACACCTTTGGTCCTATAAATTTTGGAGGAATGGATGGTTACCCAAATGTTGTCCCACAAGATGTCAGGAATAGGTTGCCAAAATTACAAGGTAACAATTTCATTACTGGTGATCAGCATCTCAAACTTTTTGATAATATGATGGAAGATTTTGAGATAGATTTTGAAGATGTGTATATTAAGTTTTTTATTCATACACTTGAAGAAGATGCTAGGGATTGGTATAAGGATCTACCTGATAACTCTATTGATTCATGGACTAAAATGAAAAATGCATTTAGGTTGCAATATGGTGACAGGACTAATCCTAGATTTCTTTTGTCTGAATTTGAGAATATCAAGAAGAATCCTAATGAATCAGTCCATGACTTCAACACAAGGTTTAACAAAACTTTGAGAAGGATTCTTGTTGGTTTGAGGCCTTGTGATGAATCTTTATTAATCAAATATATAGATGCATTTGATAAAAGTCATCCTACTTACTAAGAGAGAAGAACCCAACCAATATAAGATAATCTCTCACCATGGAACTTCAAATTGAGAACAATATCAAGGCTGTTGGGAAACCTCTTAAGAGAGATGGTGTAAAATTGATAAACCCTGAAAAACCTCAAGCTAGCAAAGGTGTTGATTTAGAAGAGGTTGTGAAGACTTTGGTAGGGGCTGTCAAAGAAATCTCATACAAGTTGGAAAGAGATGAGAAGGGAATTGGGTAGACTTCACAAGGTCAGCCTAGGTAGTAGGCACAAGATAGATTTGGAAATCACCATAGGAATGAGTAGAGGTTTGATGACAAGGGTAAAGGGCCTATTGGATCTGTAAATAGACAACCCCAAACACATGAAAATAGATTGGTTCCTGATCCTCTAACTACCAGGGTTACTGCTGTTGATGAAGTGGTTGATATGGATTGGTGTGATAGATGTTTTCTTCCCCATCCTCCATGTGAGGTGGAATAACAAGTTGATGAGGCTGAAAATGAGGATAGAACTGATGATGATAGTTGCATGATGGGCTTTTCTTCAAGCTCACAAGGAGGAGCAACATCTACTGAAGTAATAAGTGTTAGGACTACTGCTACCTTTTGGGACTACATAAAGTGGGTACCACTTCTTTCCCTCCCTCATGCTCTTAAAGTTGAGGTAGTTCAAGCTTTTGAAATTCCTAATAATGAATTTTAATATCTAAGAGCTTTGATGATCAAGAAGTATGATGGTGGTATCCCTTCAGAGGAAGAGAGAAAATTGTTGATGAATGTTGTTATAGCTCAAGAAAAGGACTATAACACTAGAAGAAAGGTTGTTAAGGGAGTTGGACCTCAAGCCAAAACTAAAACACCCTTGCTCACAAGCATTCAAATGGATGTTCCTAGGAAAGAAACACTTACTAGAGGCCCTGCTATCCCATGCAAAAATATGAGTCCTCATCATGCCCAGGATGCTAGGAATCCTTCTCTATCTGATGAACCTTCTTGTTTCCCTTCCAATGTTGTCTTACCAAAGAGTGTTCCATATGATATTGCCCAAGTATTGATCCAAATTAAAGTGAGTGTTCCAATTATTGAGTTGCTTAGAATTCTTGAGCATAAGAAGAGAGAATTTGAGTACTTGGGATTGAAAGAAGAGAAGATCACCCCAAGAAAAAATGTAAATGTTGTTGAGACCCCTCTTCAAATCATTGATGGCCTTGAAACACCACCAGTAGTGGAAGATATAGGAGAGGCACCTGAATAAGAGTTTGATCTCTCAAACTCAATGTTGGAGGATGAAAGAAACCATGATGATCAAGTTACAGATCAAGAGGACACCATGGAGGAAGTTGAGCATTTGCAGCAGGACAACAATGAGGTAGTGTATCTGTCAGATTTGGAGGACTGTTTTGATAAAGAAGAACCAGTTGAGTTTCCACCATTCTTTCTTTCATCTTCCACGTCCCAAATACTTGAGCCTACTATCATGAAGGAGAGCATTCATTTGCAGCAGCCTGCATCTTATAGCAGCTCTTTGGAACCAAGATTGGAAGATTTTAATCTTTCATGTTCTTCATTGGAGGAAGAGAAAGGGCAAAAAGGTTCTACCATTGCTTCCACATCATCCATTCAAGAGGGTCTACAAGAGAACTCCATTCTCAGAGTTGAAAAATAGGGCAATGGGCATACTCAAAGGACCATACCTTGCCCAATAAGGTATTTGACTTCATTAGAGTCAAAGGAGAAGTCACAACCAGTCATGCTTGCTTCTAAGCATGAGGGTGAGCTACAAAGTACCAAGGATCAGCTATCATACCTCTTCAATCCAAATGCAGAGCAACTAAAAGAGGTATTGGATTTGTTTTCAGTTGACACCTTGATGATTTGGGTAGAAGACCAGCTTCTTATTGATTTTCCACTCATCCAATCAGCCATGTTCAGTGCCAAATCAGTTGCATGGTTGCCAATTTTGAAGAAAGGAAGCTATTTTACACAACCAGTTGCAGGGTTTGTTTAGCTTACCTTTGCTTCTAGTTAGAATAGAGTAGGTAGGTTTGCTTTCAGTAAAAGAAGTGCTTGTGCACACTCTGCATGTTCCATTTAGAGCATGTATGATTTTCAATTTTGTACATAGTTTTTGTGTTGCTGGCTTTGCTCTTGCACAGTTCATTTTAAGTGGCATTTTGGTGAGAAAAACTCTAAGTTCAATGGGTTTCAAGTGGCTCAGAGGGAAGTTTTCAAGATATCAAAGTTGGTTTCGGGTTATTTCTTATGACTCCATGCCTAATGGATTACTACGAGCAGCTGGCCATTCTTCATCTGGCAGGCAGATAACCCCGCTGAGTCACCAAAATTGTTATCCAAAATTCACCCTCAAGGTAATTTTGATAACATGCATCAAATTATTCATCTGAGAAATTATATTGATTCAAGGCACGAAATCATGTTTTTGGGGCCCCCTCGGCTTCTCTCTAACTCTCCCATCTAAGAAAAAATCCCAACGAGTTGAGAAAAATGGAAAAAATGCAAAAATAAGGTTACAGGACTGTTTTAAAGCATTTCGGGTCTGAAGGGTTTGGGTCATACTGAGGTTCGTCATACCAAGCTTGGGGCTGAAAAAACAAAGAAAATCGGCTAAGTCAGACATTTTTGTCCCAGGCGGTCTCGAGACAGTTGGGACGTCGGGACGTAAAAAGCCGAATCAGCCGAGAGCAGGGAAAATCGTCAAATTTTGTTTCGCACGGTTTTGGGACAGGGACAAAGGTACGTGCGGGACGTGAATCGGCCGATTTGCCGACAAACAGTCCATTTCGGGTGGTTCGGAGATATTTGTCCCAGGTAGTCCTCGGGACAGTTGGGACAAAAGTACGCGAGGGACGTGAAAAGGTGAAAGGAACATGAGGGATGCGTGGGACGTGAAAAATTAAAAGGGACATGAGGGATAAGGAAGCCAAAATCGGCCGATGCGGGAGATTTTCATCCGGGACAGTTGGGAAAAAGGTATGCGAGGGACGCGTGGGACATGAAAAGTCTAAACGATCGAAGGCAAAGGAGAAATAAAGGAAAACTCAGAAAGGGAAAGCCCGCCCCCTTATTGTGAGCCAATAGAATCTCGACATGTGTCTAGGTGGGGGCAAAAATTCAGAGCAAGCCCGCGAGGAAATTTAGGAGGGTCGAACCCGCATCCAATGGGGTTTTGACACGTGTTAAGGCGAAAAAATATCAAAGCGACCCGCATGAAAATTTGAAAGAAGGGGCCTGCGCCCAATAAAGTTTTTCCATGTGGCACCTAGAGTGGTGGAGCATGGGAAATTTTGGGAAATTTTCCAATTGGCCAAAAAGGTAAAAATTCAAAAAAATTCCCGCTGACCCGATTTGGCCCTATTTTGCCCTAAAACTTTAAATCGCCATATCTTTCGATGCAGAGCTCGGTTTTCATGTTCTTTATATCAATGGAAAGCTGGTGAAATTATCTACAAGATTTCATGGTATTTTTTGAATTTTCATTCAGTTTGGAGAGATAAAATCAAAAAATGTCTCTGGCACGTGGTAATGGCCAGAAATGATGTTTCAACAACCAGTTTTAATGCAAAATGGGTCGCAATCTTCTTCATCTTGGCCAAAAATGTCAGGGCATGGGTCTTTAAGGATGCCCATGCTATTTTAATGCATCTTCATTCAATGGGGAATGGCTCCCACATTTTTTACATGTTTTCTCTCTCCTGGGCTCGACCCATGCATTGTAAAAGCCAGAATAGGCTCATTTTTTTAGTGTGGAACATTTCTTTTATAGCAACCTTCTTCTTTCACCTTCAACAAGTGATTTTTGTAAGTATCAGACCTTATTCATGATTGTAATAGGTTTCTACCTATTTGATGTTGCAAATGCAAGGATTTTGTGATGAAAATGACAGTGTAGACTCGTGATCAATTTTCGGTCCTTTGTTTGTATTGTCTTGCTTCATTTCAGACCTCTAATTACATCTTATCACTGTGTATGATGTTTCATGTTGCATTTCATGAAATTTTTCAATTTTCATGAACAAGAAGTGTTCACCACTCCTTTGGTGTATCACCTATTATTTTAGTTTCAAAATTTGGCACTTTCCATCTCTGTCTCCTTGGAATTTAGAGTAGGATTAGGATTCAAACCTCTCTGCAATTGTGCAAATAACAGATCGATCGGAGGTTTGAGGAACCAGCCTCTAATCTGGAGATTCCTCTCTCATTTTAAAAGTCCCACACTTGGAGAGAGGTTTCAATGTTGTGCAATCACATTGGATGCCTAAAACATCAACTTAGAAACCTAATTTACATTCGGGGTGTTGCTGATTTGCTACAACAGGTTCTAGATTTGAAAATTACACCATTTCATATTGTTGTGAATATAACATTGAAGTGCCGACTAGGCGATGTGTCCCGATAATGTGAAATATTAACAAGTGTTTGATGATGATGCTCAAGTGCTAAGGTTCTTGCAAATCCATGGTGAGTTTACAAATCGAGAATATTGATTAGGAACCAATGGTGTGTATGATTGAAGGAAGAGAAACTTTTTTGGAAAGGATATCATCCAATTGAAAACAAATACCATTCCTAGAGGTCTTGTGACACTTGAGGAAAATTTAAACAATGTTGATTACATCATAAATAGAAATATGTCCTTGAGGATGTGGAAGAGCACAACATGGGAACCAAGGATAAACCAAGGAATATTTGTTGGGCAGCAATCTCAAAGAAAGAGGAAAATAATTCCTATGCCCAACTCTTAAAGAAATATCAAGACTGCCTTGCTTGGTCTTATTCAGAGCTAAAAGCATATAGAGAAGATTTTTCCAACATGAGATTCCTCTTGAGGCCAAGACTAAGCCATTCAAGATAGAGAAAAGGCCTATTAATCCACTTCTTTCCATGAAAATGTAGGAATAGTTGAAGAAATTGAGAGATGGTGGTATCATTCAGCCCACTAGGTATTCATCTTGGGTTGTAAACCTTGTGCCAGTCAGAAAGAGGAATGGAGACATCAGAATTTTTGTGGATTTTAGGAATCTAAAGAAAGAATCCATGAAGGACAACTATCCCTTTCCAAACATGGAAAATATGTTACAACTTGTGACAGGATCAAAATTTCTCTCCACTTTGGATGGTTTCTTTGGATAAAATCAAGTAGTTGTTAAAGAATCAGAAAGACTTAAGACATCATTCACTGCTCCTTAGGGGACATATGTTTTTGTTAGGATGCCATTTGTATTGATGAATGTTGGAGCCAATTTTCAAGGGAAATGGATGTTTCTTTTGTTGGTTACATCAATGAGTTCATTGTAGTTTACCAAGATGATCATTGTGTTTTCAAGGAAGTGAGGTGACCATTTACAACATTTTGAGAAGATGCTGATCTGATGTAGGGCGTATGACATTTCTCTTAATCCAAAGAAGTGTCATTCTAGAATGCAAAAGGCCAAGTTGTTGGGGCATATTGTATCAAAGGATGGTGTTATGATAGACCCTGAGAGAGTGGAAGCAATCAGCAAAGTACCTATCCTAAGAACCAAGAAAGGTATCCAATATTTCTTTGGTCAAATCAATTTTATTAGAAGGTTTGTTTCCAATTTTGCTGAGCTAACTCTCCCAATCACAATCAGGGTAAAAAAAAGATCAAGTTATCAGGTGGGAGGAGGCTGCCATTCAATATTTTGAAGGAATAAAGGATGCACTTAAGCATGCACTGTTTTGGCAGCTCTAAACTATAAAAGGCCTTTCCAAATCTTTTCTTTTGCCTTTGAATTTACTATTACTTCAGTTTTGTTACAAAAGGATGAGAATGGAGATGAGAGGCCTATTTCCTTCTTTAGCAAGGCTTTACAAGCAGCTGAGTTAAAGTATACAATCATGGAGAAACAAGCATTTTCCTTGGTGAAAGCAACAAAATTTTCAGGCCTTATATATTGAGTTCAAAAGTTGTTGCTTATGTTCCCCACACCATGGTGAAAGACATCTTATCAGAAATGGAGATATCAAGAAAGAGATGTAGATGGGTCAAAAATTACAAGAATATGATATGGATATCCAAACAACAAAGCTAGTAAGAGGTTTGGGTCTTGCCAAGCTCATGGCTGAGAGCAATTTACAAAATGTAGAAGTGAATCAACTAGAGGAAGAAAGGGTAGATCTTCTTGATAGATTGATGAGTTATGAATGGTACAAGGATGTGATCTTCTACCTCAGACACCTATGTTTTCCTAGTCATTTAAATAAAAATTAGAAAAGAGCCCTCAAGCTGGATTCTCAAAAATATATCATAATAGACCTTGGGCTAGCTTGGAAGAACCTTGAAGGTGTCCTCTTGAAATTAATAACTAAAGATGAAGCTCCCAAGTTGATTGCTGATTTCCATGGGGGATTTTTTGGAGGAATTTTTCTAGGAGAGTGACAACACATAAGATTTTAAGAGTTGGTTATTAGTGGCCTACTCTTTTTAAAGATGCAACCCAGCTGGTTAGAAAGTGTGATAGTTTCCAACATTTCTCTAGAAGACTGAAAGCTTCAGGCTCCCTTCCTTTGTATCCTATATCAATTGAATCCCCTTTCAAACAATGGGGAATGGAATTCATTGGTGAGATTTTAGATCCTTCTAGTGCTGGTCATAAATGGATCCTTGTAGCAATTGATTATTTTACAAAGTGGGTTGAAGCAATTCCATCTAAGAAGGAAACACACCAAGTGGTAATGGATTTCTTGTTGAATCATATCATATGTAGATTTGGAGTTCTAGTTAAGATTGTATCTGATAATGCCATGTGCTTTAGAGCCAAACCTTTAATGGAAATGTGTGATGAATATGGGATAAATCGACTTATTCTTCAAACTACAACCCCAAGGAATGGACAAGATGAGTCTAGTAATAAGAACCTGCTCAAGATCATTAGGAGGACCTTGGAAATGAACAAGAAGAAGTCGGGAGAGAAATTGAAATTTACAATTTGGGCTGATAGAATAAACCCTAAAAGAGCAACTGTTAAAAGCCCATTTGAATTGGTGTATTGAACTCAGGCTTTGCTGCCCTTACACCTACAATTTTCCTATTTTTATTTTTCCCAACAGTTGGAAGATCAAGATCATGGCCCATATGAATCAAGGATTAACTATATCATTGAGTTAGATAAAGAGAGAAGAGTTTCCCATCAAAGGCATGTCATATTTAGAGAGAAATTGAAGAGATTGTTTGATAAGAAAGTTACTACTAGAGCCTTCAATGTTGGAGATCTAGTTTTACTATGGGATAGTAGGCATGAAGAGAAGGGAAAGCATGGCAAGTTTGATGCATTATGGGTGGGCCCTTATTCCATTGACATTAGAATTGGTGAGCACACCTTTTTTCTCAAGGATCTAGATGGGGATTTGCTGGAGCTACCTGTTAATGGCAGACATTTAAAACATTTCTTGGATTAAATCCTCAAGTGAGGTATGCATGAGTTGTATATTTGTATAGTATTTTTATTTCTTTTTGTTTCTTTGTTGGTTGGTTGGTGTGCGTTTTCCCTTTTGTCCTTCGTAAAAATTTGTGGGTGGTTTTCTTGGTCCATTTTTATGGTAATTCTTGTTTTTGGGTTGTCTTTGTGTTTTGAATCCTTTTCTCAATGGTTTCTGGCACTTGGTCTATGTTTTGATCTTGTGGCACTCACTGGAAGTTCCCATCCCCAAGAAAGAGCCAATGTTGGTCCCATTATTGAGTTGTCATAATGTGCTTTAATTTTTCATGTCAAATTCTACTCAGAAATGTTTTCCTTCTCGATTTGGTGGTCTGCAACTCGATTTCTGGTTGAAACTTTCAAGTGCCCATAATTTTATTGTTTTAGCGTAATTTGAAACAATTTCCAAGTTTTCCCCTTTTTTTTCCCTAATTTCTTCATTTTTATAGGTTGTGTCATTTTTCCTTTGTCAAATCGTGAAAAAACTCGAGTCTGATTGAATCCCAATTTTTTACAAGTATTTTCCCAATATCAGGATTTAAATTAATGTCAAAAAATGATTCAATTGGTTTATGATCAAGAAATATTCCTTGTTAAAAAATTTGATTTTAGGTCATCCTCTATATTTTTTACATTTTGACGGTCATACGGGTGTATTCTACCCATCAAATTCATCATCATAACATTATTGAAACATGGTGGGTTCCTATTGGCCGGGGATATGCGGGAAAATGTTTCTAAACTTGTTGTTTTTAAAATTTTGGCAAAAGGAAAATTGTGTTCCCTGGCTCCACTTGCTACAGTAAAGTGCCTATGTGGCACATTGTGATAGGCTGGAGGAATGGCGGGTGGCGGGCTTGCCTTAGAAATTTTCCTTCCATTTTGCAAAATTTTCTAAGTTAAATTTTTGACCAAAGGCCCCGCAGCGAATGGTAGGTGCACATGTGTCCCCGGGAGGTCAGCATGGGAGGGTGGAGATTTTGATGCATTTGAAGTTTTTAACTTCAAAATTCTAAAGTTTAAATTTGAGCCGAAGCTCCGCCATGAGTCATGAAGTGACACGTGTCCAAGAGGGAAAGAGTAGGTCGGTGGGTTTTGTGATAACTTTAATGTTTTTAAACTTCAAATGGTAAAAGTGAATTTTGAGGCTGAAATTCCATAACCAATGGAAAGAAGACATGTGTCTAAGGGGCAAAATGGAAGAGAGGGTCGAAGGAGAATTTTGTGACTTTTTGTCTTTGGTCTGAAAGGTAAAAAATGAAAATTTGCTCCGCAACAAATCATTTTTGGACACGTCTCTAGGGGAGTAAAATGGAGAAATCAGGTGTTCGAGCCAATGGAGATTTTTTAGGAAAAATTTCCTTGTTTTCAAAAATGGAAAAATTCATAAAATGAGCCTGCGGTTTTCGGTGGGGCCCACATGTGGACACGTGGCGGGTTAAGGGGTGAAGTGGAGAAATTTTGCAAAATTTTCCAAAATAAAAAAGAGGGTCACAAATGCATTTCTAAAGGATGGGAGTTCAATCCAATCACGTTTTGACACATATCCCGCACCATTCAAAGGTCAAAATGGGAATTTTGAGCTTATTTTTAAAATGGCATATTCCACGTGGAGGGCTGATATTAAAAGTTGATCAAAATCAATGGATACTATACATTTGCTCATTTTGGCCACCATGGGATCTCCAAGAAACTTGGAAATCAAGTTTTTGCACCAAATTGCATCAAATTTTATATTATTATGCATTGTCTCGGCCTTCTAAACACAATGGTGCCATTTTCGTGACCTAATTCGCTGAGCTATGATGTTTTTGATGAATTTTTTCTCGGGCCTGATGTAAAAAATGTGAAAAGTAAAAATCAGAAGTTGCAGAGATGAAATGATGAGGGGAAAAGGTAAAAAATGATAAGTGAAACATGTGGGCATGCCTAAGTGACAAAAAAATGACCCTAGGATGGATAAGGAGTCAAATTTGTGTAATATTTTAAAAAAATTATGCATCCTGCAACTCATGAATCTGTTTTCTAGTTTGATGTCATTTCATGGAATCATGAAGAGTTATTGTAAAAATTTTGATCCCTTAAGCATATTATTTTCTTGGGAAGTAAGAATCCATGATGGCATGAGGTGTAACATGCATTTTGGGGAGAATTTTTAAAGGAGGAGAGAAAAAGGACATAGAATTTTGAAGGAAAAGACTGAAAGAAATCCATTTCTCTCGAGAAAACTTCATGAGAGCCATTTTCAATTCTATTCTGCATCATATTTTATCATGTTGAGTTGGTTTCAAGTTTTAAAGCCATCAATAAGCTCTGAGATTGTTCTCATGACATTCCCTTGTTGATATATTTGATCATTTTCTGGATTATTTGGTGTTATCTCTTGGCAAAATTTGTATATGCTTGTGTTTCAGAATGATTTCAATTTGTGTTCCTTGCTCATGTTGCAATCTTGTGTTTAGGATCTCTTTGATCATACATGGTCTCATTTATTTTTGATGGTTTGATGGAATCTACAATCTTATATCTAGAAGAGCCTTCATCTGATAGAAGATAAACAAATTTAAAATCATTTTACTATCCTTGAATCTTGAGATTATTTGTAAACCTTTGGGGGTACCTTAGGTCATGATCAAATAGGGATTTCTAGATACTTTGTTGATATATTTTCTTCAAGATTTTGTAGCAGGTTGTCAAATATTGTGTGGAAGAGTACAGATCATGGGCCTCCATTTGTGCACATATCCTGGTTGAAGGAGTATTTTAAACCTCTTGAAGCATTCTTGTTGTGTAAGTGTTACAAATTTCTTGCAAAGGTCCTCAAAGAAGTTTGGTACTTTCTGGTTGGTCTTGTCTAATATCTCCAAAAAATTTCATTCAAAGTATTTAACCCTACCCTATACTACCCCTACATTGCATTGTGTGTTAAGAAGAGGATAAAATCCATTTACAAACATGCACAAAGAAAATCATGACAATACCATGTCTCTAGCAGCCTCTACCTTGTTTTTGAAATCATTTCCATCATTTAGTAGTGTAAACTCTTGATTTTGAATAATGGAGAATTGGTAATGTTTTCCCAAGGCCCCTCCCACACAATATGGAAAATACAAGGATATCTCCACCTCCTTCACCAAACAAAGGCTGCAATATAGGTTTTCTTGCCTTGGTTGATAGGCACAACCTAAAATAGCGAGGATTAGATCAAAATCCTTCTGAGGTGCTACCCACTTCTTCAAATCTTGAGTTATAAAAATTTAGATAGATGTGTTCCCTAGCTACAAATGACACAAAAATCATTTATCTTCCCTTAAGTGTCTTTTGAGATCCATGATGCTGCTTGAGTTGTGAAGGAGATTAATTTTGGGTACCAATGGACCCTAGGCCTTGTTTACTCTTCCCTACATTACATTTGCATTAGTATATTCATTACCCCTCTACATTATTACATCATCTAGTTCTCTCTATATTACACCCCGTCATTGGTCATGCCTACTTGGTCTTCACGTGCACGTTCATCCCCTTCCAACCTATATTGGCATCATTCCCTATATTGGAGTTGCTGTTGCTCAACCTCTCGTATCTCACTATTTCCAAAAACTTATTACTAACTCATCATTCTATCTTTGCCTCAGCCTAAGCTCCTATGTGTTATGTTTCTCGACATGCCCTATAACACAGTCAACATTCCATCTTGTTGTTCAATGGGCACCTCAGCCATGGGGAATCACACTTATATCTCATACAATGGATCACTCGGTGACTTACCTAATGAGTTACTCGGTGTATCAACCCCTAAACATTTCTCTCCAAATTAGACACATTTCACTTGACCTTGACACACAACTCAGCTTGATACTACAACTCACAAGCTCTCCCGATGTCGAGCCATCTCCACTAGACACAATCCCTACAAATTTTGTTGATTAGCTTGGCCGACTCTCCCAGATTACCATGAGATATCTCACTCACCAAGCTCCTTGTAGCTCAACAAGCCGCCCTTCTAGCTTGCCCATTGTCTTACGATTCCCCTACTTCCCATTTTGGATTTTTTTCCTTTTTCCCCTCTTCTAATCAAAATAAGACAACTAAGGGAAAAATTAAGAAAATTCATCATTTACTGAAGGGGATATATTTTTCTAAGACTCCATTATAGGGTTATTGGGATTTCGGGCCATTTTTATGGCTCATCTTTATTGTAGTGCTCCTCTTCACCTACATCTAGTTAGTGTGTCCACCATAATCTTATGGTAAGAGATCCCTGTTTTGAGATATGAGATGACTTCTCTCACACTAAGCACTATTTTTACCCTTGTTTTGCTTATTCCTTTTGTTCTTGATTGTGTTTCATTCCCTTGATTTGGAATAGGACTTATTATGGCCTCCACTCTTGCACGATTCATCGCCTAATATAAGGATAGTGTTCAATTGTCCCACATCCCATGATCACACCTTATTGTAATCATTTACTACTTATAAAGTTCCACAAATAGGGGGTTTATCATTGTTCTTGGGTGTTTTAATGAACACAGATGCATTCTTGGCTGATTTTGATGTCTTGCAAGCTTTCTTATATCCACACACCCTCTTCTCAAGCAACCTTGCACTTCTTACTTCAAGACCATGTAGGATGTTATTTCCAGAATTGAGCATTGCGGGATCACTTTACAACCTCCACAAATTATTATTGGTAGATATAACTATACATTATGGAATTATTATATAGAATGTTACTTTTCCTATCAGGGCCTTACTCCCTTTATACATGGGCCAATTATTTCACACACTAATCCTTGTAATCTTTAGGACTATATTGATATGTGTGACCATGTTTTTGGTCACTTGATGTTGCATTTATCTATACCTCTCTTACTTCGTGTGGTAAACTCAGATCCTCCTCACACCATTTTGAGCATCTTTCAATCCTTGTTTAGATACCCTTCACATATTTCAAATGTTATTACTGATGATACAATTGTCTCCTCTTATTCTCCATGTGATGACCATTCCACTAATACTGAATCACTTTTTTCTATCCCTAATGATAATTATTATGATTCTAGTTTTGATGATGAGAGTACTAGTGAGGACTCCTCTCCTCCTTGCCTCATCCCCTTTCTAGAGTATGTTGACACCCCTCTTATCTCATTAGAAATTGGGAACTCTTGTTTTTAGCCTCATAACATCATTTCATCTACCTCCTTTTCACTTCCAGTGTGTGAGGCCCTTTCCAATCCTCATTTATACATGGATGATTCATACTTGTCCAACATCACTCTTCTATTTTTAAAGCCCCCTTATTGGGACAAGTATTTTCTAGACCTTCATATTCTTTACACAAATCCTACTTGTGATGTAATACATGGATTTCCTCATCATTCTATAGGTGTTTCATAGGATTCCTTCATCTCCTTTTTAGGATTTCCCCTTTTGGGACTCTTATCACTTCCACTTTTTCAGAGATCATCATTGATCCACCCTTACTTATGGATCCTCTTTCTATTGTGGGGGTTGTTATATTTTCTTCACATAACTTGGGAATACTTTCGGTGGATATTCCTCTCTCACAATCTTATAGTTATACACTCGTGAAATTACCTTTGGTTTTTGTGCACTCATTGTCTATACTTATATCATATTTTCATGGACTAGATTTAGCTTTATTTATAATGTTACCTTCATCTTCCTTCATGGATCGGGAGGAATTCAGAGTACTCTATTTTTTTACTTCCTACGGGAAGGCACACAGTTCTATGTGGGTGGTTTTTTTTTCATTTTATAGGACAAGGACCACATCATCAACACTCTTTTTGGAGACTTCATAGAGTTGCAGAGTTTAGATTAGGTTATGGCTTCCTTTATATTCCTTGTGTCTCCTTATCCTCTCTTGTTCTTCTTAAAAAGTGATTTCCCTTTTATACATGGGTACCTTATCAATATCCTCAGTTTTCGGGACCCATTTGGAGAATGATTCTCAGATTTATAGAGAGTTTTCCATCTCCTTTTTGGATGTTTTTCCCATTGGGTTTTCCTCCATTGCTTGAGATCTTTTTTTTTTATGGGTTCCTCATTAGGATTTGTTGTTTGAACCCATTTCTCATTTCTGACATGCCACATCATCCTAAGTTACGATGAAGGGGGGTATTGGTGTGTGCATTTTCCACATCACATGATGAGTTATCTCACTTAGGTGAGGTCATAGGTCTATCATAGGGGTTATGTCAAGTTTGGATTATTTCTTATGCATTATTGTGCATCAATGTGTCATATGGAAGTTAATTTCTATTCAAGGAATGTAACACCCTTTCTCCACTTGATAACATATGATTGCATGAATTGGAGGTTAGACAACACCCCTATTTATACCCCTTCCCTTTTTTAGATCTATGAGAGAGATGAAATGAGATTATTGTGACCCTTCTTTTTATTTGCATGCACATTTCATGGTTGATGCTTATTCCCCCATGGAACCTCATCACACCTTTGCCCAGTATAACTTAGTTCATTTTCACGTTATCCCATAGATCCTCATGTTGTCATGTTTTAGTGTTTTCACTTTATAAGGATACATACCCCTATGCTAGCATAGCTTATTATCCATCTAGCTAGGTCCATGCATGTTGATCCTTTTGTTGAACTCAATTATCACATGGTTGATACAACTCTCTCCTATTTGGACATCTGATCTAAGATTACTCCTATCAATAATAAGTATCCACCTGTGTTTCCTCTCTGCCCCATTAGTTATCATTGTTAATGTTATTACCACATGACATAACAATAAAACACTAGGGGAACTCCACCTTTATCTCCCTAGTCCTTCTTTGTTGTGGCTAAGGATAATGTTCCCCCTAAGGGATATGATCTATTGGAACAACTTAATAACACTCTTTCGCTAATATATCTCTCTTGGAGATACTTTTAAAAGAAACTATTTATGAGGACATCTTATAAGATGATTTCCAATCTTTCACCTTGGATAACAATACCCAACCATTTTCCTTCACTTCTCTCATGGATACATTTAAGTAACTCAACAAGACTATTACTTTCACTACCATTGAATTTCCTCATGTCTTTGATATGAATACATGCCCACCTATTTTCATCACTACACACATTGAAGGTTTTTTCATTATTGGGTTTTTAAAATGATCCTTTTAATAAACCACATTCAAGTGACAACAAGTCCCTCCTCTTTAATGGGAGTGGTTCCCTTATTGAAAGCAAGCAAAAAATTATATACAAATATACAACTTTCAAAGCATGTATTCGTGTTACTTTGAAACGTTTTATGCCCAAAGATCATCAATATGAAAGGATGGAAGAATTAAGGATATGAGGAAGGAAGAACATAATAATACCTTCAAGAGATATAGATGGCAGAGTATCACCTTATACGTATTGAACCTAGGGAGATGCAAAATAGAATCATTTGCTTTCATAACCAGTATAATTCCAAAGACACAAAGTTCCAAAGATCTTATAAATAAGAACACAAAGTTTCTTATCATAAAATGTGGATGATTCCCAAATATCAGACATGGAAAGAATAAATTAGAGGAAGAAAGGGGAAAAAGTTTTGTATTGATTGCTTTGAATCTATTACTTGTTTACAAAGTACCATGATCTAACCTGAACAATAGCATGGAGAAGCTGTTAAATAGTTTCCAAGAATGGTTACATTTAATTACAAATAATGATGAAAAATGATTCAAGAAATTGATGTCTAAGTCTCTCCAATGCCTCGGGCATTTCGATGTCTGGTAGGAAAACCAGACGCATTAAATCATATTTGTTCAATTTTTCCTTTCAAAATTTGAATGTGAGCCATCCACGTGGGAGAGATTCAAATAGAGGTGGGCCTGAGGAAACCTTTTGTATTTTGGAACATTTTGGCCTGCCCACTCGCTTTTGATACAGTATTGACATGTGGACTTACTCGAGTGGGGGTAGAGTCATGGTTTACTTTTATAATTTTTCCTCTTTTCAATGTGGGCTCAAAAAAAAAATTGCTCTGTCGGCCCACTTCCCACTTTGACCTTCGATGTGGGCCTGATATTTGAATTTTTCCCTTTGTTTAGCAGGGTTGTAGGTCACTTTTTAACTTTTAAGTTCCTTTATGAAAACAAAGCTCAAATTCTCAAATCACCCCGATAACCCACTTTACCGCTTTGAATTTCTATGTGGGATTAATATTTGACTTTTTCCTTTTGTTTGGTGGGGTCGTATATCTGACCCTAAACACATGGAGATATGACACTCATTTGGAACCTACCTCGAGATTTTGTCTTTGAAGTTACACTAGGATGACACATGGAGAGCTCTTCCAACCCTTCCATACTTAGTCAATTCAACAATCGACTCTTCCCTTTCTTTGAATTTTACCACATGGTGAGTTGGCACTCATTTGGAAACTAGCACTTTATTTCACTTCTAAAATTGTGTCATTGAGGCATGTGGAGGCTTCCGCTGACCCACTCATACTTAGTCAATTTAAGAAATCAGCTCTGTCTCTTTTTGGACCTAGGACACGTGGAGGAATGGCACAAGTTTAAGAACTACCCCTGGCTTTGACCCTTGAAATTTCACCGATGATGCATGTGGTGTTGTCTGTTGAACCTTCCATACTTATCTGATTTGGGCTTGTTTTGTCTCCATTTTGGACCTGAGGACACATGGAAATCCTATGCTTATTTGAGGACTATCCCTTGGGCCCTGCCCTTAGAGTTGCATCAGTTGGACACTTGGAGTCTTCCATTATCACTTGAAACATGAACATGCCATATCGAATTAGTGATATCCATGTACTACCCATGGAAGCTAGGGAAAACATTGATGAGGAGGATACGCGCATCATTCCTGACTGCGGGAAGAAATAAAAAGAAGGGGAAAAATCCACCATTACACCTGACATTTAAATTGTTCTCCATAGAATGGAAAATTGTAAACAATACAAGGATCAACACGATCCAATACTCTAAGGTACTTACTCAAATATTTCAAAACTTGACTTCAAAAAGAGGGGAATTTTGAGGATGACAACAACTGGCTCTTTCTAGGGATGACTTGATAAAGGAATGGGGAAATATTAAGAACCATATAAAAACTCAAGGAAATCAGACCAGTGCCTCATCCATTGGGCAAATAGAGTCAAAGGAACACCAACACGAATAAAAACACACGAAAAGAGAAAAAACAAAAGGAAAAATAGAAGCAAAACACAGAGGAATGACCCAAAACCAATAACATTGTATGCAATATACAAAAGGACCACCTAGTCACCCAGGACTTGAACAACTTCAGATACTTCCCATTATAAGGAAGTGGGAGAGGGGAACCATCCAAATAATCCAAATAGAACAAATTTTCTATAGGAAAATTCCTAATTTTAAAAGGACCAAGCCAAAGGGAATCAAACTTACCATGGATTCCTCGAGGTTCCTGCCTTTTGTCCCATATCATAACAATGTCTCATACTTGAAAATATCAAGGTCTATCTTTCTTGTCAAACAAATCTTTCACCTTCAGTTAATGAGATGATATCCTATAAAAAACCCTACTTGTCTTCATCCAACTTCTAGATGTACATGATCCTCTTGTCCAAGGAACTGAAAAAACTTGAATCTTCAATACCCTTCATTAAGTGCAAGGCTGGTAATTCCATTGTCACTGGTCATTGAGCTTCAACACCATACACCACTTGGAAATGATACATCCCAATTGCTCTTTTGGGTGTAATTCTATCTGCATAGAGAGAATCATAGAGTTTCTTGTGCCAATTCCTCTGAGAGTCATTGACAAGCTTCCGAATGATGGTTACTAGATTCTTGTTTATTGATTCTACTTGTCTATTCCCTTAGGGAAGTTGTCTAAAGAATGAGAAAGGGAAATTCCATAACCGTAGCAGAAATCCATCATCTTAGAAGAATAAAAATTTGAATAATTATCATTCATAATCTTGTTTGGTACCCAAAACCTTATCAATATGTTCTCCTTAATGAAATTACACACTACCTCATAAGTAGTGATTTTGACTAGAATGACCTCTACCCACTTTGTGAAGTAGTCTGTAGTAGTTAGCATGTGATTTTTTCCAATAGTAGAAGGTGGGTTAAAATTTATAATGAAATCTAATCCCCACTGTTGAAAGGTCTCATTAATCACTACTGGCTTTAGTGGCAAAGCAACCAACTTAGGTCTACCAATAAAAGTCTGACAGGCTTGACATTTGCCTACCCATTTAGATGTATCTCTAAATAGTGTAGGCCAATAGTACCCAACACGAAGAATTTTGTGAGAAGTGATAGTAGAAGATAAGTGGCCTCCACAAGCCTGATCATAAAAAGTTGAGGACAAATTATTTTGTTGTTCATTGTCTACACACTTCAAGAATCTCCCATATATGCCTCGTTTGAACAAAGCATTCTCCCATGACATATACTATGTATACCTTCGCTTAATAGCCCTCTTCTCCTTGGAACTCAAGTGAGATGGATACTCTCCATAGATGAGAAAATGTGTAATATCTACATATCATTCATCTATTGAACTGAGGAAAAGGACAACATGAACATAAATTACTTCTTTGTACAATGTTACATCATCTCCTTCAACAATAAGATCACACAAGCCTTCACCCCGGACTAGCTTAGATGGTTTGATATCTAGGTCATATTCCTGAACCTTTTCTACCCAATTGCCTCTCTTAGTTCCAAGCTCTTATTGTGTGAGAATAGACTTAATGGTTGTATTAGGAACAAACACAACATAGTGAGAATTAAGAATATAAAAAATGAAACTGCTTAACAACTTTGACCACTACAAAAGCATGTTTCTCCATCATAGTATATTTCAACTCATGAGATTGGAGAACATAGCTCATGAAGGTAATAGGAAGCTCATGATCCTTAAAAATATTGAGTCAGCACAAAATCCAGGGTAAACTCTATAGCATATAAATAGATGATACAATCCTTGTTGAAATCATGACATGCCAAGATGGAGGTCTTGGCAATGGATTGCTCGATACCTTAAAATTCCTCCTTACCCTCATAAGGCCAACCAATTTTTTTCTTTCCTTTCATCATGTGAGAAATGCTCATAGTCAACTCTGTAAAATTAGGAATGAATCTCCTCAAGAAATTAATCTTACCAAAGAAAGAGTGAACACCCTTTTTACTTGTGGGAAGAGGAATCTACTAGATTGCTTGAACTATTTTTGTATCTATCTTGATTCCCTTCTTAGAGACAATATTCCCAACAACATTCCTTTAGTGACACAAAATATATACTTCTTTGGATTGAGAGAGACTCCACGCTCTCTACACTTCTGGAGGATTGATTCAAGGTGTTGAAAGTGATCTGCCCTTGTTTTAGAGAAAACAATCAAATCATCAAGGTACACAACCACACAATTTCCCTTTAAACTTCAAAAATCCAAGTCCATTTCCCTCTAAAAAGTGGTACCAGTATTGATAAGACTAAAAGGCATTCTCTTGTAAGAAAAGGTGCCCAAGGAGTAGTGAAAGAAGTTTTGTGTTGATCTGGGGTACTGACCTCCACTTGATTATATCTAGAGAATCCATCTAGGATAGACAACATTTCAGATCTTGTGACAGCTTGCCAAACCTGATCCATCATGGGGAGAGGATAGTTTTTCTTCAAAGAATCTTGATTCAAATTCCTGAAATCCACAAAGATGTGAATCTCACCATTCTTCTTCCTGACATGCACAATGTTGGAAATCCACGTTGAATGGTGTATAGGAAAGATGATTTTTTCCTTTAGCAACTTTTTACTATCCTAGAAAATAGTGCCAAAAACCTTATGATTATATTTCCCTTTTTTCTGCTTGAACGGTTTGATCCGAGGTTTCAAAGGGATAAAATTTTACATCTCCTTTGGCTTAAAAGCCTTGATATCATCATACGAATAAGAAAGGACATCAACATACCTTTTCAATAGATTTACTACCTTATCCTTTTACTCTTGAGTGTAGAATTTCCCAATGTTCAAAATCTTGGGTTCATCAATACTCCCAATATTAATCTTTTCACACTCAGCAGACTACCGAGCTCCTTGGGAAGTTTTAGACTTAATATATCTATCATGCTTATCAAAGAGGTATTCCAAACTCACCAAACCTTTAGGGATCTTGTTACCTTTCAATTTGATGAAGCCATCTTGATCCATCTCTTCCTTGATATCCCATTCATTAGAGGATACACAATCTCTAGGAAAGGTCTCACTTCCTTCAAAATATAGTTGGTCAAAATTATCCCTAAGCTCCAAGAAAGAGAGAAAATGCTGATCATCGTTGAAAAATACCAATTATTTACATTATCTAGTACGTTGGGCCTATGAATCATTTCAATGGTGAATTTCTCTTGAGAGAAATCTAGATGAGGAATCAACAAAGATCCAAAGATAATTAGAGATTCATCTCTAGTGTTCCTTTCTCTTGGCACAACTTCAATGGAGAAAGCATCAAGAAACTTGATGGAATCCCATACAAGATTCCTGTAATGTTTCAATCTCCTATTCTTGACTTGGAAATGGTCTCGACCTATTTCATCATCATCTCTACATCACCACGAGAACAAAGATTCTTCACTCCCATCTCTTTTTCCATGCTCAATCCTAGTATGAGTGCCTCATATTTAGTTGTATTGTTTGTATTTTCAAAATAGAGCTTGAAAGAGAAAGGATGAATGTTCCCTTCTGGAGATGTCAACACCACACCAGCCCTAGAACCAGTTAAAGAGTAGCTTCCATCAAACTCCAGAGTCCAAATTCCATTGGGGTCATGAATAAATCCCTTGGGAAGCCTTACCTCATCTTGTGACATAATCATGTAGTTCCCATGCCCTGCATCCTCATAGAGTATCTGTGCTTTTGGGTCATCAGTCTTTTGCACAATGTACTCAGTCTATTTCTCAGGTAGCAGCTTCTTCATTTTTCCATTGACCAAGATCAAAGCATGTGACCAGTCCATTTGAATTTCCCCTCCTACCTCCTTACAGAAATTTCTACTCAGTAACATCCCATATGAGGGAGGAATATCCGCCACCAAAATGGTGGCTAAGACCCTTTACTCTGGAAAGGAAGAAAAATCTACTTGTGCATCTTTAATTTTGCCAACCAAAGGCACTTTCTTACTTTCCATGGAATATAAGGAATCAAACGCATGTGTTAAGGTCAGACCCAAAGCATGGGATAAATTTGCAAGCATTATATTATCTGATGCTCTTGAATCTATAACATGATTACTAAGTTTTTGGCTAGTTATGAGAAGAGTCACATAGAATGGTTCAATTTTTTCATTAGGGGAAGTGACTACAGCCACAAGGCTTAATTGAGATGAGGAAGAGGGGGTGGGCAAAAGGCCTTTAGAAGTACTAGATAAGACTTTGGATTTGGAATTTACAAAGTTTACCATTTTAGCAAAAGCTTTTGGATGAGTCTGGTAAAACTCTTCCTCTAAAATTTGTCTTTTGGTCTTTTTTAGGTGATCAATGATATCAAAAGACCTAGAGATAGATGGGGCATCATTGCTAGGAACTTGAGAGACTCTTGATCTATTAGTTTTAGGATCTAAAGGAGAAGGAGTTTTGGAAACAAAATTAGAAGAAGAAGGATTGTAATTACTCACCTTTTGTGTGGAGGCAGTGGGAATAGGAGCTCCTCTTCTTGAAATCACTGGAATGGTTGTAGGAAACTCCTTGGACATCTTGGGAGGTTGCACCACTTTCTCTTTTCTGTTTGTTTTCTCCTAAGTCATAACAACATATGAATCACTATTCATATCTACCACTCTCTCATCATATTCATCTTCATCATTCATACCTTCATTGGTGAGGAAATGAACTTGAGACCCACCAATCTCCTCCATTTCTTCAAATTCTTCTTCTAGTTCTTTATAGAGTTCATTACACTCCTCATCATTAGGTTCTTCAACTTCACAAGTTGCATGGACCAGAACATTGATGAGTGGACCTTTAATAGCCAATCTGGTTTGAGAAGTAAGTAGACGATTCCTGGGATGAAATTTTTTTCTTAGAACATCCTAGTAAGGGGTATGTTGAGCCAATTGCTTCTTGATAGAAATGAAATCATTTGCAAGCTTCTGTATACATTGATCAAAATTTGCTCAGGGGAAGAGGAAGAGGAAGAAGCTTTAGATTTGGAGGATTCTCTTTTTATCTTACCATACATGATCAAATCATCCTCAACACTGATAGCCAAATGTTGATCAACATCCAAAGTTGTAAGGTTAGCTCTCCTTAGTGCATAACTCACTTTAGGAAACTAGGCATTGAGGAAGAAGCACTTTTGGATTTGATCCACTAGATGAGTGTTATGTGGAATTTTATTAATTAGCTTGTTGAATATAGCCACAAATTCCCTCATAGGCTCAAATGGTTCCATCTTGATATGAGAAATTTGTGCCAAAAGAGCATGCACATCTTCAACAAGTTTAAAACACATCTCAAACTAAGTCATCATGGTATTCCAATTAGTGATAGACCGAACAAGAAGATGGTAGAACTAATTAGCAGCATTGTCCTATAATGTCTCCACAAAAATCCTGATAAGCAAATCTTTATGTTCAACCCCAAGAATCCCACATGCAACAATGAAGGTTGCAATGTGTTCATCTGGATGAAGCTTCCTATCACCCTGAAAATTGATAAAAAAATTCCTGTTACCCCCTAGGTAACTCATATAATGGCTGAGGAAGATCAAGAGGCCCAACCTATTGTCCCCAAGGCAAAGGAATTGCCATATTTGGAAAAAATGACTAAAGGGGAATTGAAAGACCAATAATAATCAAAGCATGGAGATTAAGACCTGAGATGCTCCTAAGGAACGATATCCTTTGAATTTCTATCTTTAGTAGGATGTGTGTTTGTAGAATGAGTCCCTCTATTCCTTCTTGCTAGAAGAGAGAAGTTTTGTTTCTCCAAAAGTTGAAAATGAGAATCCTCAACCCTAAGAGATTTCTTCCCACGTGTATACCATAGAGTCACCAAACCAACAATGATCTTGAAATTGTTATTTTAGAAATGGATATGTTAAAATGAAATCCCCAGCAGAGTCACCAAAAAATATTGTGTTTTTAAAATTATCCTTTTAACAAACCACGGTTAGGGTATAGCAAGTCCCTCCTCTTTAACGGGAGACATTCCCTTATTGAAAGGAAGCAAAAACTTATATACAAATGTTCAAATTTCAAAGCATGGAGTGCTGTTACTTTGAAACATTTTATGACAAAATATCATCAATACGAAAGGATGGATGAATTAAGGAGATGAGTAAGGAAGAACATGACAATACCTTCAAAACATATAGATGGCAGAGTATCACCTTATATGTATTGAACCAGGGAGATGCAGAATAGAATCATTCACTTTCATAACTAGTATAATTCCAAAGACACAAAGTTCCAGAAATCATATAAACAAGAACACAAAGTTTCTTATCATAAAATATGGATGATTCCCAAGTTTTAGACATGGAAAGAAGAAAGTAGAGGAAGAAAGGGGAAAAACATCGTATTGATTACTTTGAATCTATTACTTTTTACAGAGTACTAGGATCTAACCCAAATAACAACATGGAGAAGCTATTAAATATTTTCCAAGAACGGTTACATTTGGTTACAAAGAATGATGAAAACTGATTCAAGAAACCAATGTTTGAGTCTCTCCAATGCCTTGACTATTTACATGTGCGGTAGTAAAACCAGATGCATTGAATCGCATGATCATTCAATTTGCCAGTGTAAAATTTGAATGTGAGTTGTCCACATGGGAGAGATTCAAACAGAGGCGGGCTTGAGGACACCTTTTACATTTTGTGCCCTTTTGGATAAATAGAATTTTAGAACATTTTGGCCCACCCACCTACTTTTGATATAGTCTTGACACTTGACCTTAATCGAGTGGGGGCAGAGTCGTAGTTTAATTTTATAATTTTACCTCTTTTCAATGCGGGCTTAAAAACACAAATTGCTCTGCCGGCCCGCTTCCTTCTTTGACCTTCAATGCATGCCTAATATTTGAATTTTTCCCTTTGTTTGATGGGGATGTGGGTCACTTTTTAAGTTTAATTTCCTTTATGAAAACAAAGATCAAATTCTAAAATCACCCCGATACTTTGCTTTCCCGCTTTGACTTTCTATGCAGCTTAGTATTTGACTGTTTCCTTTTGTTTGGTGGGGCCATATATCTAACCTTGGACACATGGAGAGATGGAACTCATTTGGAACCTACCTCTATATTTTTCCTTTGAAGTTTTTTTCAAGATGACTCATGGAGAGCTCGCCAACCATTCCATACTTAGCCAATTTAATGATCATCTCTACCCTTTCATTGACTTTGACCACGTGGCAAGCTGGCACTCATTTGGAAACCGACCCTTGGTTTCACTTCTGAAATTACGCCGTTGAGGCATGTGGAGTCTTCCACTAACCTGCTCATACTTAGTCAATTTAAGAATTCAGATTTGTCTCTTTTTGGACACGGTAAACATGGAGGAATGGCACAATTTTGAGAACTACCCATGGCTTTGACCCTTGAAATTACGTCGATGAGGCACAAGGTTCCGTTTGTTGAACTTTCCATATTTAGATGATTTGGGCCTGTTTTGTCTCCATTTTGGACCTAAGGACACATGGAAATCCTAAACTTATTTTAGGACTATCCCTTGGGCCCCGTCCTTAGAGTTACACCATTTGGACACTTTGAGGCTTTCTCTTTCTCTTGAAACATGAACATGCCACATCTAATCGGTGATATCTAATTAATACCCATGGAAGATGGGGAAAAATTGACGAGGAGGATACACCCATCATTCCCACTGTGGGAAGAAATAAAAATAAGGGGAAAACTCCACCATTACGTCGACTTTCCAATTATTCTCCATGGAATGGAAAACTTGAAACAATAGTAGGATTGATGCGATCCAATACTCCAAGGTATTGACTCAAAATTTTCAAAACTTGACTTCAAAAAGAGTGGAATTTTCGGGACAACAACAATCATCAAGCATATTTTTATTGATAATGGTGTTAGTCTTAATGTATATCCTCGGTCACTACTCACACAAAAGGAAATCCTCCTACTTTTTTTTTTATTAAGGGAAAATAGTTTTGAAGGGACTATACCCTGTATACAAAAGGGCTCAAAAGCTAGATATCAGAAGTGAGAGAAACAACCCAGAGAAGGGAAAAACAACCAACCTCAGAGGGCTCATCAGCCAGATAAAACAACAAATTAGAAGAAAGGATCCAGATGTACAATGATCCAAAAAATAGCAGAAGAGATCAAAAAGCAAACAATAGATATCTATCATAGAATATCTCCACCAAAAACAACTCCAAATCCGCCAGTCATTAGCAACTTTGCAACCAGTAAACAACAGACAACACCACGTTACTTGATAGCCCTGTCAATCTTGGTTTTGATCGCTTGTAGCGAGACAAAGAAAGTAATGGTTGTGGCCTGAGAAGAGTCTTTCAGATCTACCTAAGCAATTTCCATATCCCTTTTCTCTTTGGGGCCCCAAATGTCTTCATTAATCCCGCTGAGACTGCATACACTATGAACATGTTTTTCAATAAAATTATAAATACTTTTAAGAGAAGATAGGATGCAGTCATTATGACTTTTGAATTTCCCATTCTGCCATCCAAAGACTATAACTTCTTGAATACTTCAGCAATTACCCCCTCCTCATCATCATTTTGTAGTATTCCTTTTCCCTTAGCTTTTTCCATATTTTTTATAACCCTTTTGAGCTCTTGTATTTCCTTTTCCATCCTGCCCACTTTGACCATAAAATCCTCATCCTTAGGCTCCTCCATCGGTTGGTGATGTGCGGGAGGTTCTCAAAGCAAACTCTAGGTCTTTGTGGCTTCTAAGAACGCTCGAGAAGTGGGGATATTATTTTTCATGCCCTTTATTTTATTGCTAGATGCTGCAGTTTCAATCTTCCTTTCGGGAGGGGGTATGGAGGCGGTATGAGCAGGGGGAGGAATGGAGGAAGGGTGGAGCAGGATTCACGTGGGGACAATTTGAGCTGTGACGATGGATAAGGAGAATTAGCCCTTGATGTAGAGGGACTACCCTAGAATGGCTCTGCACTTCCCTACAGATTTCTCCAGTGAGTTTATCAAGTAGTGAGGGAAGTTGATGGTTATATTTCTATGAAAGTGGTTAAGAAATATCAAATGATTTTGAGGTATAGTAACAAATATCCCCTCAAGAGTTACATACCTAACAACCATCTGGCTAGTGAGCTTAGCAAAAGGCTCAGGAATCAAAGCCAACTTGATGTCGGCTATCACAAACTCAAGATTTTCCCCTTCATCCAAGAATTTCTTTGTCTCCACCTCTCTGTCTACCTTCTTATTAAATAATTTGGTGCCATCAAGATTGAGCCCCATGATCTAGGTGATGAGCTCCTCCGTGATCTCAACCTCTATGTTGTTGTATTTAACAACTTGATTCTTCCATCCCTGTGTGAATTTAATAGAAATATCCTAATCAAAAACTTGAATCCTTTCTATCAAATTCGCAAGACCCCCAATTTGTAGATAGTTCTAGAGCACAGCATCCTCTTTCCATGCTGGATTATGGGTGGGCTCTGTTTTGCATGGCGGACCCCCCATTTTTCCAGTGATTCTACTCTCAACGGTAAAGATTTTAGCACTATGCGTAGCAGACTTAGCTTTGTTTTTGAATCTTTCCCTTCCATGAGGCTTTCAAAACAATATACAATCTACATTAGGTACTATAAATTTTGATATCCTTATTGGCACAAATGTCTTACCAACTACTTTTCATTTCATGAACAATGATCTTCATTAGAATCTACTCTTGGTTCATCCTTGGATTTAGTATATGTAGGCTATCCCATCTACTTTTCATAGTTTTATTAATTTTTTACACAATGACACCGATCACACTAACACTACTGACTAAAGACTTTCTAATATTACAAAATAGATATATCGAGTGTGTAAATTCCTTTTGTCACTCTCCCATCCCATCCAATCCTTCTACGTAAATTATACATGAATTATTTTGGTGATACTAATCACCATTTTTATTGAACTACTTATCTTTCTATTATACCACATTTATATACATTTACTCAGGTGCCTCCATCTTCTATTGACATCTTGAAGCTGAAAACTACCCCTAACTTTATGGATGATGTCATTCAACAAAATAATACAAATAGTTACTCGACCAATATTTATGATAACCCCATTAAAGTTACTAATGAGAAATCATGTCAACTAAATTTAAATCCAATTGATGAGGATGAGTATATGTTTCATTATCTTTTTGTCTCCACTAGACTTAGACATTATGAGATTATTAATCCACATTGTATAATACTATTACTCATGACCATAGGTCTTGTTTTAATACTATTTTTGATTAAATACAATATGTGGTTATACATTTCATACCACACCATCTATCAATTATATTACAATCCCTTATAACCTTGATATACCATAGGAACTCCTATATATCCTAATCAATCAATGTCTCCTTACTTTACCTTCTAAAAATCATCACTCTATTAAAAAAATATCTCAACAACTTGGAATCCCTTTTTTACTATCATCATGTTTACAAACATGACAAATATCAATGTTTGTCCTTTAAAGACACAATCAACAATCTCAATGCACATGGACCTATCACTATGTTACATGAGCCATTATCACCTATCAAATAGTCACATTACGATGACATATCAACATCAGGTCCACAACCATGCTTTGGATCCTTTTATAGCATGATATACATTCATGGAAAATTTTGGCTGCATATACCATTCAATTTTCACATTAATAAGAACATCTCTAAATATGACGCTTTGCACACTTGATGGCTATGCCATTCAAAATTACATCCATTCTCACACATTTTATTGATTTCTAAGGTTACATCATGTTCCTGATTTATTTCATCTTAAAAAAATTCAGCACTAAGGTTTGGGTCACTCTTTATCCCTAACCCATACTTTTGGATTTGTATGATCTTAGTTATGATGCATATCTATCACACTTGATGAATATAACACTATAATAAAGTTTTTGTGCTACTTATTAACATGGTTATTATTTGAAATGATAATTTACCTAATTATGAACCCGACATGAAATAATTCCCTTCTTATATAGATGAATAGTACATTATGAAACTTAAACACTTTCATGATATTGGATTATTTCTTAGGCCCAAATTTAGAAAACTTCACAACATGGCTAGCCTAGGACATATAGTGTTTGAAGTTAACAGGATGATCTCCTTAATGAAACTCCATAAGTCTTGTGTTAACCCCTATCTTTGTACATAGCTATGCATTTCAAAATATAAAAATATTGACAAAGTTGAAAAATACAAAAACATTCAAATATTTACAAAATACAAAATCAAGACATGTGTACTTATCTTATAGTGTTTACAATATACATTTTACATTTTGTTTGTCACAATAGTTGTATAAATAGAACATCTACATACTATTTACACATATGAGTTCATAACGTATATTGACATTACATTTTACATAGTATTATGGATTAATTCATAATAACTTAAGATATCATGTTTCATTACATTTTTATATTAGGGGCATACCCACACATTTTCTGGTGATATTATTTCATTATAGTTCATTTTTACTTCCTCATTACACTTTATTGCATACATTTAATACTTGATCATTTTTAGAATAAAATGACTACCACATGTTTCTTGTGCAACACTAAAACCTCTTGTTTCAAATGCCTTTTTTTTTTTTTTTTGTCCTAAAATTATTATTTTCCATACATGCTTACTAGTTGTGTGTGTTACTACTTGTTTGTCTCCTTGCTTGTGGTTTGAGTAAATTGATTATATTGTGACACCATGTGTATCCAAGTGTTTTGGATCTATGCCTATTTTACATGAAATTATTTTCAGGCCTAAAGGCCTTGGTTATCTTGCAATATCATGGATGTACCATGTTTACAACTTTATGCATTATTCATGACATTGATTGCATACTTTTTCTCTAATTAAACATTTGATTTATCTCTCAAGTTATATTTTTATACATGCCTTATTATAACTATTTCAATTGTTTCTATTTTTTATCTTATTATCATCATGGTTTCTACTATGCATTACCTTTTTCGCAAGTACATGTTATTCACAAAGTGGCCACCTCTTCAAAATTATACACTCTTCTACAAATTTTTAGCATTATTAGACATGGTTACACCTCAATTATTTTGAGCCACACGCTCAAATGATCTTTCACATGCATCACAAAAGAGGGGGAATTCATCTAGGTATATCCTATATCTATAATAAATACATGAAAAATTATGGGTTCATAAAGAGGTACAAATAGGTTTCACGTACTAAAAAATATGATCAAATACATAAATTCAAAAAAATTACACAATGTAAAAATGCATGGTTTGGCTAGGAATGTACTGACATTTTTACCCTTTTATAGGGTTTTCCTTGGGTTAGTTACATCAAATTTCTCAGCATGGTCATATTTTCACTTTCAAGAAATATTTCTTAACACAATTTTATACGCATTTGGTTTAATCCATATTAAAAATGGGGTATGAAGCACTTCATGCATTTTTCACCACAACTCTTAGCTATAGTTACATTTCTAGGGAAATTAGGGGCATGATATCCATTTCGCATCTACATTTCAATATATTACAACTTTTATTCACTTGTGTGGAACATGCGAAGGGCATGGGGGAACTCATTATATTTTCTACTAGATTTCTTTATTTAAAAAGTTGGGCCTAGATCTGTCTAGAATGCTATGATTTACTGTGGTTACAAAAAGTATTGAATTATATGAGTTCTTTATAGGAAATATTTCCTCACCTCTTACATTTAAAGGGGAATATATTAGATTTTATGAATGAATATGGTACATAGTATTATTCCTTAGCAAGGTTCTTCAATGCCTCATTATTTTTCTCTATTTCTTCATCTTGTTGTGTTGGGTTTTATTGCACCCAAAGACTTTGGTTTCTACTTTGAACATATTGGGAATTGATCACCTCAATCCTTTAGAATGTTTAGAAATCCAAATATTTAAGTATAAGAAAATAATGATATCTTCTCTCTCCATAAAAAAAACATGTGTATTCCTTCCATGTTTTTTTATCACTTTATTTTCAATTTATGAAAACTAAAGTTTTACATAATACACTTTACACTTGAGTTAAATTTTATTTTTCTATCAATGAAAAATGATTACACTCTGTGTTGTAGGTTTCATCATGGAGCATTCCAACACCAAGAATAATGGGAAAACTACAAAAAAACTCCAAATGACTAAAAAGTATGTCCTTTATATGTAAATTTTGTTTTGCTATGTATTTGAACATCTGTTGTGTTAGGAGCCTCATATGTAAGGGGTAGGGTCCCCTCAACCCTATTTTACCTATAATAAAATAAAGACAAAGTATTTCTACACACTCATGTATCTTTTCCTTAATCCATGTAATTTTCATTTCATACTTAAAGGGGGAAAATTATAGACGATAAAATTTGGCAATTCACTCTTTGACATTATTGGTTTTGATAATTCACTCTTGTTAAGACACACGAGACTCTTTCTATCCTTGTTTAGTACATCCCAAGACATATTTTTTATCTTGCTTATTAATATACATTGATATTCTGACATATTTTAAGATTCCAACACATAAAATCCATAAGAAAATCCCAATTCACACATTGCAAACTCTAGCTATCATGTTTCTCATCCTTGGAATAAAACCATGTAGTTTGGTCGAAGTTTATGTCTATTCTTGACCTATTTGTATGGGTTTTCACTGACATATCCTCCATACTTACTTTTGGTATTAATTACTTATTTTTATCAATTACTTAGTTCATTTTAAGTTAGAATTCATTATTTTGGTCAAGTATAATTAATGTTGGAAGTTAATTTGTAAAAAAAAGTTAACCTATTTCTAATTCTTACACCTTTTTGTCATAAAATCTAATAAGGGTATAAACAATGGATTTATAGTTTTTATTAAAGTTCAAATGTATAGTCTCTTTATAAATTTAATTATTGTGTGTTTTATATAATAATTTTACATCTAATTATTCTTTTGTGAAGTGGAAAATTTATGTTCATTTATATACCAATATGTTGCAAGTATTTACTTTTATTTTCAAGATTTTAATACTAGTTCTTTGTATTATAAATTCTAAAAAAAAATTGAGAATCGGTGTTTGTAAAAACTGAAATTTGGCAATTTACTCTTTAACACCTGCTATTTTTGACAATGCGGTTTTGCTAAGATAGAAAATTATGAGGTTTTTGTTTAGCTTGTTTATCCTTATGTCTTTCGAGATGTCATAAAAATCTAAGAGTATAATGTATAAATTCCATAGACAACACCATTTAACAAGTTGTAAACTTCAGATTGCATGTTTTCCATCTATGGTAAGGGACATACAATTTGGTCAGGTTATTATATCTGGTCTAAGATGACTTGAATGGTTTTGGACCGACGTGTTATCTATTTTTTAAAATTTCATATTATTTTTTGGGTCTTATAATCCCTATGGGTCATCCATTATATGATAAATCATCTACAAAAACCTATATAAACAAGTAATAACACACCTACATTCATTAGGGAAAAAATATCTATAATTTTGAAGCTTCGTACCAGTCACGGATCGACCCATCTCATCTACTAGAACTCAAACATCCATTCTCCAAGTATTTTAACAATAGATAACTCAACTCAATAATTTTCAAAGAGAGTTTTCAAGTCATAGTTACATTCATTCAAATATCATATGGTGGGTGAAGAAAAAAATTGGGTTTGAGGCCTCTTTAGAGTATTGCTAATGTTAGAAATTCACAAGAGTACCCACAACCTAACTGATATTTATTTTGATGGATCCCCACCCTTGGATAGGGTTCGAGATCTCATTGAGGATGTTAAAATATATTCACAACATGATTGTGAGCTAGGGTTTGAGAGAAATAGATATTTCTAAGAAGGTGATAGTTTCAAAAGTTGTATGGTCGTACTATAGGTCAATTTCCAATCACAATATCTAGAATAAATAATCATTAGGTTTATATATTCCTATTTTAGTATTTTTATAACTAAAACTTCCAGAATTATTTGTAATTAGCTAAGTAAACTCATCCCCTTGTGTTTTCTAATTGTGTCTTGTTTACTACATAATTACATGTATCAATGCATTTTTATATTGGAAATTAATGTTGGAAGTTAATTAATCAAAATAACCTCTTCTTTATAACCCTTACATCCTTTATTGTACATAGTTCACTAAATTATTAGATTTCACACAAATCTAATTGGGGTGTACAAAAATTGGTGAACCTAACTTATGATTCAACCTTAGCATCCACCTTAAGCGACCTTAGGATTTCTTATGATCTTCATTTTAACTCTTACTATCATATTTATTTACATATCTGTCATCATGATTAACCCTCAACTCTTCTATAATATTTTCCTTCAACCTATGGGTTCTCAATCCTTTTCCACTAGGATATATTATTCCACTTATATTAGTATACACCGTGGAACCTAACCCCTACTTTAGTCTCCTATTATATAGTGTTAATATTTGCTAATAATTATTTTACTATCAATGTTGATCCTATCCAAGGTGAAGGTCCAATAATGAATTTTTATGCATGCTCATGATCTTCCCATAGATGACGTATAATACCTTACACATTTCCTATAAGAGAATACCACTCATACTAATATTCTCCTCTATACCTGTAAGAGATCAACTTAAGCATGATTCAGTCTCTCGTATTGAAATATTTTTATTCCTACATCTACAATGACTACCTCCTTGGGGAACCTAATTTATATATTTGTTAAATAATTTATTTTGGTGCATATTATTAGTTTTCACCAATATTCATTGGGATAAACCCCTACTTCTTGGGTGTGGGGAGGCTCACATTATTTAATGTAAAATAACTAAATATAATGGGTGGCGGTTAGGTTAGGGATCACATAGGAATACTCCACTAAACCTTTGGTAAAGTGATTATAAAATGTACAAGGGAGGAGTTTTTATGAGGGGAGTAAAGGGGAGTAGGAAAATAAGGAGAGATGGTTGATGTTGCATGACGAAGAACTATTTTATTCTCACAAATAGTAAATTTAGTAGGTCTATGTTCAATTAGAAGAATATATAAATTTAAGACATCATCAAGACTTATAAAAAGAGACACAAAGTTCTACAGATCTAACAATTAATGATAAAAGTTCCTTCTTGGTTTTTCAAGATAAAAATTCTTTCAAATTTATAGAGTATAGAGGATAGAGGAACATAGACTAAGAAAATAGATGAATTGTAGATTTTATTTCTTGATGTAGTAGTGATACAAATCTTAGCAATATAAAGTATTCAACAATTTTCAACCCTTTGGAATGGAGAATCTATTCCAATTTATAGCATTGTAAAATGTCTTTTCATCTCCCCCCACATGATTTTTCACCTTTCCTTACCACTTGTGACCTTTCATTTTCCTAGGGAATAAAAGTGGTTCTTTTTATCATTAATGAAAAAGGACTCTAACAATGTTAAGTAAAAGTCCACTTAAGTGAATAAGAAAAAGTAGTAAAAAGGACCTTCTTAATGAAGAAGTAGAATACAAAGAGACCAAAAATAAGAGAGAGAAATAGGCTTGACCTATTTGATTGGATATGAATCCTCTACTGACGAATAAATTACTGAATTGAAGGATTATGATCAAAACCTCCTTCTTCTGTGAGATATGAAAAAATTACAAGTCATCAAATAAGTGTTCAAAAACACTATTATGAGATATACATTGTGATAAGAAAATGATGATCTTATCTAATCACAAGGTAGGAGATAGGATATGGGGATAACTTCATTTCTCCTCTATGCCTTCATAGTTCACCTTTGTGACTAAAAATAGACTCCGTGATGCTCAAACCTTATTATGATTGTTTATCACTCACTGAAATAGGTATTCATATTGTAGAAAGAAGGATTTCTCCCTAAATGAAATTCTTGTCCTATGGAAGTCTATTAAAATGAAATGTGGTGATTACATATGATTTCTCATTTTGGGTATGAACACACTACAAGGTGTTGAATGAGTGTTTAATAACACTACAAAGTGAATTTCATCATGTGAGATTGAGATGATTGCCCATTTTACAAACATGGTACTCCAAGTGAAGATCGCCTCTTGCCATTCCTCGGCTCCAAAATAATCCTTAAATGGAATCCTATTTAGGATGATCATACACCTTATTTCTCATATGTTTCTCATGGGAATATATGACTTATTGATCCTACAAACATGATGGTCTTGGGTACCTTGGTAGCTTGACTAGCTCATCTTGACTTGTTCCTTAAAGAGATTTGAACACAATGGTAGAGTCAAGATATGATGATCATCACCTTACTCCTTGAGCTTCACATTTTAACTTTGTGACAAAGATGTCACCTGAGTGGAAACATACTTAGGATATCTGGACACCTTTTTTCTCAATTTCTCCTCATGGAAATAGGTTTCCTCCTCTAGATAGAAGGATTGATCCCTAAATGAAACTTGAAGGAATGTTTGAGAATAAGTTAGATGTTATTGACCTATAAATCACATTGAAACACTTCAAATTCCACCTCATTTATTTTCAAGATGTGAAAACATTAAAATCATTAGTTAAGTGTTTAGAAACACTTTCATGAGATATGCATTGTTTGTGAGCTTGAGATGACTACCAACATCACTCATGGTGATATTTTCTTATCATGATCCTAATGACCATTTCCTTGATGAATTGAATTTCAAATAATTTATTGACGTTGTAAATTCTTTACAAACCTCATGATGTTATTGGTTTCACCTTTTGTCCTAGTGACTATCTTTCACACATATTGATTCATTATCATCGGTTCCTTTCCATAGTGTGATTCATATGATGTCCCTTATCCTTGGAAAGAGAGATAATAACAAGTTAGGAGTAATAATGAGAAATTAAATTTCCTCATCATGCTCATTTTGTTTTCAAATCATACCTTTATGGAAAATAGGTCTCCTTCATGGGATGGAATCAACCTCGGGGACTCAAACAGGTTCTATAGAGGTTGAAATACTAATAATTTGGTATGGAGCTCTCTGATTCACTCCAGCGATGAATACATCTCATTCTTAGATGAATTAAATCATGATGAATACCTTTCCATGGTAATTAGGATGATTTTAACCATCTATATTCTTACATAAAATTGTTTTATGTAGAAATCACCTTGAAACTAATGCTCTAAAATCCTACGGGGATTTTCTTTTTCCTAGACCATGAGAAAAATTCCTAGCCTTGCAATGGTGGAAAAAATCAACGAGATAGGTATAATGGGAGTTTCCATAAGATTTCATAACTTAATTACAAGACTTACTATTTTTAGGTCCTATCAAAGACTGTTCTTTTTCTAAGTTTTCACCATTTACTCATTCTAATGTTTCTTAATCATTTGGAGTGTCACAAATTTTGAGGGTTTAATATTTTTAGAAAATTATTATTTTTAGATATACACAAATTTGTATAATTTATATTTGTAGAAAGGGCATTAAGGTGTAATTTTCAAATCAAAACATTGTAAATACATTTTTTTTCTCTACAACTCTCTGCTCCAAGTTTTGAGGTTTTCCATCCACTGGATCTCCAGAGAATCAGAAAGTAAACTTTAGGGTTTGAAATATTCAACTTTATACTGTAAATTTTACATATCATTCATGGGGTTTCTTTCACAAACAAATCAAATGTCTTTTGAAGAGGAATGAACAAGAAAATTTTAATTGGAATTGGGTGCATGGTTATAGAGTTATGAGTAATTATTTATTTTTGATCATGGATTTCTAGTGAAATATGAGTAGAATATCTAGTTAAAATAGAGGTTTATTTTAGTATCACCTTTCTTTGGAAAAATGGATGTATTTTTTTGGATAGTTGGGGAGTTAATTTGATTTGTGTGAGTTTTTTAACCCACCCGTGACCAAAACTATCTAACTAGGGTTGGGAAAAATTACATGGTTGAGGGAGGTTACACTTTTATGTCCCTTGTATCCCCTTTTTCCCTTAGGGGATAGTGGGGATAGTGAGAGTGAAATTTTTGACTTTTGAGATAAGGTGCGGCTGGGAATGAGCTCTAGAGGGGATGAATGAGGTTATATGGTGACCGAGGGATGAGTAGAGAAGGGTGGTCACACTTTTGTGTCACCTATATCCCCTATATCTCTTGGGGGATAGTCAAGTACATCTCAGGTGAAAAATTTAGACCTGAGGATCATCCATCATGAAGGGGGCAAGTGGAAAACTCAGATTGTGTGACCTAGGGGTAGAAGTGGTGAGGAATAAGTGATGAGTAAGTGCAGAAATTTGGGGGATGAAAAAGTGGACATAAAATCTTGAATTTTACATCAAAAATAAAAAAACATCAAATTTTTCTTCGTAGACTTGAACCATGCTGAAAAAATCAAAAAAATGTCACAAAAATGGTACCATTACATAGGGGAGATTGTTAGCTAAGTATAAATAATGATTTTAAAGTGAAAAGAATATGATAAATTTCATTTTATAATATTTTACTAATAGTAGTTATTTAAGACATTTTTTTCTCTTAAATGTTCATGTCTACGTTTAAGACTACAACTTTTATTTCACTTGCCATAGTGTGATAAAAACTATACCATCCCAACTATGTAAAAATTCTATATATGTTAAAAAAATAATTTGATTTCGATATTTTTTGATGAGGTTATGGTGGGAAAATGGTAAGTGCTCTATTTTCTTTATGTTTTTAGACCACTTTCATGGAAAAAATAATTTTAAAAAAATATTGCTCAAAAAAATACAAAATAAAATCTATTGCAAGATAGACAGTAGCATCTAACTTTTCACGAAGGGAAAAAAATATATATCAATTTTTGGTCATCCAAATCATGGGCAAACAGACTACAATCTTATAGGATTTTAAAAAAAAATTACGAAGTCATTGAATTTTGAGTGTTTAATATATCTAAACTTGTCCCTTTTTAAAAAAATCATTAGTTTAGAAACTATATTCTATATTTTATGATTCATATTTCTATAATTTTTTCTAATTTTGAGTGTTTGCATTGTTAATAATAACTACAAGTTGATATTTTGCTATTATTTACAATATGGCGTCTACTTACAACCCCTTTTTGGCCACCCAACTTGTTGCACTTACCTTGATGAAAAATTTCCATGAAAAGGGCATCACACTTTTATTTCTCCCTTAACGCATTTTCCTTGGGGGATATTAGGCACAATGAGGTGAAAAAGTGTGACTTGGCGCTTTGGGAAAGTTGGGAGTACCCACCACATCTAAATCGGGACTGGGAGTGAGTGATTTTACCTAAGAGCATATGTAAGTGTTTTAGAATCAAAAATTATATTATTTTGAATAAAAAACTCTTTTTTGATCATTGGAACCATTACCAAGAAATAATTATTCCTCAAATTCCAATTTTAGACAATATTTCATCCTTGACCAAGAGGACCAATTGGTGTTCTAAACTACCTCAGGAAAACATTGAGTCTTAAAATAAATTTATTATTTCCATCTTGTATATGATTACAAGATATTTCCTATGACTCTTTTTTTCCTCCTAAATCCTTCCATAACTCTTGAAACCACCTAGAGAAGTTATCTTTCACCATTGGATCATTCATTCCTTACACCTAGAATTACCCAATGTTGAATAGACTATTCTTTAATTAAAATTTCTTCATAGAAATTCCCCAAATTAATTCATATATCTTCAATTCTGTCTAAAATCACCCTAAGATAATTTATATTTTCCTTGTACACTTCAAGAGGGTGTTTACTAGTTGCGGATGGAAAAATACAACCTTTTTAGGCATCCGAAGGAAGTTGTCTTTCATCGAATATCAATACATTCATCAATATCATTAGGCACTCTTCCCTTCACACTAAAACACACTTACAAACTTTCTTATCAATTTACTCTAATTTTGGGTGAGGGTTGATCTGAGGGAAGGTTGACTAGAGGAAGGATGCATAGTGAATATGAAACATAATTTTTAATTATAGGCTTAGTTTTCATGTTGGAAATATTTCATGAAAACACTATCAATTCATAAGTTTTATCTTCCTCTTCTTAAAACCACTATTTCTACTACACATCCTACATCCAGTCCTCATCATTCACACACTTATTCTGTTAGAACACAAATCCTTGAAACCCTTGTTCATATATTACAATTCTCAAATCTTAAAATTATAACAAGGTGTGTCTGCTTCTACACATAATATAGATTATTATCATATACTTCACAATCCACTTGAAACCAAAGTGGTTTTTTAAAATTTTCCCAATAGTTTTGTTACTCCTAAAATCCCTAATTAAGATGGAAAAGGAGACCCAAATGACAATATTTTCTCCTTCCATGTGGATTGTTTTGATTATTCCTCTCATGATATCTTTCTCACTAAGCTCTTTCATATAAGCCTTAAGTATTTTACAATGCAATGGTTTTAAGATCTCCCTAAACATTCGATGTGCTCTTTTAATTCTTTCAAAAATCAATTTTTAGCACAAGTTTCTATTAGTATTAGGGACAAATTTTCTTATGCACAATTATCTAAATTGTGACAAGGATCTAACAAACCTATCAATGCTTATGTCTTACAGTATAAGACCAAATTTACTCCTAAAATCCCTAATTATGATGGAAATGGAGACCCTAATGACAATATTTTCTCCTTCCATGTGGATTGTTTTGATTATGCCTCTCATGATATCTTGTTCACTAAGCTCTTTCATATAATTCTTAAGTATTTTATAATGCAATGGTTTTAAGATCTCCCAAAACATTCGATGTTCTATTTTAATTCTTTCATAAATCAATTTTTAGCACAAGTCTCTATTAGTATTACGGAAAAATTTTCTTATGCACAATTATCTAAATTGTGACAAGGATCTAACAAACCTATCAATGCTTATGTCTTACAATATAAGACCAAAATTACCAGAATGAGAAATATATTAGTTGATTGTTGCAGATATATTCACACAAGGATTGTTTTCTCCTTTGCAAGAATCAATCCTATTTGATAAATTCCAATATTTTGACCATCTATGTCATATGATCAAGGAGAACGAAGCTAAGTTATTACATATGCATAAAATTAAGTATGTTTCTAGCACTCCTACTACATTTAATCCCATGTTTCCAAGTAAATTCACATTCAAATTAAATACTAATGACAATAAATTTTATTTTAAGGAAACTATCAACGTTGTTACCCAACGAACCAAGTTACAACTCCAACGTGTATACCGACAATTTAACCACTTATCTTATGCCTTATATTTTACCCACTTACCCTTTCCCCCACACATTATATTGAAATACTTTCTTGAGTGTAATATCATATCTCTCCCCCCAACATTTGAGGTTGATGTGAGAAAACCTCAAAGTAAAAGTTTCAATGTCGGTGATTACTATGACTATCATCGATGTATCATTTACTTAACCAATTCGTATCTCAATCTTCCCTTCATCATTAAAGATATCATATACTTCCATGCTATTGAATGGGATGATCCTATGGAATATTCTAAGCCCGCCCATAAAAATGTCAAACTAAAACTATCCAATGATCCATTTCCTAAGCATAACAATAATAAATCTACATCCAAAGTGCATAATACTTATCATGCGGCACCACCACCACACTCTTATGATCACCCCTCAAATGAAATTATTGGAACTATTACTCATACATCATATTTTGAACCATTCATTACTTTCAATGACTTTAATATAGATGAAATACTTGTATCTGATACTCGATTTATTCCCATCTCTATTAATCGAGTACCTATACATGTTTTTTTGGTTGAACCACTAAATAAAGATAATGTTTCACTCTCACGATCCTTTAATATCTTGTAATTTCAACACAAAATATCACATTTTTCATTAATATTCAATATAAATGTATTACTCTACCCATCACTATTAGCTATATTAGTACTCTAACTTCATTGTTGGTTACTAATACTCTTGGTTAAGGTGCATTATTCCAAGTTCTCCCTTCACTACATGCTCTTAGGGATATTCCTTCTATTATCCACCAAATGAGTCAATTTTATCCATAACATGTATTTTTCACTATTAGAGGTATTCCCCTTTGAGGCTCCTTATCCTACTTTGTATTGTCATTATTCTACAAGTCTTATTCCTAAACCTAGTGCATCTATGGATAGGTATTGGTTCCACATAATTTCCCTCATATATTTATCCCTTCTATATTTATTCTTCAGTTTGTGGTTCTACCTTATATTTATCACAAATCTAGATCTCCTAGATCTTCGATAGACTTTATGTTACACACATTATCTCTTGTGGCTCTCGCTCTCCTTAGTCTTCTATTAAGCCTTTATTTTTATTACTCATGGCTCCACCCCTCGCATGATTCTATTTAGGTCCACTAGTGTGCATGCTCTCTCCTACATTTCCCATAGTAATTATAGTTCCCATCGTATGTCTAGGAGTAATTTCTCTTCTAGACATCCACATAGGTATTCTACTACACACACTCTTCATACATATTATTCATCACTTAAACCATCTTTTGTAACCATTACCACTATTGTACCTCTTGCATTTGAGTCACCTCCTTCCACATAATTGAGGCCTAAGTAGCCATCAACTTTTCTTGTTGTTCCACCTCGTCTAAATTTTCTCAATGGGTAGCTCAATGTTACCTATCTTTTGTGTTCATAGCTAAGCACTAAAAAATTAAAAAACATTAACACCATTTAAAACTATAAAAAGATTAATATATTTGTAAAATATGAAATAAGGACTCTGTACATGTTTCTTGATTTGTTATTTATTTATATTATACATGTTGTTTCTCATTTTGGTTTGATATATAGTATCCTTATTTAATATTTACGAACATTCCTTCACAAGATATTTTTAGCTTGATGTAGGACATACATAAAGTGGTGCTTAATGATAGGTGATGGCTAGCCATTAATCTAAATGTCTTATACATATAAGGGCATATATTTTACACTAAATATAGGTATTATTTTTCCATTACAGTTCCTTTCTACTTCCTCATCATGTTTTATTACATATATTATGTACATGTTATATTTTTAACTAACATGACTCAAACATGTGTCTTGTATAACATTGACATATTTCATTTCTTATATTTTCACCTATATTCATAGTTATATCATCTCATCATGTTATGAGACTCATATTTTTCATGCATAATCACTTGTGGGTAATTATGTGTGTCACTCCTTACTTATTTCATTACTTGTGCCCTATGTTCCTTGATTGTCTTATGACACCATGGGTGTCCCATGTTTTTGGTATTATTCCTATCTTGTTGTGTCTTTCTTACTCTTGTTTGTATTCCTATCGGATTCGATTTTCTTGTTAAATCATCGAGTCCCATGTTTGCATATTTATTTCTTGTTAGTGATATTGATTTCATTCTTGTTATATATGATTTGACTATTGTTGTACTTATCTTCACCTACATTCACCGATCTGCGGTTTCTATCATCTATATTGTTAATATCTATTCCTATAATTAATTTTATTATGCATCATAGTTTTCACCATGTGCACAACCTTATTTTTTTAAGTTCATGTTCTTTAAGGTAGAAACATCGAATCATTCTACACTCGTCTACAATTTCTCGAGAATATTAGAAAATAATATTAAATGCTTATAAAATTTATTTTTATGTTTAATTTGTTATTTATTAACTAATTTATATTAACTTTGGGTATGATTTAATCATACCTAGTCACTTAATATGTTTGTGACCCATGAGGTCAATTAAATATGGTCATGGATCATATTGTTTTTACCTTGCGTCAATGATGTGGAGAGAAGTGAGGAAAATGGGATTATATAAGATTGTAAATATGTTTATCTTATAATGGAAATTTCTCATTTGTTCGTGTTTTCCTCCCTTAGGGGTTTTCTATGTAAATATTATGTTCATAGTGTTATTTTATTTTATTTTTATTTAGTTATGCATTTACATTAATGTTTGTTCAAATGTTAATTTAATATTAATTCAATATTGTTTAATAATCCTCATCATATCATGGTACTAGACCTAGATATAATTAATATTAATTTTGTTTCAACCAATCAAGTGCGTCAGTTGTGGTGGTTGGTTATTTAATTAGTTATAAATATTCAAATACCCCCTCCCCTCTAGGTCATAGTTTTTGTGCACAGTGGAAATTAATCTAAAACTATTCGAAAGCTTTGACCTCTCATGTGAAATCTCAAGTGTGAAGAATTAATATAACCTGCAAAATAGAGATAACGATTAAACATTTGCGTAAAATATTTCACTATATTTCTATAGTTTCAAATTTGTTCATGTTAAAATAATTCTAGGATTAAATTCAAGAGTAAATAAAGGTTAAAAGAGAGGAGACAAGATCCATCAGAATAGGATTTTCAAAATATTCCATTGATGGGGCCAATTTTCTTGTCCTCTTTGTTGGTAAAACACCATGTTAATTTTTTTACCCTTTGGAATTCGAAAATAAATTTATGTATGTCTCCAAGTACCCCTTTAAATAAGGGCATCCTTCATTATTTTAGAACTATAGTTATTAAATTTCAAACTATATTTTAAATATCTAAGGTTTAAAACATATATATTATAGTTTATATTTAAATAATATTATATATTATATTTTTAAAACTACTGATTAAAGGTCTAAAACTATGGTTTATTTTATTAAAACCTAGTTGATTAAAAATTATATATTAAAGTTTATATTTAATATAAACTATATTATATATTAAAACCTATAGCCTAAAATCATACTAAACCTATCTAAGAGACCCCTAAACTAACCTATCTATTTAGGCCTTTGCCTATGTTTAATCTATGGGTTGAGGTGGCCCCATTCAACTCCCCCCACACATATCCTTTGGCTCCACTTGGAGGGCTCTATCGTGCCCTCTCCCAAAACTCTTCACTTCCACCATGTGGCCGCACTATTCTATATATCACCTAAATTTTGTTACATGGCCATGGGACATGCTTTTATTTCATTTATGTGTGATTTTAGTCCCACATTGGGATGGAGGAGGAATATTTTAGAATTTATTATCCTTTGGATGCACAATGAGTAGTGTGAATTTGGTCACACTACTTTTGTTTTATTGGATCAAGCATATATGTGAAGTGGATTTTCCACGGGCTTTAGTTTGGGTGTTAACTTGACTCCTTTGAGTTGGAAACTATCAAAGAGGCTACAATTAAGGCTCGGATGTGACTCTCCTTATCACTTAACTCGCCAAGCTATTTACAAGTTTCACTTGACATTGCATGTGTTTATTAATATGGTTTGATTTAGTTAATATAATATAAATGAGATTGGGACCCAACTCGGTATGTAGCTCACCAATCTCAAACCCATCTTGGCCCCCAACGCATCCCTTCTATAAGGAGCTTTGCTCCAATTTTTGTAAATAAGCATTATATTTCCTTTTTTTTTTTTATATCAAATTATTAATTTAATTTACTTTTTTATCTAATAATAGAAAAATTGTTCAAATTATTTCACTTGAATTAGATTAATGAAGTGATTTTTTAGAACATGATGACTTAAATGTCAGCATTTTCATGTAAAACTAAAAAAATTCACTCACATTTTGATAAATAATTGTTATTGTCAAACTAATATATCGTATGTTTAGATTATTGGTTTGAAATATTTTTTTATCACGAATTCATAAAAATTATATTGTGTGGATTGAAAATTGATAGGGGATTTTTAAACCTTGATTACTATAAACCTCGTTGTTCTTATTTATTGAAAAATTATTTACAAAAATGGGATCTAACCACTTTATTATTGATAAATCACAGATGTTGAATGGAAACAATTATAGCATCTAGAAAGATACAATTGAAGGAAAAATTCATGTCTCATAATATTTGGACAATTGTAAATGGTATAGAGGAGGCTCTAAATGATAAAAAGTGACAACGGATAATTTTGTTGCATATCAACAAAAGGTGCATGAAGCTATGTCCATTATTTTGTAGAGCGTGCAAGATGATCTCCTCCTTCACATCAGGAATCAAGAAAGTCCGAGTGAGGCTTGGACACAACTGGAATCAATGCATGAAGGTACACAAGTATCAAAAATTATAAAATTGATTCTAGAATTGATGACAACTCCCATGAAGGGAGATGAAAAGGTAATCATTTTTCTAAAAAAATAAGAATATTAAGTCCCAATTGGATGGATGTAATTATAAATTAATTCATGAAAATTTACATTACTTTATTATTCAATTGAATATACATGATGTTTTAAAATTTTCATTTCAATACTAAATCTAAGTATCAAACTGAATATGACATCCCTGATTTACAAACCCTTAGTGCTATCCTGATTCAGGAAGAGTAAGTTATGACAAACATTGAATCAAAATATAATTCCACTCATGCACTTACCGCCCAAAAATAAAAATAAAAACCTTTAGGTTCAACAAATTTCTAAAATCAACTTTTTAAACCTCCTAGTAAATATAAGAACCTATGAATGTTAAGAGTTAATTTTGACGGTAAATGTCATAATTGTGGAAAATTTGGCCATAAGAAAGATGACTATAAATTAAAAAACAATTCAAATTTCAAAAATAAAAATGGAATAAATCATATCAAAATCAAGATGAAAATGAAGAGAATAATCATAGATCTAATGTAGTAACTCTATAAACTACATCTATCACTTCTAAATGAAAAGAATTTTTTTATTTAAATTTATGATATTGAATTGAAAAATAATTTATTTTTAACTCAAAGTTAACTCAAAGTTATCGTGGGAATAACAACGGCTCTCATTTCCATTTTTGTGCGGATTACTATAGCAAAGAGTGGACTGGCTTTGGCAATCAGTTAGGAATTAGTTGCAAACAGTTCAGAACAGAGAAGATGGGGGGTCCTCCTTGTCAAATTGAGCCTAGTGTGGACCCAGATTGGAAAGACAATATTGAGCTGTGGAGCATTCTTAGCAAGGGTGGCATAACAAACTTCATGGAAAAAGTTCAGGGACATGACCAGAGCATCTCTGTGCACTTTGCAAAGGATTGGAAGGAGAGGACAGTGGAGTATGGGGGGCAGAAGGTCTTAATCAATGAAGAGCTTATTGCTGAAGCGACCGGCCTTGGCTTGGAGGGCTTCAGATTCTTTAACAAAAGGGTTGATAGAGATGTGGAAGAGAGAAGATTTGTTGAGGGAGAGGAGAAACTGACCCAATTAACTGCGGGCCTGCTTGTTAGCTTGATCCCTCCACCATATTATGAAGTAAACTGCATGATGATACGGTTATCTCCTTGGAAGGGAGGTTTATCACTGTTCCTGCGAAACACCTTAATTTTCTTAATCGTTTTCATAGGGATCGGCTGGTTTGTTTCCCCCATTACTTGCTGAACTCTCTTGAACACTCCATTCTTGAGTTTCAAAAGCATTCCCGGGTGGTTCCTTTACACCAAGGGCTCATTTTGTTGTTACACAAATGTTGTCTTCTCAGGTTTCCTGGTCTCCCATCCTCCCCTAGCTCGATTCCTCCTTTGCCAAGCTCTGCTGCTGCCAGCCCTGTTTCTCCTTTCTCTGTCCCTGCCACCACTGCTGTCACCCCCATGCCGGCCATTCAGGATTCTTCTCCCGTTCCCCCTTCTGAGGCTCCTACCCCCACTTGGCCTCTACCTTGCGGAGACCAGTTACCAGGGCTTCTAGGAAGCTTAACCTCGAGACCCTTGTTGTGGAGAAGGGTTCTCATGAATTTGAAATTGCTCATGACCTCCTACATATTAGCAGTGCCAGCCCCCGGGAAGTGCAATTGGAAAGCCCTACTAAAAGGCTGGAAGCCTTAGAGGCAGATATGAAATTGTTAAAGGATGAAGTTAAAAACTTGACAAAACAGAAAGGAAAGAGGAAGAAGGAGGAGGAGGAGGATGTGGACAGCAGCCAAATTGAAGATATATACAAGAAATTGCACTCCTTGGACTCTCGCTTAGGGAAGGCCAAGACTAGGCATGATTACAACATTGCCATCTTTAGGGAAATTGAGGAATTTATTAAACAACATGTCAGAAGTGTCTCCAACCTAAGCGGAGTGTCGGCAACTCTTTGGGGTACTGATAAAGAAAGAAAGAAGACCTTGGAGTAGCTGGATTCTAATGAAGTTTCCCATATGACTACTTTGGGAATGTTTAATTCCTGGAAGAATATCAAAACCATATTAGACAAAGCTACTAGGAAGTAGCTGTAGTTGATTCTGCTGTCCTTGTTTGCTTTTTTGCTGTTATTTTGCGGATCCTTTACTACTTTTTTGTAGTATTTTTGCTATTCTGTCTCGTTTTGGTAGCTATTTTTTAGCTACTTTGAATATCATTGTAACATTTGGATTCTGATCCTTTTCACTCTGGTTTTCTTGCTCATCCCGGCTTTTAGGCCTTCTTTTTGTATTCAAGGGTATAGTCCCTTTCAAAAAACTATTTGTCAATAATAACAAATAAATAAAACTATAATTTTTGATGGTTTAGAAGTAACTATAGTTGAAAACACACAAAAATGGCTTATATGTGTTCAAAAATTTTGCTTCAATTTTTTCTAGTTATTTATTCAAACTATTGTTATTTTTTTGGCATGAAATACTGAGATCATTTGTTTAGGATCATGTATGGCATGCCTTGACTTAATCATGCCACCTATGAAATTTGTAAAGGGTATGTACATGGTAAACTATCACCAAAAACCTTTCTCATTCATTCTTTGAAGAAAACTCCACATAAATCCATGGGATGTGTCCATGGTTAGAGGATTTTTTTTATTCAGTGTATCTTGTGATTGTTCTTGCATGATTTTATTATATTTTCAAATATGATATCTCTCAATCTTATCACTTTCTAAGGTCTTAGAATAGATGATGAAGATATATATGTTGTTGATAAAACATTTCTTAGTATGTGATTACTAAAATATTATTATATGCATATCAAATGAAACACCGGGTATGCCTTTGTGTTTTTCTTGAGACGCGTCAAGATCGATTGCATCTAATATGTATTTTACAAGATTAATATGTTGAAATTTTTCAACATATTTGTAATATAACATGGTTAGTTGTTAAGCATATTGTTATGTCAATTGTTATACAACTAGTGTTTAACTTTTACAGATGGTTAAAATGAAATCAGTAAATATTTATATGCTTATTATGATGTCTATATGGATATTGTGACTCTAACCATGCTGATTTTGTGTTAAAATATAAAATAGACTAGATAGTATTAAATTTTTTTGGTGCGGGTGACATTACTTAGAGTAGTAAAGAGTAGCCAATAGTCTATATTTCTTCTCTGAGGTAGAGTATAGAAGCACAATGGAAGTCATAAAATAATCCATGTGACTAAAGTGGTTGTTGGAGGAGATACACATGGAAGCTAAAGGAAATAATCCTCTTTTATGTGATAGCTAGAGTTTCATTTCTCTTGTTAAGAATTTAATTCAACATCAAAGGAAGAAGCATATAGAGATTCATATGCACTTTATTTGATAGAAAGATCTCTGTAGTGAATAGTTCTCCAATACTACCTAATTGAAGATCAAGTTACATATATGTTTACGAATCCATTGTGTGCTATAAAATTATGTAAGTTTCATGTAATTCTTGGCCTTTCATATTTTCCATTGAGATGGAGTGTGCATGGAAATGTCACCTCCTAATGGCCACCCGATTGTTATTTCCTTCTATTCTATACTTCTTCTCCATTAAAAAGCATTGTAAGAATATATTTGTATGATCTTTGTAAACTTACCACTATAATTTTACGGTGTGCATTCTAGTGTCGTGCATCTATTTGTAAAGTATTTCCTTTTTTTATAAAACTATCCTAAAGATGTTCTTTGAGATTTTTTCCATGAGAAATTATGACATGTAGTCTCACAAATCATGTTTAGCCTAAATCCTAGCTTTTGATTTATGCATTCCATATCCTTTTGTACCAAAAGGTAATTTGATCATGATAAAGGTGTTATAAATCCTTCAAAAGTGATATGTTAGCCTAAACCTTCACTAATGGTTTATGGATTTGTAAATCTTGTTGTACAAATAGGTAATGTTGGCATATGGTTCCCCACTTAATATTAAGGGGGAGTGTTAGAACATAATATTAAGTGCCTATAAACTTTAGTTTATAATTAAATAATTTAGAATAGGTTATATTCTTAATTATTTAATATAAAATTTATGTTTTTATTTAATTTGTTATTTAGTAACTAATTTATATTAAATTGGGGTATGATTTAATCATACCCCATCACTTAATATGTTCATGACCCATGGGGTCATTAGATCATATTTTTTCACCTCATGTGAATGATGTGGAGAGAAGTACGGAAAAGGGGATTTTATTGTATTGTAAATATGTTTCTCTTATAATGGATATTTCTTAGTTTTCATTGGTTTCTTCCCCCTCAGGGGTTTTCCACGTAAATATTATGTCACAGTGTTATTTACTTTGTTGTTTATTCATTTATGCATTTACATTAATATTTGTTCAAATGTTAATTTAATATTAATTCAATATAGTCTAATAGTTTGTGTCCTATCACAGACATTTAATGCATGGACACAACTTTTCTTTTGAGCCAAGTTCTCAACATGTTGTTTTCACATACCTCAAAATATAGGGCATTCCTCTAAGTATATTATGCACCTCAAAGATACACAAGTAGACTTTTGGGGTAGTGTACAAGTAAAAATAGGGTACATGTACTCAAAAATATAGTCAAACATAGAAACTTAGAAAAATATGCACATGTTCAAAACCATAAACTTTGGTAAAAAAATGTATGTATGGTCTTGACCCTACCACATGTTTTTTCCTAGGGGTAGTTACATCAAATTTCTCGGCAGTTTCATTTTTTAGCTACAATATATGTTTTTTGCCACATTTTCAGATCCATTTCACTCTACTTAGAACAATACAATTGGAATGCAATCCTTAACCATGAATTTTTTTATATGAGAGTCTTAAGAATCTTATGGGAATGAGTCTCCTTTCTCCATTTTCATTTCAGTAAATTAATTTTTTTATTTAGTTGTGTGGCACATGGGAAGGGCATGGGGTAACTTGTTCTCTTTTCAATTTTATGTCCTTATTCATAGAATGAATACTACATGCATTTGTATTGGTGTGGTATATGGGGTTATGGAAGGTGTCGAGTTGGCTAAGTTATTTGTAGGAAGACTATATTTTCCTCTTACACTCAATGGGAAAGATATCAGATTTGTTGAATCACTTATTCACCATGTATTCTTCCTTAGTAGGTTGTTTCAGCACTTCATTCTTGTTCTCATCTCCTCATCATTCCATGTTGGGTTGCATGCATATAACAATATATTTTATTTTTGACACAATTAGGTACTAATCACCCCTAATCCTTAGGCAAATTCAATAGTGTAAACCTTCAAGCACAAGTAAATCTCTAGAGATTATGCCTCTGTAGAACAAACATGTGTATTCCTTCCTTGTTTACATATATTTTATTTCATTTTTATGAAAATTTAAATCTTTCATGTTACACTTTGCATTTGATTTAAAGTTCAATTATTTATCATGGGAATTTACTATACACTATGTTTCATGTTTCATCATTGAGCATTCCAACACTAAGCATAACAAGTCTTTTCAAAACAAACTTCAAGTGAAGAAAAAGTGTGTCTACACACTCAAGTATCTTTTCCTTTAATCATGTAATTTTATTTCATAATTAAAGGAGGGGAAAATGTAAGAACTCAAATTTGGAAACTTATTCATTCACACTAGTTTTTGACAATACACTCTTGCTAATATAAATAAAAACTTCTCATTCCTGCTTAAAACATTTTGAGGTATCTTATTTAGCTTGTTTATCCTTAAATACTAACATGTAGTAAAATTATGAGACTATAATGTGTAAAATCCATAGAAAATAATAAATAGACAAGATGCAAACTATAGATTGCATGTTCTCCATCCTTTGGACAAGGCCATATACTTTGGTCATGATATTATATTTGATTATAGCCAACTTTTATGGTATTATACTGACATATTATCATAATTTTATTTCAATTTCATATTAGTTTATGAGTCTTATAAACCTTGTAGGTAAACCTTTCTTTAATAAACCATCTATGAAACCCTATATAAAAAAATAAAAACTACCTGATTTTCTATCCTAGAAATCATATGGAACTACATTTATACACTCACTTCCAACACTTGCAAAAGGTAGTAGAGGTACCCTAAATCTCACAATAGAACACATATAATCATGAAGGAAAAAAAATCTATAGGTTTCAATATTCTTACCACGTTAAGGAGATAAGCCATCTCATCTACAAGAACTCAAACACCCATTCTCTTATTATTTTTAACAAGATTTAACTATATTCAAGCATTTTTATAAGATATTTTCCAAGTCATAATTGTATTCATTCAAATATCACATGTTAGATGGAGAATGATGCATGGTTTGAGGATTCTCTATAGTAGTGTTAATATTGGTAGTGCATGTGGGTGCCCACAACCCAATTAATGTTTTTTTCAATATCTCCCACCATGGTTAATGTTTTTGATATTATTTTGAAAGCTCATCAACATGATAATAAATCAGGGTTTGACAACGAAAAATAGTTCCATGTAGGTGATAGTTTCAGAAAATTATGGATATATAAACCAAACAATTATAATACCATAGAGAAGGGTCAAGACCATAAAATACTTCATGTAAGATGTGTATGATCCTGTCCCATATTAGCTTCTTGACTCAATCTCTAAAAAAAAGTATCATCAATTTTATATATTCTTTTTTAGTAGTGTGCATACCCAATTTTTTTGAATCAATAATAAGCTATGTAACTCATTCCCTTATGTTTTCAATTTTATAGTTGATGATCAGGAAAATGCTAAGGATTGAAAAGTAGAGTCTATGCCCAGAGCACACTCAAAATAAGATAAAGTATCATGTGAAAGTTTTCATGCAAGGAAGAGACATGGTAGTGCATGATAGACAACAAGGTTGAGGACTTAACCATTTCCCGAGGACATGCTAAAAATAGACTTGGAGTTTGATCACATCAGGGATAAAAGTAGATGAATTGATGGTTAAGTAAATTCTATTTTAGGAGAAATAACATGTAGATTAGGGATTAAAGAACACACATGGAAAAGGCTATTAATATGATTAATGAAAGAGACCAGTTACCAGGGCTTCTAGGAAGCTTAACCTCGAGACCCTTGCTGTGGAGAAGGGTTCTCAGGAATTTGAAATTGCTCATGACCTCCTGCATATCAGTAGTGCCCCCGGGAGTGCAATTGGAAAGCCCTACTAAAAGGCTGGAAGCCTTAGAGGCAGATATGAAATTGTTAAAGGATGAAGTTAAAAACTTGACAAAACAGAAAGGAAAGAGGAAGAAGGAGGAGGAGGAGGATGTGGACAGCAGCCAAATTGAAGATATATACAAGAAATTGCACTCCTTGGACTCTCGCTTAGGGAAGGCCAAGACTAGGCATGATTACAACATTGCCATCTTTAGGGCAATTGAGGAATTTATTGAACAACACGTCAGAAGTGTCTCCAACCTAAGCGGAGTGCCGGCAACTCTTTGGGGTACTGATAAAGAAAGAAAGAAGACCTTGGAGCAGCTGGATTCTAATGACGCTGCCCATATGACTACTTTGGGAATGTTTAATTCCTGGAAGAATATCAAAACCATCTTAGACAAAGCTACTAGGAAGTAGCTGCAGTTGATTCTGCTGTCCTTGTTTGCTTTTTTGCTATTTTTTGCGGATCCTTTACTGCTTTTTTGCAGTATTTTTGTTGTTCTGTCTCGTTTTGGTAGCTATTTTTTAGCTACTTTGAACATCATTGTAACATTTGGATTCTGATCCTTTTCACTCTGGTTTTCTTGCTCATCCTGGCTTTTAGGCCTTCTTTTGTATTCAAGGGTATAGTCCCTTTCAAAAAACTATTTGCCAATAATAAAAATAAAATGATTAAAGAAAGTATTATTTTGAGGATAATATATTATTAGCTATTTTGTAAAAGCATGCAGGATATTATTGTAAGCACACCTATTTTTAGGAGAGCTCATGGGTAGTTAAGGGAAATTCCTACCCCTATATATACCAATTTTATTCCTTCTTTGTAAGCAATCCATTTATGTTCTACAATATTATTTTTGTGATGATATAGATCTAGGGTTTGATACTTGCGCACATGGTCCAACACAACAATATAATTTTTACTATGTATTCACCTTCTATTAAGTAATGAATTATGGTTTATGATGGATAATTGTGTATGGGTTCTAATTATTGATATGTTTGAATATGGTGATTTAATGATGTAATTAATCTTGGTTATTATTTGAACTGTTATGTTTTCTTATTATATGTATTTCTAAAGTGACTTTAATGTAATGGTTATATATGATTGAATGGTGTCTCGATTAATTATAATGATGAACATGTATGCTAAATTATTTTAAAGCAACAAAAAAGAGGGATGTGGTACCTACACGCACTTTATGTGAGTGTTCAACTCGAATAAATGAGGTAAATGTACGCACCCAAAATTGCATGTGCTACATTATCGGGAAATGGTTACAAAAGTACCCATTGATGATTCAAGTCCTTTCAAGAAGGTGTTCAAGTTCCAAAACCATTTGTAGTGTATATTTTTAGCCTATACATTCTTACTTATATTTTCCACATTTTCTTCTAGCTTCCCGCTCTTTCTGTGCATGTTTTGGCCTTCATTTCCAGGACCACCGCCTTGCTTGGGTAGCAGTTCTAAAAATTCCACTTAAAATAGGGAGGAAGTCCTAAAACCAACATCCTACATAGGCGAGAGGTCCTACCCTATTTTTCTAGATTCTTCACATGTGTTTTAACATGCGACGATTCACTTAATTTTTCTTTTTACATGCATTCGTGAGTGGAATTATTTAAAATTAGCTTCGATTGCTTGGTTATCCTTCCTCCTATTTTTAACTAGATTTAATTGGTTGGAAATTCTCCTTCTTTCCTTGTGCATGAAGGCACCTCCCATCCTCCTTTCCTATATAATCCATGCTTGTATTCAAGAAAAAGGCCTAAATTTTTCGTGTATCTTACATTATATTTTTGCCACAATCTTTCTAGGAATTGCATAGCCAAGCTCACGATCTCTTGTGCTATCTCTCTTCTACCTGCATTACATCTGGACTACCATCAAGCTGCCATTACTCAAATGTCATCCTCCTACTATTTTTCTTGCATTCCCAATCTCTTGGAATCACATGAACACTCAGAGAAAGAAAGGAACATATTGAGGGGACATATACAGACATAACTAGATTTACCAAAGATCTTGCTTGTCTAGGTTGGAATTGTGTGTTTGTTTTCTTTTTTTGTTGAATTTTCAATTTCAAATCACTATTTTAAAATCATTCATATTAAATAGAGTAGAAAATAATTCATGTCAAATAGAGTAGAAAATCATTTATTTCAATAAATTAGTCAATCACAAGTAGATCAAATCATTAGTAAGTTTTATTTTTTAACGTTAATAGGGAAGTTGTGAGGAACAATAGCCCCTTTTAGGGTCATGATTTTTCTTCACTCTCGAGGTATGGTTTGGAGGGTTTTAATCAAATTACGTTATTTTCTTTAGATCAGATTCATACATTTGCACAAGTAGACATCTACATCCGGATGATTACTTGTCTTTTGCTTATTTGTTAGATTAGAATACATTGCTTAAATATTAGAAAAGAACAAAAATATTTCCTTTGATAGATTAGTTTTCTTTCATTACTTTGATCTAAAATATTTTGAAAACCCCAAAAACGTAGATTAGATTTCTTTCAGTAATTAGGTCACTTATTAGAAATCATTTTATCCCATTTTACATGACTATCAATGGTCCATAACAGGAAAAGACATACAATTATGATCCATTGGTCCCACAACCCAATAGGCTAGAATTAATAACTGACATTGATACCAACTTACATTTAATAGTCTTATGCACACCTATAACTTTTAGTGAGAAAATAGAACAACTCAATACACTAAATATCACTTATAATCAAGCCTATGACTATTGGATTGCTCATGGCAAAAGGGTTTGATTACGCACATGACCATCTATGGAACATAGCCTCCATGAATCTTTGGTTGTGATCCTCAGGTCCCATAACCCAATGGACCTACTAGCCAGTTAGACATTGACACTAGTTTCCACACATTATTATTCAGATCTTTTCCACTTCCACTAGATATTATTGAATAGCTTTCCATATTGAACATAATAGATGATCAGGATAAGAATTTCTGGACCAGACCATAAAATCACCCATAAATACTTATAGCTCCATCGTGCCTCTCGTTCTTACTTCCATGACCTTGTCTAGAAATCTATACGAGGCACCCTCAGGTCATTTTCCGTGTGTTCAACAATAAGAAAACAAAATATTGGCCAAGATCGACATTGATTGGAGTCTACAAGTGGCTATTATCTCAGACCGAGATATCACACCACTTCAAGTTAGGAGAGAATTCTTTTCCTTAGACTCACAGATCCTGACATTACGTTTTGAAGATATAATATCACCCAATTATCTTAATCCCCATCATCACTCTCACATTCACAATCATTCTACAACAGCTATCTAGAATGACCTCAAGAGGTCATGTGTGAAGAAGGTCACGTGTTGATTTTATGTCGTACAAATCGGTGAACCCGACATGAAGATATAATCTCTAAAAATTTCAACTTTATTCATCCATCCTTTATCCTGTGAGTATTATTATACCTCCCAAATATGTCAGGATATAACGAGTATGGTCAACCCATCCCAAGTTTTGACATGTAACACTACCAATCAATTATACCACAAAAATCACCTTCACTTTCAACATGGGTAGACAACTGCTCTTCCACTCAAAACCCTCTACTTGAGGGGAACCAAGTGTTGGTTCCTTTGTGCATATTGAGTAACTCAACCAGGTCACTTAGACATATCCCCATGAACAATCAAGTTCAAACAACATGATTTTCACTTGTGAAGAAAGTTCATCTCCTCAGGTATTGTTTGAACAACCCATTAACATGTAATATGATCAACTCCCTAATCTAGATAAGGAGTATTTAGCATGATATGCTAGGAGTGAACAACACTTCCAAAACATGAATCAATATTTCGATAGGTTGCAAGGAAAAGGAGATGTCCTCCTTCAAAATAGTAATGCTACCCCTCCACCAACCGAAAATACTACTAATGAGGGGTGGAAACATCATGAAACTTCATAGCAGGATACCATACTACTTAATAACCTCTAAGGGTTCAACAAAAGGTACCTAAGAAAGGAATTTCCCGGTCAATGGGTGATGTTATTTCAACTTTGGTAGACAAATTCAAGGAGTTAGAACTTTCCCAAAATATGTAAAATTCATATACAGGGAAAGCGTGAACTCCTTCCTACCCGCAGAATTACGAGAAAATACCTACTGCACAAAATCCTCTAGTTTACATGAATACTCAAAACCCTGGAGATCTTCTTATGGGGACAGGCACCTTGGGTATGCCCCCACAAGCCACGTATGGATATTTGCAATAGGCACCTGCCGAATTTCATTCTCAAATGCCATACCATCCTGGAAATGCAATGTTCCCTAGCTTCGTGCCTTTGATTCCATATCAAGGTAATTGGCCCCCTATGTACACATATATTCTAAATCTCCCCAAGGGGACATGTATACCTACTCGGGTCCATATGGAAAACCGCAAGGGATGCCATATTCCCCAACAAATTTCTATGCTATCCCATTTTAGCAACCGATGCAACCCCCACCTCCCCAATAAGAGTCTTCAATGGTGGACACATACGCAATGGGAAACTATTATAAGTATCTTAAGAAAACCCTAGAGTTCTTCATTCGAGACAGTTATGCTCCCGATACCCTTTCCGATCTTCCAAAATTCAAAGGGAGGGGTGGTCATAATTCCCATATCAAGGCTTATGCAATGTCCATTCGAGATCTTCTCCCATCGGATGCAGTTGTTGCAAAAATTTTCCATAAGACACTATAAGGTATTGCTCTTGACTAGTACTATAGGATACTAGAGGATTCAATACACTCATTCAAACAACTCATATTATAGTTTATCAAAGATTTTGATATGCACAATATTTTGAGAAGAGGAATCGGGAATTCCTTCATATCAACCAAAAACAAAATGAGTCTCAGAGCCCACTTTATTCAAAGGTGGTGGAAAGTTCTCTACTCCTCTATAAGCACTCCAAATATGAATCAAACAGAACTTTGTGATTTTTTCCTTTATTCTCTCAATAGAGAGACAAAGGAAGAGGTTCAAAAGTTCCTGCTAAGGAGCTATGAAGAGGTGCTAGAGGGTGATCTTTGGATTGACCAAGTGGTCATTGAAAGTGGTCATAAGACTTATGGAGAAAATGGGAAGTTAGTCACTCCCAATCAAAATAATCCTAGTTACTCCAAAAACACAAAAAATAATCAAGGACCAAATATCATTAATAAGAATCATGGAGCCATGACTGACGGTATGACTGACCAGCCAAAAATCCTAATGTTGTTAATCCTACCAATATAGGTACTACAAATAACAACAATAATAATGGCAATAATCAGAGACATAAAAAAATTTCACCCTATGTAAATGTTGTGGATTTTAATCATTCTCAACAACAATAGTAAAAATCTTAGCAATAAAGGCAAACACCAATCCCAATCCCTAGTCAATACCTAGGTGGGTATCTAAACCAATTCCAAAACCAAGGGCAAGGGTGCAAGAATTTTAATTATAACAACCATAAACCAAACAATAAATGTAGTTTTAGACCACAACAAGGAACAATCCAAAGGTCTCGAGATTACGATCCTGACTTATACTGTCATTTCCATAGGATTTCGTTGGCTTGATGTAAGAATCTTCTATAATTGTAACAAGTTTTTACAATGTTTTATAGAGGATCAAAGACAATTATTTGTTGACATGTTTTTGGAAAACCCAACAACACCCACTTAGAACACCTACATGGGACCAGTGTCTCTACAGAACACGCCATTGGGGATATTTAACAATCCTTTCCCCACACGTCCAAAGGATGATAGATTATATCCCAATGTTTTGAATAAAGTTATTTTAATAGGGAATCATGATCATGAAGCCTCAACTTCATCAAACCCACATGTTGCACCTCCTTTGATTGTCATCAAGCAAATGAAAATTGTGGCTTTCGTAGAGTTAGACATTGAACCCTAAATTAACACTACCACAAGAACTAATGATTATTCTTTGCATCTAATCCTGATTTATCTGGCTATGTCAAAAAATGTTCATGATATGCTAAGCAAGATAGTAGGGGCTTATGATCTAATCAATGATCTAACCAAGACCTTTTACACATTTCCTTCTTGGATCTACTGAAGAATTCCCCTTCTCATAGAGCCACTCTATTAGAAGCGCTAGGTCTCAGCCATTTGATTTATGTTACCCCTTCGTTGAAGGAAAAAATAAATCACATATACTTTGATGTTAGTCCTCTAAGGTAGCTTGAGAGAGATATTGGGTTAATTTTTGACATCAACAAGATGCCCACGGATGCTAATATAACCTATAGGCTGACCCAGATTTGTTTCTACAACATTGGATTTACAATAAGTACGTAAAGCATGTAATTATCGATGATGGGGAACCAGTTAACATAGTTTTTTTCTCTTTTCTTAAAAATGTAGGGTTTGGGGAGACCAATTGCTCCTCAACACGAAACACACCGAGAGGCTATGATACCCTCAAGGAAACATTGATCGAACCATAGTATTAGCAATTAATCTCGGGCCTAAGATGGTACTAAATGAGTTTTATATTATAGAAAATGAAACAAACTATAATATGATCCTTGGCTATCGTTAGATCCACCGCATGAAGGAAATCCTCCACTATATTCGAGGAGGTCATATTCCTACATTTAGGGAAAGTATTTGTGGAAAAAGGTGATCAAAACAATTTGATATACATTTGGCTAACTTAAAGAAGAGGATAGGGGTCCAATGAGTTTTAGATTCCCACAAATCAATTAAAAAAACTTGGAAGTGCGATACTGTAAGAAAATATAATCCCTATGATAGGGTTAGAAGTCATGGGCTTGATTAAGGGCATTCCGGTGGTCAAGGATGAAACCATTATTGTAGAGATAGTGTCGCTAGGAACCACAACAAAAATTGTCGAGCTATTGGAGAAGGATTTTCCTATTCTCCTCCCCTTTGATTCTATGGGTATGAGACATACCCTGGGACTCAATTCCCTTCCAGCAGATGAGGTTTGCATGGTTGAAGTAATCAAGGTAAAGGGAGAAGGTACTAAGGATGATCTAGTGTTAATATTTTTGAGTAGTTTTTGGACTCTCCATTTTGATGGAGCCAAGTGTCATTTTGGCATCGGGGTAGGCATGATACTTACTTTGCTTGAAGGAAGGATTCTACCTTTTGATTTCAAATTAAATTTTGAATTCACAAGTAATGGGGCTGAATATGAGGCTCTCCTATTAGGTCTCATTGTATCCAAGTGAATGGGAATCCTCAATATTAGGGTCTTGAGTGATTCACAACTAGTCACAAATCAGATATCTAAAATATATGAGACTAGAGCTAAGAATCTACAAATTTACAAAACAACAATACTAGGATTGAGAAAAGGGTTTGACTTCGTATCAATTGAAGAAGTTCCATGTAAATGTAACCTTCTTGTAGAGTCTATAACTTCTACTTTATGCTTCACCCCAAGAAGTGACCTAAAAGATACCAACTTTACGATTTCAATTCACACCGAGCCCTTGATTCATAAAGCATCAATGACCCCAAGTTGACATATGTAGAAAATAAGAATCAACCCAATTGTTTACACCATGTTAATAGTGATGAATCAAGTTTAAGATATTTAAACAGTTTTATAGAGTTACATCTCACCTATCATGAGATAGATCTTACCTTAATTCCACGTTCCTCTTCCTATTTTGGGAATGCCATGATTGAATCCTCCCTGGGAAAATATCTTGATATTTATGAGGTAGAAGAAGAAGGGGATTAATATTTACCTCCATCCCCGCTTGAGTTTGAGGAGGGGAATGCCTCCTTAATCGAGGAAACGATCAATATAAATATCATAATAGAGGAGGAACCAAATATTTTGAAACTAGGATCCTCCTTAACTCTAGAGGACGTGGAAATATATACCCAAATCCTCAAGGAACACAAAAAATCCTTTTTATTTAGCTACAAATAAATGACGGGAATCACACCACATATTGCGGTACATGATCTCATCACCAAATCAAATGTAAATCCGATTAAGAAAAAATCGATGCCCACGAAGCCAAAAGTGACTTTCATGGTGAAAGAAGAAGTAATGAAACTTCTCTAGGTAGGATTCATCAAGCTAGTTGATTATTCATAACGGGTATCTAATATCATCCCTATTCTAAAAAATAATGGAAATATAAGCATTTTCATAGACTTTCAAAACATTAACAAGGCTTGCCCCAAATATGATTTCCCATTACCATCCATTGATGTTATTGTTGACACAACAATTGGATTTGAATTTTATCTCTCATGGATGGGTTTTTTGGGTACAATCAAATAAAAATATCTGAGGAGGATTAAGCCAAAACTATGTTTATAACTCATTAGGGAACCCTTTGTTATGTTGTCATGTCATTCAGTCTTAAGAATTTTGGTGCCACGTACTAACGAGAAATGACATATATATTCCATGACCTTATTCATAAGAATTTGGAATCCTACATAGATGACCTCTTGGATAAGGCTAGAAAGTGTTGCGATCATCCAAAGGTGATCCATATCATCCATTCGTGCTTAATAAAATACAGTGTGACATTGAATCCGAGAAAATTTTGTATTCAAAGTGTAATAGGAGGCAAGCTTCTGGGTTACATTATATCTTCACGAGGGATTGATGTCGACCCAGCTAAAATCCAAGTTGTATTAGAAATGGTTCCACCATCGAAAATTTTGGTATCAGATATTTTCTTAGGAAACTCAATGCAATCTAAAGTTTCATCCCTAACTTGACCTTTTTATTCATCCAATTAACAATTTTTTGAAAAAGGATTATATCATTGATTGGATGGAAGAATGCAACGAGGCCTTCGAGGTAGTTAAACAATTCTTTTTATCCCCTCCCATGCTAATGCCACCTAGATCAGATTGCCCTTTGATCTTGTATTCACGAGCTATGGATGTTTTGCTAGCCTACATGTTGGCTCAAGAGGATGACAATAAACGAGAACGTGTGGTTTATTTCATTAGTCAAATGTTGCTTGATTATGAGACATGTTACACACAGGAAGAAAAATAATTCCTTGCCATATTATTTGTAACAAAGTGCTTAAGACATTATATGTTGAATCAAGAAACAAGGGTTATTATTAAGTCATATCACTTTCGGACATTCCTAACACAAGGATCCTTGTCTAAATAGGTCAGGCATTTCATAAACCTAATGGGAAATTTTGAACAAAAATTTGTAAATCAGAAATCCATCAAGGGACAAATCATTACGGATTGGTTGGCTAATAATCCATTAGATGGAGGTGATCTAGTAGATTTAGAATTTCCTGATGAGTGCGTATATTTTTTCCAAACTAGGCCCCCTATCTCTATATGTCCTTGGTATACTGATATTATCAATTGCATCATGGACCATACATACCCAGAAGGGGAAACATCACAAAAAGAAGGTGGTTATGCACCATTTCCACTAAGTACATTATTTTGGAACAAGTTCTCTACCGCAAAGCCTTTGATGGAATGTTGTTAAGATATGTTGATGTCAAAGAATCTGAAAAGATTCTTTACGAGTCACATAGCGGAGTATTTGGAGGTCACTTCGGTGGCCATGCCACTTCTCAGAATATACATCAGATGGGATATTTTTGGCCCACTCTAGAACATGATGCAGTAGATTTTATGCGTAGATGTCACAAATGCCAAGAGTTCTCCCACAAGATCCACATACCAGCAACCCCATGGCCCTTTTCCATGTGGGGCCTAGATTTGATAGGGAAGTTCTCTCCCTCATTAATGGATGGCCATAGCTTCATAATCATGGCCAAATAGTACTTTACTAAGTGGGTAGAAGCCATACCTCTTACCACTAGACCTAGCTCTATAATCACTAAGTTCATCCTGAACTAGATCATTTATAGGTATGGGGTGCCACAAGTCATTATTTTAGATAATCACATGTGTTTCAAAAATGAAGAGGTGCATGAGTTAGGTGTAAAGTTCAAGATAAGTCATCACATGGCTTCTCTCTACTATCCTTAGGCTAATGGACAAGCTGAGGATGTGAATAAAATGTTAAAGTCCATCCTTCTCAAAACCATTAAGAAGAATAAACAAGATTGGCACCTAAATATTTTTCCATCTTTGTTGGCCTATCGAATGTCAGTTAGAACACCAATGGGGGAAACTCCATTTTCTTTAGTGTTTGGTGTTGAGGTGGTTTTGCCGCTTGAATTCAAAATACCTAGTCTCTATATTTCACTACATGGGATCTTAGGAGAAGAGGGTTATCGAGAAGCATGACTCTCGTAATCAAAATGTATTGATGAGGCTAGACTTAACTGAACAATGAGAAAAATTTCTATGTTGATAAAATAGCTTGAAAGTACAATAATAAGGTTTAAAAACGTGAAATATATGGAGATTTGGTATTAAGACTTGACACAGATAGACAAGAAAACCGGTGAGGGAAGAAAATTCAAACCTAGGTGGTTAGGTCCATATCGAGTGGTGGAAGACTACAAAAATGGGGCATTTCACCAGTGTACAATAGAAGGTGAGGATTTTTGTAAATCTATAAATTCTCTTCATTTAAAGAGGTACTATGCATGATCCACTAGTATTTATCATATGTACATTACTGCATCTACATGACACTTTTATCCACCAGTTTGTTTTGTAAAATTTTTAATCAAGGGATTTATTATTATAGTAACTTCTTAAAGCTTCGAAAAATTTGTAAAAACATTAAAATCACATCTCTTCAAAATCTTCATAGTATCATCAGTTATTTCCAAATCATGTCATTAGTTCAAACAAGATAAGACAAATTTTTTACTGTGATCATACCAAGGCCTACATACTTGGTTCTGCTTATAGTCTCTTTTTAGGTTTGGTGTCTTGCCTATGGTCTCTTCTCGAAGATTCATGATGTCACATCTATCCCATAAAAATATCTTTGGAAATAAGAACGTACTAAATTTTTTTCCTAGATAAGTAATTCAAATGCAAATCCACATTAAATTTTTATTTTACACATTTATTTTCCCTACCAACCTTTTGTGTTGAGCCCGCATCTCTTACTAGTGATGTAGGGTTTGGAAAGGAGAGAAATTCCCTTACTCACCTATTCATTATCTCTGTGGTGATGAGCCCATAATTCATATTTGTTGCATGGGGCACGGAGTAGGGGTCTTATTGACAAACTTGAAAGTTACAAATAATTCATTCAAATACTTTGTAAAATTATAGGTAAAAAAAAGTGAGTTAGATGTCCAAAATTCCAAAAGAGTTTAAAACCCCAAATCTAGATTTTATCAACCAAGTGGTCATCTACGGATCCAAGTCTAGATAAATCGTAAAGAAATTCACATTCTAAACTATGAAGTAGCATGAGTAGGATAGGGTTGTAGCATCTAAATTTGGTTACGCCAAACCTTTTCCTTTCTCTCATCACTACAATTCAATATTTTTTGATAACTTGTGCCCCTTATGATTCTTTGTGTTGAGCCCTCGTATCTTACTAGTTACATGGAGTTAGGGATGGGACAATAATATCTACTTATCATATCATTTTCTCACCACATTTTTCCAAAACAATATGAGGTATCAAAGGTTTCTTAAAGAAACTAAAATACAAACATCACATTTTATTCATATTATCATATATCAACATTATGAAATACCAAAAGAAATCATTCGTTATCATTTCACATCCACCGCATACATTCTCGAAAATTATAGAAAAGTAAAAATTCTAAACATCTAGAGTGCACATGTGAAAGGAACCAAAAGATAGTAAACTCTAATACAATGGAATATCAAACCAAAAATGAGAATGTATATATCATGCTGAATCAAGTTTTTATACAATGTCACCATGCACTAGGCATTGTCAAAATTCTTGCAATGATCCTGAAATATATAAAAAAATCATAGAAACATCTGAAAAAATGTCATCAAAAAAAAAATGCCCCCATGGGCTTTTAGTCCTTGTGGGATCCCTCAGATGGTGCCTAACCACATCTAAGGCTCCTACTGTGGCTACGATAATGCTGGGAGTGAATCGAATGATGTGAGTGCTCATGGTGGTGTCCGCTTCCTATCACCTTGCTACGAGAATTGCTCCATCTCATCAAGCACTTGGAAATTTCATATCTTGCCACCTGGGTATAGAGGGAAGCCACTATCTCCGCTTATCGCCACAAAGGGGAAAACATGTTAATAAGTTTGTCGAGACTAATGGTTGGTATAAGTCAATAGTCATATCATCTTGGGTCTTCCTTAAAAGGATCGATAGAGTGTCCACACAAACCCAAAGGATGAGATCCCACCACTCCTGTGTGTTCCTTTGATTTTTGGAAATCATGCTTGCCATGGATGAGTCATTTCTACTCTTGGATTCATTGGGCTGAAATTATATTGCTTTCAAAGAATCCTTGTTTGTTTTCAATAGATAAGTTGTAATCTAGTAAATGAAGTTTGCAAACTTATATATTTTTACTAACAAATCCTTGGATCAATTCCATTGATCCAAGATATGTTTTAAATCTTCTTACCTGATATCAATGGTAAACTAACATTCAGAGGTTAGAGGACATAAAGGAATGAACTCTAGTATGTGTTAGTGCAAAATCACAAAGCACCCCGGATGCACATCAGGCTTCTAGGTTGATGTTCAGGCATCCAGTGTAATTACACAACATGGAAACCTCTCTCCAAGCGTGGGACTTGTGAAACCGAGAGAGGAATCTCTAGAGAAGGCTGGTTCTTGCTCCTAAACTACCTGCCACAAGCTATTCCAAAGGTGAAAGCTAATCTAATCCTAATCTAACCATGCCAAGGAGACAGAGAGAGAGAGAAGGGAAAAACAGCAAAAGCCTACACTAAAACGGTGATACACCAGAGAAGGAGGATGTTGAACATCTATCAAAACTGCCATGGGACAAAGAGAGGTGAGCAATGGGAAGGATGGACAGATGCATCACAGGCCCAAGGATAGATTTCACACAGAAAATGTCCCAAAACTCCATGAACACAGCTCCAAACCTGCAATGAACATTTAGACATGCACAGATACCTGCAAATGAAGAGAGGCAAGGAGAGAACAAGCAAAAATGAGAGAGGATGGACAGATGCATCACAGAACATGTTTTGTTGCTCCAGAAGTTTGCACAGAACATCATTCCATTAGTAAAAGGCAAAAAATGCCATTACAGAGCAGGGAGGAGGCTCGAACTCCATTTTCAACCCTAGAGAAGAAAAGAAGGGAGGGCCGAGCCGAAAGAATGAACAACCTCTTTTTTAAAAAAATGAGCCAAATCTGGCTTTTACATTGCATGGGTCGAGCCCAGGGGACAGAAAACGTGGGAAAACGTGCAAGCCCATTCCTCATTGACTGCAGATGCATTAAATCAGCATGGAGGATCTTACCAACCCATACCCTGTCACTTTGAGTGATTTTGGAGGAGAATGCGACCCATTTGTATTAATTTGGCCACTAAAATGTCACTTCTAGCAAGCAAGTGCGAAGAAGAATGCGACCCATTAGCATTAAAACGGGTTGTTGAAAGGTCACTTGGCCATTACACACGTCAGATCCATTTCTCAATTTTCTCTCCTTAGAATGCATGAAAACTCGAGATTGATCCCAGAATCATGTAGAGCATCTCAACAACTTTCTGTTGATATAAAGAACGTGGAAATCCGAGCTCTGGATCAAAAGATATGGCGATCTCGAAGATTTAGGGCATGAAACAGATAAAAACACAACTGAGAGAAGATATAATAAGGAAGAGCGGAATCTAAGTATTATCCACTTCACTCGAAATACACTATCCTAAAAAGGGTAGATTTAGACAAGAAACAATTAACCAAACCGTAAAAGGAGACTAAATATCACATACTAGTAAACCATTACTCTTTCCTTCAATGAAGGATTCAAAATAATCCAATTGTTAACACCCGAATGGGTTAAAACCAATTTTCAGGTCTTTAAAAATATCAAACCTAGATTCATAAAAAGAATGGTCAATAAGACCAAAACAATAGCTTGGATAAAGACATTAAGAATTGACATAATATTGCATTTGTTAATGCCTCAATTTGTCAAGAAAACAATGATACCAATCATTATTCCTTGTGGGTTTTGACCTTGAATCCATAACTATCACTTAATACGAAAAGGGTTATACAAAAGCTTATTTATACAACTAGTAATAAATATAAACACAATATATATTTCAAAAATCATTCACATGATTCATATCTTGCAAATAAATTTGTTTCCATCCAACTTTATCCATGTTAATAAAGAATAATAGTCCTAAATACTATATTAGGTCGCTTTCATTAACCAAAAACTAGATAATTACAAGTATAACACATTAAAACCAAGGAAAAGTGGAAACAACACAATAATCACAAAACCCAAATATCATAATGTCATTTCAAGGAAGAGAAAAGTTATTTTCCTAAAGTTTATCTCACTATGTCATCATGGGGGTCTTCTCTAGAAACATGGCTTTGATGGTATCCTCTTGCGATGCCTTAAAAGTTCTGAGATCTCATACACCATCAAGGAGATTCACAATGGGATTTGTGGGGGTCATTTCAATGGCCTTTCCGTTACTAAATGTATCCTTCAACTTAGATACTACTTGACCAACCCTAAACCAAGACTAATGTGACTATGTAAAATGTTGTGTGAAATTTCAGCAACATGCTAATCTTCACTACACCCCTAGTCACGCCTTACAAGTAGCTAGAGAATTTTAGCATTTCTCTTAATGGGGTTTGTATCTCATTAGAGAGATTAACCCTCATTATTCTCAATGTCATCAATTCATCATCATAGTGACTGAGTACTACACTAAATGGGTGGAATTTTTCCTCTCATTTCTACCAAGGCCAAGAAATTATGTGAATTCATTAACAATTATATAATTTTTCTCTTTGGTGTTCCTCATTGCCTTATCACTGAAAATGGAAAACAATTCAAAAATAAAACCCTAGGAAACTTATGGGACACCTTTAGCATTGAAATCAATTTTTATTCACCTTATTATCCTCAAATAAATGGTCAAGAGAAATCAAAAAGCAAAACTATCAAAAAAATTGTTATAAAAATGGTTGGTGATATGAGAAAGGATTGGTACACACACATTCCTTTCACCTTATGGGTTTATGCACTAGCATTCACACCTCAAATATTGTGATACTTTTCTCTTTAGTCTATAGTAAAGAGGTTTTCCTACCTCTCAAAGTCCAAATTCCATCTCTTCGTATATCACTTAAAGATATTCTCAATGATGGTGAGTTTTGCTAAGAGCATTTGGTGTAACTTGAGTTATTGGATGAACACCTTCTAAACACTTTAGACCACCTTGAAATCTATCAAAATTCATCAAGCATGCCTATGAAAAACAAGTCCATGAACAAACTATCAAGATTGGTGACTTTTTCCTAAAGTAAAATCAACATGTAACAAAAGATGAGAAAATTAAAAGAGGCAAGTTTTCTCCTAATTGGCTTGGATCTTATATTTTCACATATACCTATAGATCAAGTGCATGTTGTTTATCTTCTCTTGAAGGTAATCTTGAACTTGAGCCCCTTGATGCCTTGCATCTTTAACTATTGTACTATTGAATAAAGTACTATATCACCCTATGTCTCACACACGGTCGTCCCTTAAGCTTACCTCTATCTCTACTTATCTCTTTTTAGGACCAACGACTAAACAAGAATTATGTGATTATCCATCACCATTAAGTATTGTTTTTAATATGAGTACCCTAGCTCTACTCATTACATGATTCTCTTGGATACTTTTCATCCTTTTTAGGATGGAATCCCATGGCTGTTCATCACTTGAAGCCTCTCTACCATAGTTAACCTTTTCATTTTATGATATTGTTATCCAAATAAATCTCCTAATTATTTGGACAATCTACGTACATAGTTTGGATCTGAGACCTCCATTATAGGTTATGCACACTCCAGCTATGTACTTGGAACATTTTCATGGTTTCAGTTTCCCTGTGTGTTGTGCGTGCATCCCTTCCTTTTAACTCCTTCCTTTCTTTTCCTTTTTATTTTATTCCTTGTTCCATCTTCCCCTTTTGCGCATTCTCTGTGCTTCTACCTTCTCTGCATTGCTTCACCTTCCATGTGCACCTTGTCCTTTGCTTCAAAAAAATGGCTAAGTCCTTGTCATCCCCATTCATCCTTTCCTCCGTGTACATTACAATTACGTGTGCCTTCCTTTTATCTTGTTCCCGCACCTCATTATTTGGTGCACATACCTTTGCACCCTCCTCTGTTCCATTCCATGCTACTTCATTCTCTGACATGCTTGAGTGTGCCAAATGTAACCAATAAAAATGCATCATCTGGGTGCCAAATACTTGCAATAAATAAATGAGTGACATGTGGAAGAAACAATAAGAACATTTACACATGTGGTCATCCTTTTAGCAAATCCATGCACACCATGTGTTTTATGTGCCTAGTCATCTCGAATAACTTCTAACAACCATATCTTTTGCTACATATCTCTCGATTAGAGCACACCTAGTCTCAATTGATAGTTGTTGACATGGGCTACAATGTTAGGTATTCAAATTCAATTTCTTAGCAAAACTGTAGGTAATAAATGGGAAAACATCTTTCTAGGCATTAATGAGTAGATATAATTTCTCTAACCACCTGATTTGATCTGATCCACCCTCTTTCCTTCTCCAACATGCCAAACAGACTTGGGGAAGCATATTTGATAGATTTGTAGGTGGACTTGCAGGAATTGAATGCTTCTTGTTGGTGGTTACATTTTAAATTTTGGTTTTCCCTCCTCCTCTTCTATTCCATCGATTCATATTTAAATTTAAGATTTGGTCTCATTATTAATGTTGGAAACATTTGATCCTTATGAACTTGGCTAAGGAATTCATATTTCTATATTCCGAGTCAAAAACCTCTATATCTGGCTCGTGCATATGGATATCGACCTCTTTCACCATTGTAATAGTTCTGTGCTTTTCTTGGAAATAATGGAAGCATCATTTTGTGACTATTCTCTATCCTAAGCATGTTTGTATTCTTTCTTATTTCCTTTCCTTTACATTATGCACATGTTGTGTCACTCTAAGTCCCCGTATATCCATTTTTGGTTGTGTTCCATGAAACTGATATGGTACATTTTTTTAGTTGTGCTACATGTGCCTAGCCTCCCTTGATGCCTTTCCCTTCATTTTCACTCGAATGTAAAGTGTCCATCTCTCTTTTTCTGGTGCTATCGCATTCCTTAGATTAGGTTTATTATATTTTATCCTTCTATCCCTTATCCCTTGGCATTGTTATCTTAGTTTTACCTTTTAGCATTAGGAGTAGCAGTAGTAGTAGAAATAGATAGAGGAATTAGCCTTCTCTAGAGATCTGTCTCAAGCACACAAGGTCCCACAACTTGGAGATGGTTCCATTATTGTCTCAAATGACTTGATTCTTCTAGATCTAAGACACGGGTGTAAGTTTTACCACTAATAGTTTCTAGCATGTTTGGTGGGACTAGTAGTGAAATATTAAATTTCATATTGCTAAGTTATGGTGTGTGAACTTAGTATTTCTAGCCTTTGGAGGCTCATTTCAATGCATATGATGACTCCCAAAAAATCTAGATCTCTCTTTAGGAGTCTTAAGCACCTTTCATGAGAAGAGTGCATACAAGGCAAAGTGCAGTAGCTGAATATTCTTTTGAGTACCTCTAACTATCTCCAAGAAAAGTTCACAAAATATTTTCCTCACACACATCCTCATCTCCAACACATTGTGCACACTCTACTCCTCCTTAAAACAAAAAAATGCACCATATCATGGTAGTTAAACCTACTCCTCTAAGGAACTTCACAAGTTTCATTGATATAATCTCATTCAATCCTAATGCCTAGGATGATATGCCATCGGCCACGCTCAATAGTATTCCATACTTCACATGAGAAAATCAAGTCACCCCTATTGAACACATTCAATATGTGGTCAATATGTGGTCAATATATGCTCTATCTACTTGATCACACATGATGATGTAGTAATTAGGATTCTTGTAACCTCTTTTAAAGGTAAAACACTCTAATGGTACCATGTCCTAAGACCTCGCATCTATGCTACCTAGGATGAGCTTGGAACGAATTTGTGTAATTACTTTTAAGATAAATCTAATCATCTATCACTAGTCGAGTAGATGAATACAACAAAGCATGCACCCAATGAGTAGATGACTTATTTCAACATCATATTCCAAAAGAATTGGGACAAAATTCCTCAAGTGGTAAGGCCTACATCCCAACATGCTTTCTTGTACTATCTAAGGGATTTGAATAGTGAAATTTCAGTCATGATTCAATTTATATGAGGAAAAACCTTACCTCTTGTGTACAAAATTTAAATAAGGGTAGAAAATAGTCTCATTCAAGCTAGTAATTTGGCACGTAGGCCTCTGTTCCCTTGTTCCCAGAGATGTCTCTAGCACCCCAGCCTTCTACTACTCTAGTTCCAAAGCAAGAGCTCGTAACTGGGATTGCATCTACATCTACTCTCTTGCATAACAAAAATATGATGATGAATTCAAGGCCCTATTGATGGAAAATCACAACACCCTTAAATGTCTGCAACTCGATGGGTTGAGACTCTCAGTGTGATTGCATAACATGGAGCTTTTCCCAAGTGTGGGACCTTATGAAATTAGAAAATCTCTCTGGATGAAGGTCGGTTCCTATTCCTCTGTTCAAATGCACACATAAAAATGCAAAGGGTTTTCTCAAAACCTAAACTAACTTTCCAAGGAGACATGGTAAGAAGATGCATAAAATAAAACCTAAACTACAAAGGTGATGCACCAAGGAATGAAGAACACTTGTCTTGCCAATAAACACAAACCATTAAAATGTAATGCAAGATCATGCACAAATAACCAAATTTGCAGTGAAATATCAAGAGGATGTAAATGAACACAGAGAGGGTTGAGAATCATCCATAGACATGCATTATTTGCTCCAAAGATTGACACAATACACTACAAAGTGCCAAGAGGCAAAGTTGCATTACAGTTTTAGATGGGAGGTTTGAACTCCACAAATTCACCTGCCAAAGAGAAGAAGGGAGGGAAAAAAAGAATGTCCAACCTTTAAAAAGCCCCTCCTTACAATTTATAGGAAGAATGAGAGAGGGAAGAGAGAGGAAATCCAAATCTACCCCAACCACCTCCAGGTTGTATTTAATTCATCTCATTATGGTGGTAGGTGAGAACCCTAGCAAACCCAAAAAGTGGAAAACTGTATTTTGCATTTTTAAGAATTTTTTCTCACCCAATTAAATATATCCAATCGTAGTTGGACAGAGGACTTTGTAAGCTTTCCGAAAAGTCCAACCTTGCATGAATCCGAGCTCCCTGTGAAAAGTTATGGCCATCTGAATATCTAGGTCAGGGTTTGCTTCCTGTCAGTGCTCAAAATGTTGCACCTCCTGAAGGTGCGCCTTGGCACATCCATCCTTATGTCGACATACCCTTACGTGCACCAAGGCGAAAATTTTTCCATGTCAACACTCTGTGTCATGCACCCTTTACGTGCGCCAAGGTGCGACTTTTGCCATGTCGACACTCTGTGTCATGCGCCCTTTACGTGTGCCAAGGCGCGAATTTTTCCATGTCGACACTCTGTGTCATGCGCCCTTTACGTGCACCAAGGCGCAACTTTTGCCATGTCAACACTCTATGTCATGCACCCTTTATGTGCGCCAAGGCGTGACTTTTTCCATGTCAACACTCTATGTCAGGTGCCCTTTATGTGTGTCAAGGCACGACTTTTGCCATGTCGACACTCTGTGTCATGCACCCTTCATGTGCGCCAAGGCACGACTTTTCCATGTTGACACTCTATGTCATGTGCCCTTTACGTGCACCAAGGCGCAAATTTTTCCATGTCGACACTCTATGTCATGCGCCCTTTACGTGCACCAAGGCGTGACTTTTGCCATGTCGACACTCTGTGTCATGCGCCCTTTACATGTGCTAAGGTGCGACTTTTTCCATGTCGAAACTCTATGTCATGTGCCCTGTACGTGCCCCAAGGCACAACTTTTGGCATAAATAAATGTCAAGTTTTGAGTTCCTTTGATTTCCATATTCTTCTGCTTGTCTATATCTACCTGGGGGGAAAGATATATACAATAATTCGGCGACTCAATAGAATCACCTGCCTGCTAGGTAGAAGATCAGTGGCCTTTTAGCAATCCATTGGGTATGGAGTCATAAGTAATAACTTGAAACCAACTTGATCTCTAATCCCAAGCCTGATACCGCAACTCCTTCTTCGAGAGCATGCTGAACTATAGAAATTCAACCTAAGAGCAAAAAAACCTATGTCGAAGCACTTAGGGAAATTGAAACCTAACTATAACAAGACAATGTGCATACGCACTTAGAGGAATTGAAATCTAGGCTAATATTTACAAGGGTAAACCTTTTCCTTTTAGTAGCAATGTTTAAGATAGATTCCGTTAACCGGAATTAGGAGTTCTTCTCCATCCAATGTAGACAATTGGAAGGCATTACTACTTTTACATCCCGTGACCATGTAGGGGCCACTCCAAATGGCATCAAACTTGGAATGCCTTCCTAGTTTTGCCCGATCTGCATCCCATTTCAGAACTAGGTCCCCTTCCTGGAAGGTCCTTTCTCTTGCCTTCTTATCAAACCATCTTTTTACTAAGGCTTGATCCTTTTCAATCATCAGAACTACATGTTCTCTTATTTCTTCCAATTCCATCAACTCTCGCATACACGGCCTCCATTGGTTCAAACTCGCACAACTCCAACTGCTTCATGAGCTCCAATGCTAGCAATTCTAATGATATAGGCAATATTACATCTTTCCCATAGACCAAATTGTAGGGAGAATTACCTGTAGATCTCTTTGGCATTATCCTGTCAGCCCATAATGCTGATTTTAGCTTGGTATGCCATGTCCTTTGGTTTTCATCCAGAGTCCTTCTAATGATTCTTAGCAAATTATTGTTCCTAGACTCTTCCGGTCCATTACCCTGCTAATAATAATTTGAAGAGGTGCTCAAATATATTCCATTCTTGACAGCCCATTCTATAATCTTGGAACCTATGAATGCCAATGCATTGTCTGATATGATAGTGGCCGGCACACCGAACCTGGTCACTATTCCTTCATAAAATTCTAGTATGTTAGACTCATTTGCTTCTTTGAGTGCTACTGCTTCAGTCCACTTGGTGAAATAGTCCTTTGCCATGAGAATCCACTTGTGGCCTTGGCTTAAGTTTGGATTTATGACCCCAACGAAGTCCAATCCCCATTGCATAAATGGTTGGTCAACCAAAATTGGGTGCAATGGAAGCACTGCTAGTCTTTCTTTTCCTGTGAAGAGTGCACATTTCTTACACTTTCTTATCCATGTATAACAGTCGCTGAACACTGTGGGCCAATAATACCCTACCTTCATTATCTTGAGAGCTGTTATCCGTGGGGAAAAATGTCCTCCAGAATCTCCATCATGAAAATATTGTAACACCCTCTCAATTTGACCTATCCCAATGCACCTTAATAGAACTCCATTGATGTCTTTCTTGAACAAAACACCATCAACAAGCACATATGGAATGGCTTGTAATCTGAAGTATCTCCTTTTCACTTTGCTCAATTCTGGAGGGCATAGGCCTACCTGTAGGAAGTGTATCATATTATGAGTCCAACAAGGAGCGGGCACATCATCATTTTCTTGTTCTTGACCATCCCTGTAGTACCAAGGCAGTCTCTTTTTCATCACCTGCTTCAACTTGCCAACTCAAAGCTAGTTGTTCACATAATCCCTTTCCATGGACCAGCTTAGTGACCTTAATCTCGATGTCATATTCCATGACACGGGTTATCCATCCTGCACGTTTCTCATTCAGATCCTTGTTTAGAAGGAAGTCCTTGACTCCCGCATGAGAGACCAACAATTGGATCTTGTTGTTTGAGACTAGGTGCTTGAATTTCTTTAAGCTCCTGATCACTGCAAGGACATGCTTTTCAATGAAAGAGTACCTATTTTTGTATTCCTCCAAGCCTTGACTGAAGAAAGCAACTGGTTGTTCTAATCCTTCCTTGTTTTGTTGTACCAAGATTGCAGAAATTGTGTCTCCACCACCGAAGGCATATAACATGAAGTCCTTGGAGAAGTCTGGATTGACGAGAGTCGGAGCTTGAGATATAGCCTCTTTTATTGCCTCAAAACTTGCCTTGCCTTTAGATGTCCACTTAAATGTCATGCTCTTTTTCAACATCAGCGTTATTGGCTTTACGAGAGCTGCAAAGTTTGGAACAAACCTGTGGACAAAATTGATCCTTCCTAAGAAGCTTTGAAGAGCCTTCTTGTGACTTGGCAATGGCAACGCTCAAATTGCTTCAACTCTTTCTGGGTCAATTGTCAACCCCTCCTTTGAAACAATATGGCCTAGAAGTTTTCCCTCGTGAGCCAAGAATATGCATTTTTTGGGATTTAATGATACCCCAAATCTTCTACACCTCTGAAACACCTACCTCAAATGGAAGAGGTGATCTCGCTACATTTTTTTAGAATACAGTGATGTCGTCAAGATCTATTAGAACTATTTTATTGATCAATCCCTTGAATATCCATTGCCCTTTGGAAAGTGGCTCCAGCATTTGATAGTCCAAATGGCATCTTCTTGTAGGCATAGGTGCCCCATTTGGTGGGGAAAGTTGTCTTAAACTAGTCATCTTCTTTCACCATTACCTGATTATACCCTGAGTAGCCATCTAGGAGAGAGAATCTCTCCGAACCAGATACTACTTGCAATATTTGTTCCATTGATGGAAGTGGGTAATGGTCTTTGAGAGATGCCATTTTTAGGTCTCGGAAGTCCACACACAACCTGATTTCTTCACTCTTCTTTCTGACTAGAACCAAGTTTGCAACCCAGCTTGAGTGCTTGATCGGAAATATAATGCTTTCCTCTATTATCTTGCTTAATTCTTTCTTCATTAGAGGCTCAATGTGAGGGTTGACTAGTCTCTGCTTCTACCTAATGGGCTTTGCATCTAGATCCAATTCTATGGTATGTTGTGCCAAATTCGGATTGAAACCTCTTAAGTATTCATAGCTCCAAGCGAAGAAATATAGAAATTCTTGGCAAAGTTGTATGAAATCTGATTTCTCCTACTTAGTGGCCACTTTGCCAATTTGAAGTGTTTTGCCTTCCCAACTGAATTGGCTTTGAATCTTCTCTCTTGACCTATATGTTAGCCTTTTCCTTATGGAATTGGTCGTTAGGGTTGAAGATAGAATACGATGTTACTAAACCCTTGGGAATCTTGTTTGTCCGCAGCTGCACTACTTGATCCCCATATTGTTGCTCTAATCTATCTTGATTCCTAGCTGAGAATTCAGCCTCTTCTTGTAAGAAATTGACGATCTGTTGATCATTCTCAAACACCTACCAGCTTGTGTTATTATCTGGAACTGCTGGCCTCACAATCACATGGATATGTGGTTGCATTTTTTTCCTTTTGATGTTGTCAACCACATCAAACGTTGCTCCAACTGCTGCGAGCCTATCCGTGGCTTCATTTTTCTTCCTAGGTATGGACATGATGTTGAAAGCTTCAAAATCCTCAATGAGGTCCCATACCATGTTCTTGTAGTTCTTCAATAGGTCATTCTTTGTAGCATGTTGTCCCTTGACTTGGTTGATGATTAGCTCGCTATCCCCAAACACCTGCAAGTTCTTTATGCCCTTTTTCCTGGCCCAATGAAGTCCATGAATCAAGGCCTCATATTCAACTGTGTTGTTTGAACAAGAAAACTGGAACTGGAAAGCTGAATAATATTTGATGCCTTGAGGTGAAATAAGCATAACTCCTCCTCCTGCACCCTACCTACTCCTTGATCCATCGAAAAATAACTACCATACCTCATTTTCATCCTTATGGTCTAGTTTGGTGATGCTAGGAATAGACTGGTTTTCTTCATATATGCAATAGACTCCTAGCTCAGATTCTTCTTCTTCTTGGTAGGGATCAAAAGCATGTACCTTGCTTTCCCATTCATCAAGAGTCATATCTGGGATGCTTCCAACTTTGGTGTCAGCTTCATCTGTGCTTGGATAATCTTCTTGATCAAATGCTAAACAGTTGGCATTGATTTGGCTTGGAGTATGGGGCTCAATATGAAAGTTTGCAATTGGTTCAGATCTGATTGTGACCTTAGTACCATATCTTGTTCTGAACAACATGTGTGACTAGTCAGTAGATAAGTAGCCTCCAATTTTGGCTGTGAAATCCCTTGATAAGCATAGGGCAAAGAGTGGTGGCAAATCTATCACTGACACATCTTGCAAAACGGTAATGTTGGGGCATGTATGTAAGGTAAGATTCAAACCTTTAATCACTCCCACCATTGCTACTACTATCCCATCCAATTACACTACCCCCTTTGATATGACTTCATATTGGAGACCCAGCTGATCAGCTATTTGCTTGGGCATGACAGAACTACTTGCCCCAGAATCAATCATGCAATTGTGTACTAGTTTATCCCCAATGATTAATGAAACATAAAATGGAGGGGGTTTCAAAACTTTACCTTATTGTCCTCCATGATTCCCTTCAAGTTGAGAAACATTTGTGAGGACATTCTCTTGCATAGGGACCTGCTGGTTTGAAGTTGACCAATTCTTCATGGAAGCTTGTAGAAGATCTCTTTGGCCTGGGATGGATAAAGATTCCCACATTGATATATTCACATTTGTCTTCTTCATTTGATCAATGATGCTAAATGGGGATGAAACATCTCTTTGTTGTCCTTTAGTCTGTGCATTCCTTTCTTGCACATGGGCAGCAATAGCTGGCATTTGAGTTGGTTTAGAAGGTGGTTTGGGCTGTCCTTGCATGTTTGGAACTGTATTTTGCTTACCAACACCTTGTGGAGTGATGGAAGGTTATAGATCACTTGGAGCCAATGACTGCCCTTCACCAATATTCCTCTTCTTTGATCTTGTGTTAGCTGCTACACTCTGAGAAATTGTTTGATTCATGCCACAAAATCATCAGCTTGCCAATTCACAAGTGTTGTATCATTTGGAGCCGTGTGTTTTTCGAGACGTCCCTTATTGCTCATTTGTTTCTTGACTCACTTCACCCTCAACGCTAGTATTTGTCACCATCAAGGCTTGGTTTAAAGCACCATTAAAGCACATAGATTGGTTGTGAGGTTCATTGCATGGGAAACACTAATCATACTCTTGAGCTATGTTGTTTTGGACTGGCACTAATGCTTTAGAAGTAGATGCAACATTGGGGTTATAGGGCTGAAATGGTCTATTAGCAGGAGAAATTACATGGCTTTGATTTTGATTTTGCAGCCGAGTGGTGACCTATTTTGTTGGTATGGGGCCTAGCTGCATCTGCGCTTGAGGCTGATATGGTCTATCACTTTGAGTTTGTTGTCTTTTGATAGTCACCAGCTCATTTCCAAGGTTCTGTAACTGTTTCATAACCTCTTGGAGTTCATTTGAAGCACTAGAGGATGAAGTAGAAGTTTCATTTGAACTTTGATTTCTAGGAGTGGGAATAGAAGCCAAAGTGGGTGCTGACTAGTGCTTAGATATTATAAGTTTGGATACAAGGGCATGAGAGGCCTAGGAGCCACTTACTAGCTTGAAAAGGATAGTTTTCGGCCCTAATGGAAATGCTATAAGCAAGCAAGGAAGGTTGTGCCTCCCATAGATTGAATTAACATAGAAATATAATAATTCAAAGCTTTAAGATAATATAGAAAAGCACCTTCAGTTGTTGGCCTAATGGCCACTGGAATCCTATCCCAAGACCTTTGAAATATGAAGTTGAAGTCAGTCAGTTGCTCATTGGGAGCTCTCTTGATAGTTGTCAATTGTTCTAGTAGAGACAAATTGTCTCCCTTTTCTCCAAACTGATCATGGAGAACTATGCATAACTGATTCCAATTTTGGATAGAACCAGCTCCAAGGCTCCTAAACCACTACAAAGCCTTCCCTTTGAATGAAGATGCTAGCAATTTGATAGCAACATCCATTTCATTTATCTCATGGATTGCAAAAATGTTGGCGATGTCTTTGACATGATCACCAGGAGTGGTATGATTTTCTCCAGTGAAAAATGGAATGTTCTTCAATGCTGCAATTGGAACTGGATTCTTTGCATTGAGGGAAAGTGGGCTGCTGCTAGTGAAGTTGACAAAGGGATTTTGTTGCACCATTCTAATTGGCCTGAGAACCCTTGTTGATTGGATGAAAGGTCTACCAAGTGGAGGGGTTGATAAAGTCCTGTTAGGTGGAGATGGTGATCTTTGTGGTCTTCTTCCTCTTCTCGAGTATCAGACATGGTTCGAATTCTTCTCATGTACCTGGGCAACCTATGCTAATATACCACTAAATTCTATCCCTTGAGTCACTAGATGTGTTAGAAAGTGAGCCTCAAAAGGCTAGATTTTTCCAAGTTACACACCAAACCTAACAATATTAAAAAATAATTTAAAACTTTGAAGGATCCGAGAGATACAGTTCTTCAATTCAGTTATCGGGTACTGTTGTGTAGCTACTAATCCCCAAAAGGTACAGGAAAAACTCAAGTCATGTAAGGCAACTTGCAAAACCTGAAATACACCGTGTCGAAACTTGGGACATGCTCAACACCTGGGAAAACCTGAAATACTAAAAACCATGAAATTTTGAAAGTCAAAATCTCAAAAATCTAAGAATACCCTTTTGAAGATTACCCCCAATTCTATCAACAAGTGAAATCTTGACTTGTTTTGAGCAAGTTAAGCCCTTGAAAATTGATTTCAAACTTTAGCTTGGAAGGTGAAAAATCTAAAATTGTAAAACCAGTAATTTCTATGTCCAAATTTCTTGAAAGTTCCTTCAAATCTTGTGGAATGACCTCTTGTCCCACCGGGCATGCCAAAACTATTGATGGAAAATCACAAAGCACTTCTGAATGTCTGCAACTCGATGGGTTGAGACTCTCAGTGCGATTGCATAACATGGAACTTTTCCCAAGTGTGGGACCTTGTGAAATCGGAAAATCTCTCCGGATGAAGGCCGGTTCCTATTCCTCTATTCAGATGCACATGTAAAAATGTAGAGGGTTTTCTCAAAACCTAAACTAACTTTCCAAGGAGATAGGGTAAGAAGATGCATAAAATAAAACCTAAACTACAAAGGTGATGCACCGAGGAATGAAGAAACACTGTCTTGCCAATAAACACAAACCATTAAAATGTAATGCAAGATCATGCACAGATAACTAGATTTGTAGTGAAAGATCAAGAGGATGCAAATAAACATAGAGAGGGTTGAGAATCATCCATAGACATGCATTATTTGCTCCAAATATTGACACAATACACTATAAAGTGCCAAGAGGCAAAGTTGCATTATAGTTTTAGATGGGAGGTTTGAACTCCACAAATTCACCTGCCAAAGAGAAGAAGGGAGGGGAAAAACAAGAATTTCGACCTTTAGAAAGAAGCCCCTCCTTATAATTTATAGGAAGAATGAGAGAGGGAAGAGAGAGGAAATCCAAATCTACCCCAACCACCTCCAGGTTGCATTTAATTCATCTCATTATGGTGGTAGGTGAGAACCCTAGCAAACCCAAAAAGTGGCGAACTGTATTTTGCATTTTAAAGAATTTTTTCTCACCCAATTAAATATATCTAGTTGTATTTGGATAGAGGACTTTTTAAGATTTCCGAAAAGTCCAACCTTGTGTGAATCTCGAGCTCCTTGTGAAAAGTTATGGCCATTTGAATATCTGGGTCAGGGTCTGCTTCCTGTTAGTGCTCAAAATGTTGCGCCTCCTAAAGGTACGCCTTGGCTCATCCATCCTTATGTCAACATACCCTTATGTGCACCAAGGCACAAATTTTTCCATGTCAACACTCTATGTCATGCGCCCTTTACGTGCACCAAGGCGTGACTTTTGCCATGTCGACACTCTGTGTCATGTGCCCTTTACGTGTGCCAAGGCGTGAATTTTGCCATGTCGACACTCTATGTCATGCACCCTTTACGTGCACCAAGGCATGAATTTTTCCATGTTGACACTCTATGTCATGCACCCTTTACGTGTGCTAAGGCACGAATTTTGCCATGTCGACACTCTGTGTCATGCACCCTTTACGTGCGCCAAGGTGTGACTTTTACCATGTCGACACTCTGTGTCATGTGCCCTTTACGTGCACCAAGGCGTGACTTTTTCCATGTCGACACTCTATGTCATGTGCCCTTTACATGCACCAAGGTGTGACTTTTTCCATGTTGACACTCTGTGTCATGCACCCTTTACGTGTGCCAAGGCATGACTTTTTCCATGTCGACACTTTGTGTCATGCGCCCTTTACGTGTGCCAAGGCGTGACTTTTTCCATGTCGACACTTTGTGTCATGTGCCCTTTATGTGTGCCAAGGCATGACTTTTTCCATGTTGGCACTCTGTGTCATGCGCCCTTTACGTGCACAAGGCACAAATTTTGGCATAAATAAATGTCTAGTTTTGAGTTCCTTTGATTTCCATATTCTTCTGCTTGTCTATATCTACCCGGGGAAGATATATACAATAGTCCCTAATTAGAAACATGTCCAATAAGGTCATATCATTAGATAAGTAGTAGGCACAAGCCTATAAAGGTAGTTTAAATTAGGTGCAAATTCGAGTAATTAACCTCGTGAATTAGTATAAGAATCAAAGATATAGAAAAAACAAACAAAATGATAGATGGCATGCCAGTGCGCATTTTCCTTTCTAAGTTATTCCTCTTGCACAACCTCTTCCATAACCCAGCAAAAATCAAACACTTATCCTAGTCTAGAACAACATGGCATAGGAATCTGAATGGTGTTTTACTTGCAATATGCCTCATAGTCAATATCATTATGCCAATGTTACACACATGCAAACTTATATGATCTAGAATGCTTCTAGTTTTGATCCTTCAACAAGCGCACCTGAATCATATAACAAAGAAAGGAAAAAATATCCTCTAGAGGAAAATATGATGTTCTTTGGTGATGAGGACTTTTGTGCAATCAACCAAGCTATGGATGATGCAAATAGACAAAGTGCTCCAAAGTTTCAAAAACACAAGACACAAGAAGAGAATCCTCGAATATGGCACTCAATTCACAATTCCAACAACAAAATAAGACTCTCAAAAGAAAAATGACATAGCAAATAAATCATCCTGTAAAAGCACTCAAGTGCCTATGCCTAAAGCTCCACATAAAGCTCCTCCAGGAAGTAGAGTGCGCCCTTCCTTTGTAGGTCAAGCCTCTATTTCAGGTAAGGTCCCCACTTCTATAGCTAAACAAAGGAAACATGTTGTTACAATGCCTCAAATGCACAAGTCAATGGGTCTTCCTTTTAGCATTATGGATCAGATGAAAAGAAAAACATAAATGTCACAATGTGGGATGCCTTGAACATTCCATCCCTATGCGAATTTTTTTCATGAAGCTTTGGCCCAACTTTCACACATTGATCTAGTTGTTCTCAAACCACGTGCTTCTATCAATATCTACCAAGAAGAGGAGAAGCAAGTAATTAAAGTTGTTAAAACCCCACCCTTCTATATGTATTTGATCATAGGAAAACATCTTGTCCATAACTGTATGATTGACTCAGGTGTTAGTACTTTTGTCATGCCTAAGAATATTGCTGATGTCTTAGGTCTTAATTATAGCCCCATGACAAAAGGAGTCCTGTGAACTTGATTTTTCAACCTGCCACTACCCTAGGAGTCATCAAGGATCTTAAGTTAACTCGCATGTGTGTCCAAGTCTTACAATAACTCAAGATGTGTCAATCATTGGTCTACCTCCTTTTTTTTCCTTATGTGTGTTAAGATATTTTACTACTAAAGTGGGTGGTTACTTGTCTTCTCATTGGTCTCATATGTTACTCAAGACAATGTATGGTAGTTGATTCACCATACAAGTTAAGACAATATTTTCCTATCATGTAGAGTCATATATCCCTTCCCCTCTCCAAGCCAACTATTTAATCCAAGAAGAACTAGCTTCAGTTTTTGAAGAGAAGACTCTTTCACCTTTTATTCTTGATCTAGTACTTGATGAGTGGGTAGAGAGGAACCATAAATTTGACCCATATGCTGAAGAGTTGGAAGATTATGAAATTGGGCTTGGTACTTAATGCATTCTTGAAGAATAAGTTGTGTTGTCATGCATGCTCAAACAAAGTGAAGAGAACCATGGTCTATGGAAGTTATACTTTGATGGATCTAAAAGTAGAAAAGACGTAGGAGTAGGAGTTTTTCTCATTTCCCATAAGGATGATAAATTATTCTTCATGCATAGGTTTCAATTTATATGTTCTAACAATGTGGAAGAGTATGAGGCACTGGTGCATGGTCTGCTTATTACTGAAAAGAAGAAGATTAAGGCATTGCAGATATTTAGGGAAATGAAATTGGTTATCCACCAAGTCACCAAAAATACATGACAAAGAATAAGCTTCTCAAAGCTCATAAGCATGATTTTGGGACCTCCTTGATAGCTTTTATTCTCTAAATCTGTAGGTGGTGCCACACAAAATGAATAAGGAATCGATCAAATGGTTGTGCTTAGCTCCAGTTCTCTCCTACCGAGGAATGTTTCAAAGGAAACATTCACCATATTAATATGGTGATTATACCATCCATTCCAGATAACAATATTAGTTAGAAAGTGTTTCAAAGTGACACTCAAATTGTCCATTTCATCCAGAATGAAGTTCAATTTTCATCAAATATGTAAGCTTATTTGCATGATAGCTATGGTGACCAAGTAATACAAATTGAAGAAAAAAAAGTTTCCTAAACAAATTGTCACCTTAGAGAAAAATTTTAGCCCTGATAATGAGTTCAAGGGTGAAAAGAAGTATATGCACACCAAGAAATAAGACTTCTCCCCATTCACTATTACACGCAGAAAGGAGTTATTTTTATTAAATATTGTGCGCATGATGAAAAGTAGGCATTCATCTATCTCTATAAAAAAATATAGTGATATTTTCTCATGGGAATATGAAGACCTCAAAGTTTTTGATCCAAGTGTTTCTCAACACTCCATTGACCTTGATCCTAGTATTAAGCTTATTAGAAAAAAGCAACGCCCATTCAATCCAAAGATAGAGCCCCTCACAAGGAAGTAGTTATCCAAAATTATTCAGGAAAAGATTATTTTTCCCATCAAGTACTCTACGGGTTACGAATCTAGTTATGTTACGCAAGAAGAATGGTGAAACTAGACTCTATGTTGATTTTAGATATTTCAAAAAGGCATCTCTAGAGGATAATTATTCTTTGCCTTCTGTGGAGTAGATTTTGTAGATCTGTGGCTGGTGTACAAAGATTATCATTGCTAGATAGATACTCTTACTTCAATTATATCCTAGTCAAGGAAGAGGATCAATTCAAAATGGATTTTACAACCAAGTGGGGAACATATGCATATCACAATATGCCCTTTAGTCTATCAAATGCAGTTGAAAAATTTCAACATGGCATGGACATTTCCTTAACATGTTACATAAATGAGTTCATCTTGGTTTACCTTGATGACATTATAGTCTTCTCAAAGTAGAGAATGGATCACATAGCACACATGGAGAAATTCTTTAAGAGATGTAGAAGGTATGGGGTATCTCTTAACCCCAATAAGTGTAATTTTGAAGTGGCACATAGAAATATCTTGGGCCATGTGGTTTCAAAGGATGGCATCACAATTGATCTTGAGCATGTTTACAATAAAGTTTATTAGGCATTTTATTCCTAACTTTACATGACTAGTTTGACTTATCACCCCGATGCTCAAAAATGACATAACTTTTAGATGGATAGATAAAGTAAATAAAATATTCAACAAATCAAGATAGATATTACTTGTGCACCAACACCCATCAACCTGAATTATTCAAAGGATTTTATCCTTAATGCTTATGGTACTAATGCGAGTGTTTCTGTTGTCCTAACACAAGGAAATGAACAAGGGATGGAACAACTAATGGCTTTCTTTAGTCGGATGATAAAGGATTATTAATTAATATATAGTCATACGAAGAAACAATACTACACCATTATATGCCAATAAGTTCAAAAGTATTCTCACCACAAATCATATCAAGGTGTTAGTCTCCCACTCTTCTGTTAGAGACTTCATCATGGGAGAAGAAATCAGTGAAAAAGAGCATGATGGGTGACCAAAATCATGGAGTATGATGTGACTATTAAAGCCAAAAAGATGGTAATAGGTAGCATGCTTTGCAAGAAGCTTGCTGAGGACACGCACAATGAATCTAAGACTTCATTGTTTCTTGATGAAGCTCTCTCGTGGGAAGAACTTGATTAGAATATAGATCCTGGTGTATGCAACTAGATGAAGGATATGATCACATTCCTTTTTAAGGGTACATAGCATCATGTTTTAAACAAATAACAGAGAATACATCTAGGGTTACAATCTATTCCTTATGTTTTGGTTGATGGTATTTTCTTTAAGAAGAAACTTGATGGCATGTTTTTAAGGTGTATTGACCAGAAAGGTATTAGAATAATTTCACAATTGATTCTCTAGTGGACACTTTTGTACCAAGACTACAATAATTGAAATCATAATAAAAGGTATATTTTGGCCTACCTTGTTTGTAGATGCACACAAGTGGGTCACAAATGCAAAGAATGTGCTTTCTTTGTAGCAAAGAAGAAATATGCAGCACTTCCCCTCCAGCCAATCTAAGTGGATCAACTTTTTGTGCAATGGGGTCTCAACTTCATAGGAATTATCAATTAAACTTCAAGTGTTTGACATACATGGATTCTAATAACAGCTACGGACTACTTTATGAGTTAGAAAAATTACATCACACTCAAATAATTAAGTGAGTAAGTCATCCTTTACTTTCTCGAGGGTATAGTCACAAGGTTTGGCATTCCTCAAACCATCATCTCTGATAATGCAAGAGCCTTCCTTGGCACTAAAATCACTAATTGGGCCCTAAATTTGGGCATATATCTGAAGACTTCTTCCAACTATTACCCTTAAGGAAATGGTCTAGCAGAGTCAACAAACAAGACATTGATTAGGATCATGAAACACACAATGAACATCAGCCAAAGACAATGGCATACAAAGTTTGCATGTGCACTCTAGAAAGATAGAATAAAAGTTTAAAAAGCAATAATAACTTCACCTTATAAGCTTGTCTAGAACAATTTCAACAAGAAACAAAGAAATGGTTTGTGAAAGGCTATGCCTCAAGATTTCAAATTTGGGGACTTGGTCTTGAAATGGGATTGATGAAGTAAACCAGTGGTGCCATTTAAATTGATGCACTTTTGAGTGGCCTATATATCATCGGTTCATGCAAAGAGGCTAACTCTTTCGATTTAAGTCATCTTGAAGGAGGCATGCTAAAAATCCTAGTAAATGGAATATATCTCAAACCCTTCCATTAAGTTTTATGCATCACTTTTTATATATGAGAGTAGTTTCAATTCCTCCAAGTGCGATGTGTGCACATTGTTTGTTTGTATATAGTTCTTTCTTCTCACATGCTTCTTATGTGTGCTCTTCCATTTTCTTCCATGGTGCTGGTCTTGTTTCAATAGTTTGTAGCATTAGAATAGAGTCAAGAAATGATCCTTTAAGTTACTTAGGGATAAGTTATTCAAATATAAAGATCATAGCTTCATGATTACACAACACACTCCATGCCCAATGGATGATTTAGGATACTGATCTCCTTCATCTAGTAGGTAGATGACCCCAAAAGTCACCAAAATTGTTATCCAAATAATTCTCCTAGTTATTTGGACAACCTATGTACATATTATGGCTCTGAGATCTCCATTATAGGTTATGTGTACTCCAACTATCTACTTGGCACATTTTCATGGTTATAGTTTCCTGTGTGTCATGTGTGCATCCCTTCCTTTTCCTTCCTTCTTCCCTTATTTTCCTTTTTATTTTATTCATTGTTCCATCTTCCCCTTGTGCCTACTCTTTACACTTCTACCTTCTCTACATTACTTCACCTTCCGTGAGCACCTTGGCATTTGGTTCCCAAAAAAATGGCTAATTTCTTGTCATCCCGTGTGTCTTGTCCTACATGCAAATTGCAATTACGTGTTCCTTCCTTCTATCGTCTTCCTACACCTCATTCTTCTATATGCATACCTTTGCATCCTCCTCTACATCATCCTCTCCCACATCATTATTTGGCATGCTTAATTTTTCCACATGCAACCAATCAAAGCGTGTCAAATGAGTGTCGAATCCTTGAAAAAAATCAATGAGTGACACATGGCAAAAATAACAAGAACATTTACACATCTAGTCATCCCTTTGACCAATCGATACACGCCATGTGTTTCGTATGCCTAGGTGGCTCTAAAAAAATTCTGACAACCATATATTTTTCTACAATTCTCCGATTAGTGCACACATAATCTCAATCAATAGTTGTTGATGTGGGATACAATGCTAGATATTAAAATTTAATTTCTTTATAGATCCGGTAGGTAAGAAATGGGAAAACATATTTTTTGGCATTAATGAGTGGATTTGATTTCTCCAACCACCTAATTTGATCTGATCTGCCCTATTTCCTTCTCCAACATGCCAAATAGATTTGGGTAAGTGAATTTGATATATTTTAAGAAGATTTGTATGCATTGAATACTTCTTCTTGGTGGTTGCATTTCAATTTTTGTTTTTCCCTCCTTCCCTTCTTCTTTCATCGATTCATCTATAAATGTAAGAGTTGGGATCATTGTTAATGTTGTACACTTTGGATCCTTACACACTTGGCTAAGGACTTCATATTTATGTATTCTAAGTTGCAGACCTCTATATCTAGCTCATGCATGTGGATATCAGCCTCTTTTGCCATTGTAATAGTTCTATGCATTTTTGGAAATAATGGAAGCATCATTTTGTGACTATTCTTTATCCTAAGTGTGTTTTTATTCTTTCTTCTTTCCTTTCTTTTACATTGCATGCATGTTGTGTCACTCTACATCCCTTGCAGCTCCATTTTTAGTTGTGTTCCATGAAACTGATATGGTAAATGTGTTTTAGTTGTGCTACATGTGCCTAGCCTCCCTTGACACCTTTCCCTTCATTTTCACTCAGAACTGATAGTGTTCATCCATTTTTTTCTAATGCTATTGCCTTCTTTATATTAGTTTTCCTTTCTATTATCCTTCTATCCCTAGTCCCTCGACATTATTATCTTACTTTTATTTTTTAGAATTAGGAGTAGCAGTAGCAATAGAAATAGATATAGGAACCACCCTTCTCTAGAGATCCGTATCAAGCGCACAAGGTCCCATAACTTTGAGATAGTTCCATTGTTGTCTCAAATGACTCGGTTATTCCAAATCGAGAGACGGGTGTAAGTTTGACCACTAATAGGTATTTCCTCCATAAAAGAGGCCTATACTCCTTTATAGTCTTCTCCATGACCTAAAGTCCAAAATATTAAAAAAAAACAAAATTATATGGGATATTTCAAAATTCAACTCCTTGAGTCAAACTTCTTCCAGATAAGATGATTCCCTCAAAAATTTCATCTTTGTTTCTCTCTTACTGCTATAAGTAGACGACTTTCTTAAAGGATAGCTATAAAAATCCAACTACCTACTATACTTAATCTATCCAAAAAGAAGACAGCCTTATCATTTTATTCTGAGTCACAAGCACAAAATGTACCTTCTCTATCATTTTCAACACGTCAAATGCACAAATGAGTCATTTTTAACGTGGATTTTTACTTTTAACCCAAAATCAACTTGATCGACTTCGGTCTCATGTCATAGGAAACTGGCATTGGTTACCTTTATCAGAAGTTGTTCAACCTCAACCGATATTGGTCACCTTGCCCAACCTAAGCATACCTAATTTTCCAAAAAATTGGATGCAAGAGGACATTTTCTTGTAACCACAACCTTACCTTGGTCCTACTGATATTACCTAATAGCCTTATTATGTAACCCCCAACCTCGGTGTAGCTCGGGGCATATTTTCCTATACCTTGGCCTTGCCTACGACCTTACCTATTTACCCATACCTGACCTCACCTATTTGACACTCAAATTCACCTACTAGCTATACCTTGTGACAACATTACTCATGTTGTGTATCCTACCAACCTTGCCTTGCATGATTTCGTGATGTTTATCTTGACTAGAAAAAACATTTTGGTTCTTTGGAACCCACCTAATGCATGTTCTTTCACCTATCCTTGTTATGTTTCAAGACAAGTATCCTATACCTTTGATACATGGACCACATCAACTTTGTTTGGATAAACCTATCACACTTTCATGATATAAAGTTGTGATCTCTTCAACCTAATGCCTTATCACATTCTATATGTGTGCATGCAATCGAATGCCCCCATTTATTACCCATACCAATATTACCATTTCCTATACCCACACATTACCTCATTTTTCACCACTTACCACTTTATCAAACACATCATTGATTCTTCTAGTTACTTCATTGGTTCTCAGTTTGAGGGGGATCATCTCCACCCATACTTGGGGCAACCTCATCTCTACTATTTCTTGGGGAAACCACCTCCTTTTTTTTCATCATCACTTATCAAAATGAACTACATGAAAAAGGGAAAATGTAGGCACAAAAATTGGATCACAATCCTCTAAACCCATTTCAATTAATTAATTCAATACTTATCCATCACCATGCCCTCTTGCACACATTTTAATTAATTTAATTACCCATAATTAAATTAATCCTCACCCCACCTCACAATTAATTTAATTACCTTAATTAAACTAATTTCCACCTCACCTAGCCACCTCATCTTTCCACCTCACCCTAGACCTATTCCAAGCTCATTAATTAGCCTAGACCAAGTCCCCACTCTCCCTAACCAACTAGGACTTATTCTAACCCTAATCTTAATGGCCTATTATCCCTTTAACTACTCTCCCACTCCATTTAGCACCATTCCACACTTGTGACCCAGAACCAAAATCTCAATCACACCAAATTTAAGAAGAATCGGGATATTTTTATAAAATATGACCTTTTCTCCCCAACCGATGTCAGTTATTGCTCGGATGGTGTCAGTTACCTAACCATCATCGATTACCTTAAATAAGATTTCCAAACTCTTTGTTCAAGTTCAAAATCTTGTTATCTGGATATTACGACCTTGTAAACCGACTCACAATCTTTTCAACAATCATTTGACATACCAAATGCCCTTACAATGTTTAGAAATCACACCACTCATCATCAGATTGAACCGAGCTCTAATTCACTCATAGAGAAGCATCATGCCCTCTTGCTTTTACTGATCATTTGGGACCACCTTCTTTTACAACCACCACAACCTCCTACCATTCATCTCCATTTCACAAGTAAGTATATCTATTCTTTGTCATTGGTTTCAATAGATTAGTTATTTACTAGTTATCTATTTCATTCTATCACTTCTCATACCTGGATCTCTCCTACAACACCTCCATCTGACCATTTTCCCACATAACCTCCATGTCTTGCCCAAATACCATTTTTATGATCTCTGAGTCTTTTTAGCAATCCCAAAACCTCACCCAAACCTTCCTAACTCTCTGTGAAATCACAAAGATCTCCCATTAACCTATTTTAAAAAATTCTATCTAATTTCCCTATCGACATCAGTCACTCAACCAGCGTCGGTCATTTACTAAATCGACATTGATCACCTAATCGATACCGGTCTCTATGACTAGTAATTTCCTCTAAACCAAAAAGATAATAACTCACTCCAAACAACCCAGAACCTCACCAAATCCATCCCAGACCTCATTTACAGCCTTTAATACACCCGCAAGCCCAAACCAACCTACCATTCCTTCAAATTTAATTATAACTTGCCTGTTAGATTAGATTTTCTTATTGTATTTTATATGAGATTCCTAAATCATATTAACTACAATAGGGTCCCTTTATTTACAATATTTCCTTGCATTGAGTTGTTATAAATAGTGGATTGACAACCATTAGAGGAAGCACCACGCTTCTCGATCTAGCCTTCCTAGGCAAACCCACTTTGTCATTTGCTATTTAATACTATTTGGTGGTTTTGTGTTCTTTTTAGGTAGTACTTCCTAGACAAAAATGGGTTCTTTACAATCAACTTAGTCAACATTAAAAATGCACATAACCTATCTTCAACTATCATAGGTATTCTTCCTCACCCATCCCTATTATATTTTTTATCTCTACTTTGCAATGAAACATGATGCGGGAAGAGTTGGGTGTGTAAAGTGCTAAAAATAAGAGATATAAACTTAAAATTTCTTCATTACTAGAATCGTATCTTACAAATGACTTTTTGCATGACCCTAAAAACTACTAAGACTGTTTGTATAGTTTTACACATATTGTAATATTTCGATCTACTAGGAATCTTGAAATTGTCACTTACCTAGAAATATTATTTACTATCAAATCCTAGTTTTTTCTCATGTTGCGAAGTACCTTTAATATTATGATTTAGACTTAAACCTTAGCCATGGGTGGGAGACCCTACAAAATAAACATTAGTTGGGTTTAAGTGCAATCCTTTCACTACATACATCAACACTACTCGAAGAGGCCTCAATCTACACATTGTTCTCCAACCAACATGTGATATCCGAATGCATACAACTAGGAACCTCCTTGATAAATATTAAATTGACTCTTTCTATAGCTAATACTTGAATTTGGTATGTTTGAGTTCTCTAAATTAATAGAATTTAATTCCTTGACCTAGTATAATTCTTCTTACTTGTATATATTTCTACCCTAATGATTTTGCATGAGCTTTGGTGAGATTTAGGGAGCCTTGGTTTCCTTTTATGCTATATTTACAATAATATTTCTTGAGAATGCTAGGTTGTGCTAGGTTATTAAATAAGGTGAGTTTAAATTAATTATATGTGTATTTGAAGGTAAATTATCATAAAAATGCCAACCTAGAAGGAGTAAATGAACCAAGGAATAATATGAAATTGATATCTTAGATGGAGGATATGTCAGTTTAAAACCATACAAAATGGCCAATTTTTTTTTCCAAAAGATGACCAAAGTGGATGGTTTTGCACAGGGACAAGAAACATAAAAATTGAAGGTTGCATCCTATTCAAGTTGATTTTATTTATGGATTTTATGTATTTAGCTTGCATAATTTATCGACATATCGGTGTGTATGATTAAAAGCTGTTAGACAAGATACCCTGGGATGTACTTAGTAGGGATAGAAGGAGTTTGATTGTTTTAGCAAGAGTGAATTATAAAAACCAACAATTTCTAAGAATAAATTTCCAAATTTGTTTTTCTACATTTATTCCCTTTAAGTATGAAATGAAAATTACATACTTAAGTGAAAAGATACATGCTTTTGTAGAAATATTTTGTCTTCACTGGATTTTATTTTGTAGTGTCTTGTTGTGTTAATGTTGGAATGCTCCATCATAAAACAAGTAACATAGAGTCTATTTAATATAGCTAGTATAGAATTTAACTTTAACTCAAATGTAATATGTACTATGTAAAATTTGTATTTTCATAAAGTGATATAAAGAGATGTAAAATATGGAAGGAATACACCTATTTATTTATAGAGAGGAGATGCTTCTATTCTTTTCTCACACTTGGATATTTGGATTGTTGATATTTCTAAAGGATTAGGGGTGATCAATTCACAATTTTAGTGAGGATAAAATAGATTGTTAAGTTCATGCAACCCAACATGAAAATAAAAGAGATAGAGAAGAAGAGTGAGATAGAAAAACCTCCCATGAAGAAATAAGACCACATATCAAAGATATTAAGAAAATTTAATACATTCCCCTTTAAATTTACGAGGCAAGGAAGGAATTCATATGAATAAATTTTTTATTTTGATACCTTGCATAACCTTATGGACCACATCGTTGCGGTTGGATCTATAGACAATTTTTTTAATGAGGAAAAAATAAAAAAGAGAACAATTTTAACTATTCACTTTGTATATACCACATAACCAAATATATATTACATAGAAATTTAGTATAATGAAATGTAGATAGTGAAAATAGACCCACACCCTAAGGTATCTAAAACTGAAACTAAAACTATGTGTCATAATAAAGGATTGAATTACTTTATGCCCTCTCGTGACTAATCGAACTAAGTTTATGCAAGAGCATTAATGAAATAGTTGAATAAAATGTTATCCAAATAACTCTCATAGATATTTGGACAACTTATATTCATATGTTGGCTCGAGATCTTCATTTTAGGTTTTTTACACTTGATTATCTCCTTGGCACATCTCCCTAGCTACATTTCCTCGTGCACCTTGTGTGATTTTCTCTAGACCTTCATTCCTTGAATTTTACCCTTGTTCTTACCCTCTGCACATTCGCCTTCATCCTTGTAGTTCACACACCCTGCACATGTACCCTAAATTTTCTTCAAAATCAGCTAAGTCCCAGACACTCTCACACACCACACGCATTACTTTGTAATAATTGCGGCTCTACCATATATTTAGTCCTGGGTTATTTATCCCATTCCTCCCTCGTGTGACACCTTTAAGTGCACCCTTCCTCTATTTTCCTCTTGTGCCTCAATTTTCCATGTGTATGCCTTGCTCCTTCTTCTACGTTATTCTATGCCACGTGGTATCAGTAAGAATTTTAGTGTATTACATGTAACCAATAAAAGTGTGCCAATAGGGAGACAAATCCTTGTAACAAAATCTTAGGTGACATGTGGAAGAAATGAAAAAAAAAGATCTATAACTGGTCAAATTTTTAGTCAATCAACACGTACAACGTGTCTTGAATGCCCAATTTGCACTGCAGATATTTTGATATTCATAACTTTTCTTCCATTACTCAGATCCTTGAACACCTAAATTTTTTGGAAAGATTTTGATGTGGGCTATATACTAGGCCATTCAAATTCAAATTTCAACAGGATTTTCTATGTGAGGATCTGGAAAATGTATTTCAAGCCATTAATATGTGATCTGATTACTTTAACCACCCAAATTTGATCTGATATACCTTCCTTCCTTCTCCAACATGCCAAACAGACATGGAGAACTACACTTGATAGATTACAAGTGGATTTATAGGCATTGATGGTTGGTGGTTGAGATTTCAAGTCATATTTCACTCCTCTTCTTCTCCTCTCTTCACTTCATCTATAAATGTAAGATCTCAACTCATTGTAAAGGGTTGGACATTTTTTCTCCTCTAGAATTTACTAAGGATTTGCATATCTCTACATTATGAGTCGCAGACCTCTAGATCTTGTTTATGCATGTGATTATCGACCCTAAGATGCCATTGTAACTAAATGCGTATACCCGAGAGTAATAGAATTTTTTTGGTGGTTATTCTCTACCTTGACGTGTTTCTATTCTTCTTTCTTTTCGCTCTTTGCATTATGTGTTTGTGGTGTCACTATAATTTTCTTTCGATATATTTTCTAGTTGTGTTTCATGAAATTGATGGTGTAAATGTGTGGTGGTTTTTGTTACGCATGCCTAGCTTTCCCTCATCCTTTATCCTTAATTTTTTCTCAGAACAGATAGTGTTCATTCCTCTTTTTCTGGTGTTATCGCCTCCCTTAGTTTATTTTCCCTTTCGTTATCCTTCTATCCTTAGTCCCTTGGAATTTTAGCTTAGGTTTTCCCTTCCAACATTAGGAGTAGTAGTAGCATTAGAAATAGATAGAGGAAATCAACTTCACTAGATATTTTTCTCAAGCGTGCAAGGCCCCATAACTTGGATATGGTTCCATTATTTTCTCAAAAAACTTGGTTCTTCCAAATCCGAGACATGGGTGCAAGTTTGACAACTAACAATTTCTAGCACACTCGGTGGGACCAACATTGTAATCTTAAATTTTAGCATTACTAGGTTTGGTGTGTGATTTAGAAATTTCCATCCTTTGGAGGATTTTTTCAACACATTTGGTGACTCCCAATACTCAAATCTACTATTTTAGCAGCTAGAGCACCTTTTATGAGAAGAGTGCATACCAAACAAAGTGTTGCAGCTGAAGGACAATTTGAATATCACTACGTTTTTCCAAAAAGCACATGAATAATAAATTACATGTGTGCATCTCCATCTCTATTGTACCAAGCACATTCCACTCCTCATTAGAACAAACATATGTGCCTTGCCATGGCATTGCAACCACCTCATCCTTTGAGGAAATTTGCTAGCTTCATTGGTGGAATCTTGCTTAATCTCAATGCATAGCATGCTATGTTAAAATCCATGATCAAGAGAATTCCATACTTCATGGGAGAGAATTTTTTCACCTGTTGAACATATTCAAGATGTGGCCAATATATGAATTATTTATATGATCATGCATGATGATGTAGTTGTTAGGATGCTTGCAACCTCATTCAAGGGAAAATTGATCCAATGGTACCATGGCTTAAGACTTGCATCTATTGCCATCCGGGATGATATTGGAACAACCATATGTAACAAATTTGAATATAAGTCGATCATCTATCACTGGTTGAATAAATGACTACAAAAATGAGGGTGCCCAATGAGCAGATGATTGATTTTGACATCATATTTTATAAGACTTGGGACATAATTCCTCAAGTGGTAAGGCCTACAAGCTAGCATGCTTTCCTGTATTATCTAAGGGCTTTGAATAGTGAAATTTTAATCATGATTAAATCTATGGGAGGTAGAATTCTACAAGCTACCGATAACATTTTAATAAGGGCGAAGAGAACAGTCTCATCCGGGTGGGAAATTTGGCTCCTAGACCACTCGTGTCCTTATTTCTAGAGATGTCTCCAACACTCGAGCCTTGTATTTATCTTGTTTTGGTACAAAGTGCATAAACTGTTACATCCACATATTACTCTCCGAGTAGTAGAAGGAAGAGGATGAAATGAAGGCCCTAATTAGGAAATTATCTAATAATATCATTTCCTTAGAAAAATAATAGGCACAAGATTTTAGGAATAGTTCTTATCGGGTGCACAACAAAAATAGTCATCCCTGAAAAAATCAATATGGGAATCAAATATATGGGAAGAACCAACAAAATGAAAGATGACATGATAATGTGCACTTTCCCTTACAAGTTTTCCCTCCTTCACAACCTCTTCCAACACTCAAGATAAAGCCAAACACTTGTTCCTATTCGAACAACATGGAACAAGAGTTAGAATGGTGCTTTCCTATAACATTCCTTACAATTAATATCATTTTTCTAATGATATATGTGCCAAAACATAGATGATTCATGATGCTTCTAATTGTGAACCTTCTCTAAGTGCAAGTGAGCCATAGAACCAAGAAATGACATAAGTTCATCATGAATCCAACTTGATATTATTTGGTATCGAGGAATTTTTTCTGGTCAATCAAGTTGCAGATGACACAAATAGGATACACACCCATGTTGTAAAAAACACAAGGTATAAGAAGAGAATTCTCAATTCTGGCGTGTAAGTCACAATTCAGTAACACAGGTTGATCCTCAAAAGTAGAAGTGTAACATCCACATTTTAGTACATTAGAACAAATTTTTTTTTGAAAGGTGATTATTAGTTCTAAATACATAATTTAGAACTCACAATTCATAACAATAATTCTTATAAAGGATAACCATATGCAGCTGTAATGACTTGGTGTACCACCGACCTATTCATTCCATGACTCGGTGATCTACCGATCTATTCATGAGTATCATAGAGTTGGCATTTTTATCTTAACACTTCACTCTTGCGGTTCTCTTCCCTAATATGGGATTTCAGAATGCTCTGTCCAAGGAACCTATCTCGAATAAATGTTACCATTATTCATTGGCATCATGTCCCTTAGAATAGGTATAGGGAAACGCAATTAGTAGCTTGCAATACTTTGGCCAAAGATTTGAAACATATTATTCATGTCTCGTATTCCTTGACGGCATACTCGTCAATCTAGAATATGTCCTTCACCCCATTCTGATGTTATATAAATGTCTATATACTAACTCATCACCTCCCCATCCAATGTTATTCACTCGGGAATGGGTTAATACCATAACACACATTATAAGGATGCTCTTGAAGACTAGGGATAAGCTGACATACTGGGTCAACCACTACTAACCTCGTGTGTCAAGGTACCCCGAGTCTCAAATGGTAGCCTCATAACATGACTATGGTCCTAACCAGTCCCAAAGGAAAACCTTGTTCGAGTTTCAGGTATAAATCTTAACGATCTATGCAAAAGGGTGTCGCCAAATGTCACCTGCATTGTTGTATCCTCGAGAAGATCCTAATCTTCTCGAAGGTACAACCCTGCAATTGACATGTGTCAACATCCTACAAAACTACTTCGGAAAGATTTACATAACTTCAAGAAGTTACTTAAGTTGAGTTGAAATTGAATTAAAGACCATCCTACAAACCTTTGAGTTGCCTTACGTAATTAAGTTCAATTTCACTGAGAGAAGTTTAATAATATTTGAGACCTTGTCAAGGTGTCCATCGGTTCCTAATAAATCTTATTCCTCATAATTGGGAAATAGCCCTAAGTTCTCTCATAAGGAAACTAACTAAACCTGTAAGGGTTTATATCAACTTTGAAGACTGAGATTTATCTTACTGCTTATTATAAAACATGGTGATTTAAAACCATCAATTACGTTGCCTTGACTTAGATCAATGTTAGGAAGTAATAGAATACTCTTCCTATTAAAGCTACATCTCAGGGCATAGTTTAACCTTAACTTCCCTAAAATGCTAGTGATCTAATTCCAATTTAGCCTTATTCATAATATAAAAGAATTTACTATTCATTCACGAAGTATTCGGTCTCATAATTTTTACAAGGCCTACTTAGAGAATCCAACTAACTCCCATGGTATACAATAATAAAAATGCACTCACATTCATTCAGATCTAAGAAGTTCAATCCAACAAATAAAAATGCAGCCACATAAGTAACAATCTCCCCATTTCATTCATTTCCAGACCATACAATTACAATTTATGCACTTCGGCACATTTGATACAATAATCAACATCAAAAGAATAGATTTCTTCCTATAGTACAATTAAAGAAATCAAGCAGAATTCATCATAAAAACTAGATTAAACAATTTGAGCATCATATCGATTTACGTGCCTTTACCACTTACGATGTCCATCTCGCAAAATTGCTAGCACAGAGTTAGTTCGATTGAACCGAGCATGATAAGTAGTAATTCTTAAAACAATTGCATTCCACCAATTGTTCTCATTAAACAACTTTGGTTAAATGAAATCCATTCTTTAAATCCTTAAACATGAATCGGGCTAATCATCTTTCTACAATTCTAATATGACTTTAACACATAACTCATATTAGAGATGCTAGTTAAACCTAAATCTTTTTCAGATGATTCATCATATATATTAGAGACTAAGAAGAAACAAAATGAATCCACAATATCCATCCATCTGAAAAGCAAGGACAATAATAATCCAAAAATAACTCCATTTAAGAATGAATTCCTATCAGTACGTGTATCCAACAGATGTGCACTTAACAATTCAAGCAAAGACACATTATAACCTCCAGCAAGTTCATCGGACAAGATTCCTTTATACTCATAGCATTATTTCAATGAAATTGATAAGTATACCAACTTCTACTACAATACTATTTTTATAAAAGTGGATAACCGAATAACTCAAACATGATAATAATATAACTGTTGATAAGGAAATAATACTCCGGTCAAGATTCATTACTTACTAGCCTCTCCTTACAAATTTAACAATCTATTCTTCTTATGCCCGTACTGTAGAGTTCACATAGAGATACAAAAGAAGAGAGAACTCATAATTTCTAGACAAGGGAGAGAATATTTTCTTATTCCAAAATCCCTATATCAACATATATTTTACAGCTTAGGAGAAAGAAAAAGAAGCATTCAGATCTCCTTTCCAAACATGTTCAGGAATGTACCAACCTCCCAGGAGTAATGCATATACATTCAATCTTGAATTCAATTAAGGAAGAAGAGAAAGCAAGAAAATCAACACCCAAGTTTACCATTAGCTCCAATCTGATAGAACTGTTTAAAAAGGTCACCCTAAGATTCCAAGGGTCTTACAATTGCACATTAACAAAAGACACAGATTGTTATAAATGAAATACATATACGTTCAATATTAGTACACAATCATGGCCCAATTACAATAATCTTCCCTTCACCCAGGACTCGAATCATTTTAGACTACGAGTTCGGGTAACCAATATCATTACTTACTGATAGGTAACACTAATTATTTCCAGTCATTACAGTGGATAATTTGTTATTGTGTTTCAAGGATACCAAAAAAATAGCGCTTCCAGTATTACTAGATGATTTCTAATGATAGATTTCAAGGTCACTACAGGTGAAATCAACACAATCCCTTCCCTTCCAAGTACAAAACCTGATTTCCATCCATGCAGATCTAAGATTACCCACCCGTTATTAAGGATCGAGTTCCTCAAAGCAAGATTTCTCTCGGTTAAATTTGTGTTCCCATTAACCAAGTAAATTCATAAAGAAAACAACAGCTACATTAATATTTCATCACATATTGAACCCATAATCATTGACCATCTAGACCCTTTTCATAGAGGTATAGGCTTAAATTCAACATATTTCTTACACATGCGACTAAATCAGTCGAGCTCAAAAGAAGGAACTACAGTTTCATCACAATTCAATTATATATTCACCTGAAGCTTTCAAGAAATAAAAGAGCTCTTGCGACCAAGAAATAATCAATAAACCAACCAAATTAGACACAACAATTCTTTCCATGTCATTCTTCAAACATGAAATCATCCAACGCAATGTCTAACATGGTACAGTTAGGAACTCATTACCTCAGTCGAACAAGAGACTAGGAAACAACATATACAGAAGTCAAACACATATGTAATCACAGCAAAAAATTTCAACAGAAGTCGAATCCATAATGTATACATAGCAAGGACTTCAACAGAAGTTGAACCAACATGTAAACATAGCAAGGACTTCAACAGAAGTCGAATTCATATGAAAACACTGCAAGGACTTCAACAGAAGTCGTATCCATAAAGTAATCACAGCAAGGACTTCAAGAGAAGTTCAATTCATATGAAAACACTGCAAGGACTTCAACAGAAGTCGTATCCATAAAGTAATCACGGAAAAACATTTCAACAAAGTCTTCGTATAACCAGGGATTCCCAAATCAACAAGAAAATAAGAAAACCAATAGATTGCTTCCAGCCAAGCCAACTGTACAAAAAAAATCATCTGAACAGAGTTGTTCTAATGAAAGCATTTGAAGGAAAGCAAGATTTTTAAAATTTAGGGCCTATGATGCCCGATAAAGTCACTTAAAAATTTGAAGAAGACCTACGAATGTTCTCGCACCTTCTCTTATTCTTCCATGATAGATTAAACAACAATAAATTGTTACCTTCATGCCTTATAAACTTTCCCGACATAGAAGGAAGCTAGAAATTCTCAAACTTTCCATGCAACACGAGTAGGCAGTGGTTCGAAGAACCGGTTCTCAAGCAGAGTGAAAAACGGAATGTATGGAAAACGAAACAACCAAACAATATTCCATTTACATGCCTTCCTAAGAAATCGTGCTCAAGAACCAAAGTTAATTAATTTCATTAACTGTCATCCTCCCGCCTATTCTCCATTGCCACCGACCGCCAAAATTGGTGATCGCCAAAAGAAAACAAACAAACACTCCCATACTTGGTGATACTGCCATGTCAGGTCATATTAGCCGTTTGCAACCTCCGCCAAACCTGACAGCATCCCAAGTCCTTCAACCTTATCCCCCTCATAAATGCCATGGAAACCACCACCCATGACTCACGACCCTTCATAGGTCCCCCTCCATTCTTATCATTAGTTAAGATAGGTTAGATCATAGGGTTAAGACATTAGTCTCACTTCCATAGCACTAGGTGTAGTTAACTCTTAGGAGCATTAAGCTTATAGTTTAGGGCTAGGTTAGATTAGCAATTATTTTAACCAATAGGTTATAGTTTAGGTTAAGATTATTAACCTTAACAAATCAAATCTAGGTCTCCAAAATAGGACCAATCAAAGTTAGAGTCCATACAGGGTAAAAGATTCCTGTAAAGGATTCTATTTGGCATCACTAAATTAAGCTTACGGTATAAACATGAACATCTTACCTGGCTTAAGGTCTAGGCCTTCCTGATGTTATGATATCTGTAGCCAAAGTCCATTTATCATGATCATCCTGAGTTAAACTCTGGGATTGATCATTCAAACTCATTCAGACCTTGTAACTTTCGTAAGGTCAATAAATTTTGTTCATCCTGAATAAGATTAAAACATTCCTTGGATCAATACAACTGATCCAAGGCTGAGTCATAAAGATGGATAAATACACAATTCATCCAAAAATCGAATTGAACTCAAGTGTGAAGAATGAAAGAAACAAAAGAGTCCAAGCATATTCTGGCTCAGTCAAAGATATTCAATAGCAAAGAAGATACAATCCATATCAAGCATGAATTTACAAAACCAAAGGAACATATCCTTATATAGAAGAAAGAATATATCGACACTTGAATGCTTAGGAGAAAGTAACAATAGTTCAGGGTGTTACAGGATTCCCTCCTAAAATATTCATCGTCCCGATGATTACATCCTTTGATTTACCTTCAAATCAATCAATTTCTTAGTTCACAATATAAAAGAATATTTCCAACTTGAATAATTCAAGAAATCAATGTCATGATACAATTTATTCAACCTGAATAATGTTTACCTCAAAGCTAGCTTACATAAAGACATGAAAAAGATAAGTTCATAATAATTAATTTTTTTTTTGTCAACAGATTCCATTCTACTCAAAAAGAAAGGGAAAAGAAATTTTCATCTATTCCAAATTTTCCCAAGTTGCACTTTCTTCATTAAACTGGTCCCACTGGACCTTACATTGTTGTATTTCTCGATTTCTCAAATGGAATTGGTGAGTTTCCAACACTCGTGTGGGTTTAACCACGATTATTCCTGGGTCTTGGATCTGCAAAGAATTCCAATTTAAAACATGTGACAAGTCTGAAACGTATTTCTTAAGAAAATAAATATGGAAAACATCATGCATGTGAGACAAAGCAGGTGGTAATGCTAATCGGTAAGCTACAGGATTGATTATTTTGAGAATTTCAAAAGGTCCCACATAACGAGGTGATAACTTGGCAGCCTTGCCAAAAGTTTTAGAACTCTTTTTTGGTTTAACATGAAGAAAAACCTTTTCACTAAGTTCAAACTTTCGATCAACCTGCTTTAGGTCAGCAAAGCTCTTCTGCCTATTTTCTACTTCTTTCAATTGTTCACGAATCATCTTAACTTGTTGTTCCATTTTAGTGAGGATTTCTAGTCCAATTACCACTCTATCCTCAATACTGTCCCAACTAATAGGGGTTCTACACTTTCTTCCATAAAGTGCCTCAAAAGGTGCCGGTTTAAGAGAAGAGTGATATGTGTTGTATGCAAACTCAGCTAATGGGAGGTACTCTTCCCATTTATACTGTTGATCCATACAATACATTCATAACATATCTTCCAACACCTGATTTACTCTCTCAGTTTGTCCATCCGTTTCCGAGTGATATGCAGAACTGAAGTTTAGTTTCATTCCAAGAGCTGCATTAAGCGTTTGCTAAAATCTTGATGTCATTCTAGGATCCCTGTTAGATATAATCAATTCTGGTACTCCATGTAACCTAAAAATTTTGTGCATGAATCTTTTTGCTAACACTGGAGAATCATCCTTCAGATTTCCAGCGATGAAATGAGCTACCTTTGTTAGTTTGTCTACAACTACCAAGATAACATCATGTTTATTTCTCGACATAGGAAACCCTTGTACAAAGTCCATGCTTATTACTTGCCATTTATACTGCGGTATGCTATGGGGATATAATAGACCAGCAGGGTGCATGTGTTCTACCTTAACCCACTGACATTCCAGACAATGAGTCACAAAATCAATAACATCCTTTTTCATTCCTTTCTAGAAGTATTGTTGTTTTAGATCAGCAAGCATTTTAGTAATACCCGGGTGTCCAGAAAAGGGTGAATTATGAAATTCAACTAACAATTTCTTTCTCAAATCATTTAGCAAAGGTACGTATACTCTATTTTCATAATGTAAGATTCCTTCATTATCAAAATGAAAACCTTTATACCTTTCATCTTTTGGTTCTGCAGCAAGTGCTACTTTTACTTGCTGAAAGTATATATCAGATTCTAAGGCACTTTTTACCTCATCTTTAAACTAAGTTCTTAATGTTATAAGAGCATAAATGTGCTTCCTATGACTTAGAGCATCTGCTACTCTATTCTCTTTTCCTTTGATGTAACTAATATCAAAATCATATTGAGATAAAAATTCTAACCACCTTCGCTGTCTTGCATTTAGGTTAGGCTGAGTGAAAATATATTTCAGCCCTAAATGATCAATTTTCAACTCAAAAGGTTTCCCAAGTAAATAGTGTCTCTAGACTTGAAGTGCATGAACAATTGCAGCAAGCTCTAAATCATGAGGGGCATAATTCAGCTCATGTAACTTAAGTTTTCTACTTTCATAAGCTATGACAAGATCATTTTGTAACAAAACACCTCCAAGGCCTTCCCCAGAAGCATCCGTTACAACAGTAAAGTTCTCATTAGGGTCCTGAGTACAGCTAATATAGGTGCTAAAGTCAACTGAATTTTCAAAATTTTAAAAGTAGTTTCACACTTATCATTCCAAATAAATTTCCTATCCTTCTTCTGTAATGAAGTTATCGGTGCAACCACTTTAGAAAAATCCTTTACAAATTTTCTATAATAACCAGCAAGGCCCATGAAGCTTCTTACTTCATGTACATTCTTTGGTGTAGGCCACTCGGTTATTGCCACTATTTTTGAAGGATCCACAACAATTCCTTCTTTACTAATGACATGACCCAAATAGTGAACTTTAGTATCAAAGAAATAACATTTGGATAACTTACCGTATAACTTTCTTTTTCTCAAAATTTCCAAAACTATCTTTAAATGCTCATTGTGCTCTTCGATACTTTTAGAATATATGAGAATATCATCCAAGAATACAAGCACAAACTTGTCCAAATATTCTTGAAAGATATTATTCATTAAGTTCATAAAAGTTGTGGGTGCATTAGTTAATCCAAAGGGTAGAACCGTGAATTCATAATGTCCGTACCTGGTTCGGAAAGTTGTTTTATGAATATCTTCTTCTTTAATCCTTAATTGATGATAACCAGATCGAAGATCTATCTTGGAATAAACCCTTTGCTCCATGCATCTGATCAAATAGATCATCAATTCTTGGAAGTGGGTATCTGTTCTTAATTGTTGCTTTGTTTAACATCCGATAATCAATACACAGTCTAAGTGTTCCATCTTTCTTTTTACAAATATTACTGGTGCTCCCCAAGGTGAAACACTTGGTCTAATCAAACCCTTAGACAAAAGTTCTTGCAATTGTGCCTTAAGCTCGACTAACTCTGTAGTAGTCATCCGATAAGGTGCTTTAGAAATAGGTTCCGTCCCTAGTTTGATTTCAATGGTGAAGTCAAATTCCCTTTTGGGTGGTAAACCTAGTAATTCCTCCGGAAATACATCCTTGAAACTTTGCAATAGTGGGTATCGTTTCATGGAATCACCATCTTCTTCTGAAAATTTAGATATCTTTACTGCATATAAGGTACATCCTTTATTTTTAGCCTTTTTAAGTTGCATAGCTGACAGTTTCCTAACTGAAATTTCCCGTTTCACACCTTGAATCTCTGTTGTTTTCAGCCGATCATCTAAACATCTTATATTCTTTTCAAAGAAGTCTACTTTTGCTTTATGGTTAGCTAACCAATTGACACCGATGACAACATCATAGGATCCCAAAGGTGTAACATAGAGGTCAACTTCCATGGAAAAGTTAGGTAAGTCAAGGATTGCCCCAAAAAGACACATACTCACTGTATGAACAGAGTTATTACCATACTGTACAGTCCAAGATTTATCCATTTTACCATCTTTTCTTTTAAGTTTAGAAGCAAGTTTACTAGAAATAAAACATTCAGTAGCTCCTGTATCAAAAAGAATAGTGACAAGTATGCCAAATAACTTACCCAAAACTTCTATAGGTGTCACTTGCTTTTCAGCTTGCTTGTCTGCTATTGCAGCATGTATCTTATGCTGCTGATTACGATCATCCTTCTTCAAAGGGCACTAATTTGCGTAGTGGTCTTTACCACAATTATAGCATCCTCCTACAGGTCCCTTTTTAGGCTCAAAATTACTTCCAACCTTAAAATTATCACGTTGTCCTCCATAGGGCTTCTGCCCATTGTTATAATTTTTGGTAAAACTATCCCTTATATTTCCAGCAGGCTTATTCGCTGTGGTTTTCTTATTATTATCCACTGTAAACTTACTTCTGTTTCCAAAATTTTTCCATGGCCCCTTCTTGGGTGCAAGTGAAGTTGAAGAAGGGTTTACAATCTTCTTCCGCACTTCCTCTTTATGAGCAGAAATAGCCTTTAATTTTTGTTCTTGCCTTATGGATTTTTCAACAACCCCTTCCATAGTGGTTGGGCTATGAACATCGATCTCTCCTCCTATCATGGGATTTAGTCCCATGATGAATTTCTGTATTCTGAACTTCTCGTCAGTTTGATACTGCGGTACATACTTGAGGAGTTTCGTAAACCGCTCCTAGTATTTAGTTACCGTTAGCTTTCCTTGAACTAAGTTATGGAATTCTGTCATTTTTTTATCATAGAAAAGTTATGGCAGCCAACGTTGCCTAAAATAGCCCTTAAATTGATCCCAAGTGATATTGGTCAAATCAATATTTAGCTCAGCTTTACGGCTGTCCCACCACGAAGATGCTTCGTGGGAAAGATGATAGGCTCCCCAAATAGCTTTGGTTTCCTCCGAGAATTTTACTATTGCAAAGTACTTCTCCATCTCGCTGAGCCAGTTCTCAGCTCCATCTCCTAATGTGGTGCCATCATATTTAGGTGGACTTATCCTTTTTATATCATTAGTGAGTTCTGCTGCCAACCTGGCCTTTTTATTTTCTGGTTGGACAGGTACATTTCCAGTGTTATTACCAACACCCATATCGGGGTTGTCCTCAGGAGGTAGCTGATTGTTGTTACTAGCTTCATCATCCTCCTCATTTCCCATTACTTGTTGTTCAAGTATAGCCAAACGATCTCTTGTGTCCAATAGGGCAGCAAGGATCTCATCAAGTTTTTGGGTTGTTTCCACCCCTCCCTCTAGTGGAGCATTATTCGCAACGTTCCCTCTTGTTCTAACCATTTTCTATTACAAGAAAATTCAGGTTTTTATCAGATTATGGACACAATAGGTCCAAGAGCTGCAACCTTCAGCTCTGATACCAAGATGTAACATCCTCATTTTAGTACATTAGAACAAGATTTTTTTTTTTGAAAGGTGATTATTAGTTCTAAATACATAATTTAGAACTCACAATTCATAACAATCATTCTTATAATAGATAACCATATGTAGCTGTAATGACTCGGTGTACCACCGATCTATTCATTCCATGACTCGGTGATCTACCGATCTATTCATGAGTATCATAGAGTTGGCATTTTTATCTTAACACTTCACTCTTGCGGTTCTCTTCCCTAATCCGGGATTTCAGAATGCTCTATCCAAGGAACCTATCTGAATAATTGTTACCATTATTCATCAGCATCACGTCCCTTAGACTAGGTGACATAGAGAAATACAATCGAGTAGCTTGCGATACTTTGGCAAAAGATTTGAAACATATTGTTCATGTCTAGTATTCCTTGACGTCATACTCATCAATCTAGAATACATCCTTCACCCCATTCCGATGTTATATAGAATGTCTTATACTGACTTCTGTCAGCCTCCCCCTCCCAAGTTATTCACTCAAGAATGGGTTAATACCATAACACACGTTATAAGGATGCTCTTGAAGACTAGGGATAAGCTGACATACTGGGTCAACCACTACTAACCCCATGTGTCAAGGTACCTTGAGTCTCAAAGGGTAGCCTCATAACATGAATATGGTCCTAACTAGTCCCAAAGGAAAACCTTGTTTGAGTTTCAGGTATAAATCTTAATGATCTATGTAAAAGGGTGTCGCCAAATGTCACCTGCATTGTTGTATCCTCGAGAAGATCCTAATCTTCTCGAAGGTACAACCCTGCAGTTGACATGTGTCAACATCCTACAAAACTACTTTGGAAATATTTACATAACTTCAAGAAGTTACTTAAGTTGAGTTGAAATTGAATTAAAGACCCTCCTAACTCGGTAGTCTTTTCCCAACCCTGGGTTCCACACCTTTGAGTTTCCTTATGCAATAAAGTTCAATTTCACTGAGAGAAGTTTAATAAGATTTGAGACCTCGTCAAGGTGTCCATTGGTTCCTAATAAATCTTATTCCTCATAATTGGGCAATAGCCCTAAGTTCTCTCATAAGGAAACTAACTAAACCTGTAAGAGTTTATATCAACTCCGAAGACTGAGATTTATCTTACTTCTTATTATAAAACATAGTGATTTAAAACCATCAATTACGTTGCCTTGACTTAGATCAACGTTAGGAAGTAATAGAATACTCTTCCTATTAAAGTTACATCTCAAGGCGTAGTTTAACCTTAACTTCCCTAAAATGCAGTGGTCTAATTCCAATTTAGCCTTATTCATAATATAAAAGAATTTACTATTCATTCACGAAGTATTCGGTCACATAATTTTTACAAGGCCTACTTAGAGAATCCAACTAACTCCCATGGTATACAATAATAAAAATGCACTCACATTCATTCAGATCTAAGAAGTTCAATCCAACAAATAAAAATGCAGCCACATAAGTAACAATCTCCCCATTTCATTCATTTCCAGACCATACAATTACAACTTATGCACTTCGGCACATTTGATACAATAATCAACATCAAAAGAATATCTTTCTTCCTATAGTACAATTAGAGAAATCAAGTTGGAATTCATCATAAAAACCAGATTAAACAATTTGAGCATCATATCAGATCTGCGTGCCTTTACCACTTACGATGTCCATCTGCAAAAATTGCTAGCACAGGTCAGTTCAGTGAACTGAGCATGATAAGCACTAATTCTTAAAACAATTGCATTCCACCAATTGTTCTCATTAAACAACCTGTTTAAATGAAATCATTTCTTCAAATCCTTAAACATGAATCAGGCTAATCATCTTTCTACAATTCTAATATGACTTTAACACATAACTCATATTATAGCTGCCAGTTAAACCTAAATATTTTTCAGATGATTCATCATATATATTAGAGACTAAGAAGAAACAAAATGAATCCACAATATCCATCCATCTAAAAACAAGGACAATAATAATCCAACAAAATTACTCCATTCAAGAATGAATTCCTATCAGTACGTGTATCCAACAGATGTGCATTTAACAATTCAAGAAAAGATAGATTATAACCTCCAGCAAGTTCAACTGACGGGATTCCTTTATACTCATAGCATTATTTCAATGACATTGATAAGTATACCAACTTCTACTACAATACTATTTTTATAAAAGTGGATAACCGAATAACTCAAACAGGATAATAATATAACCGTTGATAAGGAAAGAAGACTCCGGTTAAGAGTCAGTACTTACCAATCTCTCCTTACAAATTTAACAATCTATTCTTCTTATGCCCATACCGTAGAGTTCACATAAAGATACAAAAGAAGAGAGCACTCATAATTTCCAGACAAGGGAGAGAATATTTTCTTATTCCAAAAGTCATATATCAACATATACTTTACAGCTTAGGAGAAAGAAACAGAGGCATTCAGATCTCCATTCCAAATAGGTTTAGGACTGTACCAACCTCCCAGGAGTAATGCATATACATTCAATCTTGAATTCAATTAAGGAAGAAGAGAAAGCAAGAAAATCAACACCCAAGTTTACCATTAGCTCCAATCTGATAGAACTATTTAAAAAGGTCGCCCTAAGATTCCAAGGGTCTTACAATTACACATTAACAAAAGACACAGATTGTTATAAACGAAATACATATACGTTCAATATCAGTACACAATCATGGCCCAATTAAAATAGTCTTCCCTTCACCCAGGACTCGAATCATTTTAGACTATGAGTTCGGGTAACCACTATCATTACTTACTGATAGGTAACACTAACTATTTCCAATCATTACAGTGGATAATTTTTTATTGTGTTTCAAGGATACCAAACAAATAGCACTTCCAGTATTACTAGATGATTTCTAATGATAGATTTCAAGGTCACTACAGGTGAAATCAACACAATCCCTTCCCTTCCAAGTACAAAACCTAATTTCCATCCATGTAGATCTAGGATTACCCACCCGTTATTAAGAATCAGAGTTCCTCAAAGCAAGATTTCTCTCGGTCAGGCTATGTTCCCATTAACCAAGTAAAGTCGTAAAGAAAACAACAACTACACTAATATTTCATCACATACATAACCCATAATCATTGACCATCCAGACCCTTTTCATAGAGGTACAGGCTTAAATTCAACATATTTCTTATGCATGTGACTAAATCAGTCGAGCTCAAAAGAAGGAACTACAGTTTCATCACAATTCAATTATATATTCACCTGAAGCTATCAAGCAATAAAAGAGATCTTGTGACCAAGCAATAATCAATAAACCAACCAAATTAGACACAACAATTCTTTCCATGTCATTCTTCAAACATGAAATCATCCAATGCAATGTCTAACATGGTACAGTTAGGAACTCATTACCTCAGTCGAACAAGAGACTAGGAAACAACATATACAGAAGTCGAACCCATATGTAATCACAGCAAAACATTTCAACAGAAGTCGAATCCATAATGTATACACAAGCAAGGACTTCAACAGAAGTCAAACCAACATGTAAACACAGCAAGGACTTCAACAGAATTTGAATTCATATGAAAACACTGCAAGGACTTCAACAGAAGTCGTATCCATAAAGTAATCACAGTAAGGACTTCAAGAGAAGTCGAATTCATATGAAAACACTGCAAGGACTTCAACAGAAGTCGTATCCATAAAGTAATCACGGAAAAACATTTCAACAGAGTCTTTGTATAACCAGGGATTCCCAAATAAACAAGAAAAGAAGAAACCCAATACATTGCTTCCAGCCAAGCCAACTATACAAAAAAAAATCATCTGAACAGAGTTGTTCTAATGAAATCATTTGAAGGAAAGAAAGATTTTTAAAAGTTAGGGCCTATCATGCCTGATAGTGTTGCTTAAAAATTCGAAGAAGACCTCTGAATGTGCTCGTACCTTCTCTTGTTCTTCCACGATAGATTAAACAACAATAAATTGTTACCTTCATGCCTTATAAACTTTCCCCGATAGAGAAGGAAGCTAAAAATTCTCAAAATTACCATGCAACATAGAGTAGGCAGTGGTTCGAAGAACCAAGTGCTCAACAGAGCGAAAAAGGAATGCATGGAAAAAAACAACCAAACAATATTCCATTTGCATGCCTTCCCAAGCAATCCGCACTCAGGAACCAAAGTTAATTAATTGCATTAACTACCATCCTCCCACCTATTCTCCATTGCCACCGACCGACAAAATTGTTGATCGCCAAAAGCAAACAAACAAACACTCCCATACTTGGTGATACTGACATGTCATGTCATATTATCCGTTTGCAACCTCTGCCAAACCTGACAGCATCCCAAGTCCTTCAACCTTATCCCTAAATGCCATGGAAACCACCGCCCATGACTCACGACCCTTCATAGGTCCCCCTCCATTCTAATCATTATTTTAAGATAGGTTAGATCATAGGGTTAAGACATTAGTCTCACTTCCATAGCACTAGGTGTAGTTAACTCTTAGGAGCATTAAGCTTATAGTTTAGGGCTAGGTTAGATTAGCAATTATTTTAACCAATAGGTTATAGTTTAGGTTAAGATTATTAACCTTAACGAATCAAATCTAGGTCTCCAAAATAGGACCAATCAAAGTTAGAGTCCATACAGGGTAAAAATTCATATAAAGGATTCTATTTGGCATCACTAAATTAAGCTTACGGTATAAACATGAACATCTTACCTAGCTTAAGGTCTAGGCCTTCCTGATGTTATGATATCTATAACCAAAGTCCATTTATCATGATCAGTCTGAGTTAATCTCCGGGATTGATCTTTCAAACTCATTCATTGATGTGTAACTTTCGTAAGGTCAATAAATTTTGTTCATCCTGAATAAGCTTAAAACATTCCTTGGATCAATGCAACTGATCCAAGGCTGAGTCATAAATATGGATAAATCCACAATTCATCCAAAAATTGAATTGAACTCAAGTGCGAAGAATGAAAGAAACAAAAGAGTCTAAGCATATTCAAGCTCAGTCAAAGATCTTCAAGAGCAAAGAAGATACAATCCATATCAAGCATGACTTCACAAAACCAAAGGAACATGTCCTTATACAGAAGAAATCATATATCAACACTTGAATGCTCAGGAGAAAGTAACAACAGTTCAGGACATATTACATCCTTGAAGAAGAAGTTGTGCTGCCACGTGCACTCAAAAGAAATAGAGAAAATTCTAGTCTATGGAAGTTATAGTTTGATGTATCTAAAAAAATCGACACATGCATAGGTGTTTTTATCATTTCACCTAAGGATGAGAATTTATTCTTCATGCACAAGTTATAATTCACATGTTCTAACAATGTGGAAGAGTATGAAGTAATAGTGCATGGTATTTTTATTTACGAAAAGAAAAAGATCAAGGCACTACAAATATTTGGGGTCATAGAACTAGTTATCCACTAGGTTAATAACAAGTACGCAACTAAGAATAATCTTCCCAAATATTATAAACATAGAATTTGGGACCTCGTTAAGAGATTTAAAGCTCGAATCTCTAGGTGTGTTACGCGTAAGATGAATAAAGAAGCTGATCAGATGGTTGCGCTTGGTTTGCAGTTCTCTTGTGTTGAGGAATTTTTCAAAGGAAACATGCAACACATCAAAATGGTGATCATGCCATCTATTCCAGACAACAACACCAGATGGTAATTGTTTTACAGTGATGCATAGATCATCTAGTTCATCTATAATGAAGTTGAGTTTTCATCAAGCATACAAACTGACTTACATGATAGCTATTATGACTAAGTGATACAACTAAAAGAAAATAAATTTCCTAAGGGGCTGGTCACCTTAGAGAAAATATTTATCCCTAATTATGATTTCAATGGTGAAGAAAATAATATGTGCTTGATGTAAGAAGATTTTTACCAAGTCACTATTACATGCAAAAAGAGTTTTTGCATAGTAAATCTTGCACACATGAAGAAAAGAAGGTCTTCATATCTCTTTGCCAAAAATAAAATGTATCTTATCATGGGAATATGAAGAACTCAAAGGTTTTAATCCAAATTTTTCTCAACACTCTATTGACCTTGATCATGGTATCAAGCCCATCGAGAAAAAAATAGTGGCCATTCAATCCAAAGACAAATCCCCTCATGAGGAAGGAGTTGTCCAAACTTAGTGAGGAAAAAATTTAATTTTCCCATCAAATAATCTACCGGGGTCTCCAATCTTGTTGTAGTACATAAGAAGAATGGTGAAATCAGACTTTTCATTGATTTCAAAGAGTTGAATAAGGCATCCTAAAATGACCAGTATCATTTGCCTTATGTGGAGAAGATTTTATAGACTGTGGTGATGAAAAAAGTTCTTAATGCTAGATGGGTATTTTGGATTCAATTAGATCATGGTCAAGGAAGAGGATTAATACAAGATGGAATTTAAAACCAAGTGGGGAACATATGCATATAAAAATATTCCCTCCATTCTGTCAAATGTACGTATGAAATTATAGCACACCATGGATATTACCTTCAAAGGATACATAAATTAATTCATCTTGATTTATCTTGATGACATCATTGTATTCTCAAATTAGAGTGCAGATCACATGGTGCATATGAGAAATTATTTGAGAGATGTAGAAAGTTAGGGGTAAGTATAAACCCTAAGAATTATAATTTTTCTATGGTGGAGGGAAATATTTTGGGCCATTTTTTTTCAAAGGATGAAATTGTAATTTATCTTGAGCATGTTTTAGCTATCCTGGATCACTCTCTCTATAACTGCACAAGAAGGCCTTACAATCCTTTTTAGGAAAAATAAATTTTGTTAGGAGGTTCATTTCTAAGCTTATAGGACTCGTCAGGCCCATCACCCTCATGTTAAAAAATGACATAGTCTTTCGATGGACAGTAGAAGGAAGATAGATATTTAATAAAATCAAGCAATAGATTACTTGTGTACCAACACTCATCAACCCGGATTACTCAAATAATTTCATCCTTTATGCTTATGGTGCTGATGCAAGTGTTGTTGTTGTCATAACACAAGAAAATGAACAAGGACTAGAATAACCAGTGGATTTCTTTAGTCAGGAACTCATGGATTATGAGTTGAAATAAAGTCACATGGAGAAACAATTCTACACCATCATACATGTGCTCAAGAAGTTCAAAATCATGCTCACCACAAACCACATCAAGGTGTTAGTATCACACGTAAGTGTGAGAGAATTCATCATGGGAGTAGAAATTAGTGAAAAGATAGCATGATGAGTGACCAAAATCATGGAATATGATGTGACTATTAAAGCCACAAAGATGGTTAGAGCCAATGCACTATGCAGAAAAATTGCTGAGGGAACACATGATGAACCCGAGACTTCATTAATTCTAGATTAAGATCTCCGTGCAAAGAACCTCGACGAGAATATAAACCCTATTGTGTGTGAATGGATTAAAGACATGGTCACATTCCTTTTTGAGGGTGCATACCCTCCCATTTAAGAAAAAAGGAGATGTTGAGGATAAAATGTGCACCCACGCCTTTGAGTCATAGACAACTTAGGATTTGAGACAACATGTGACTTCTTGGTGCTCAATTTGATCTCTCCCTGTTTGTCCTTTAAATTCTTCAGTTTTCGGGCTCTTTCGTATTTTCTATCTCCCTGTGTTGCTGCATGAAATCTCTATCCTTCATTTGGTTGTCATGATCAATATTTTCCTTTGGTCGAGGATCACTTAAAGTCCAGAATTTGTTTTCCATTCCTCTGTCTATGTGAAAATATTTGTAACTTAGGCATAAAATCAGGTTTTTTCCCTTACTTCAACTTTTCCACAGTCACATTTTGTTTTCCCTTTTGATTGTTGTCCCAATACCTGTGGAAAAGTGGTTTTTTCAGATTGGATGTGGCTCAATGGATCACATTTGGGCCTTATATCATTTCCAAATTCTCTGTCCTTAAAGAAAGGTTCATTTTCAGATGTAAATGGTGATTTCCTTGCATTTTATGATTTGACAGGTGTGTTTTCCCCATCGAATTTATATCTCAACATATGTGGAAACATGGCCCTTTCTAATTGGATGCGGCTCAATGGGGCACTTTGAAACTCTAAGCCTAGTTTAACTCAAAGATTGTCCATGTGGTGGGTCGGTGCTCATCTAAAAACTCACCTTTTGGTTTGACCTTGGAGTCACGCCAGAGAGATACGTGGAGGTTTCCAATGACTCGCCCAGACTTAGACATTTTTTTTCATGTGATTGGTGTAACATTTTTAGACCATGGAAACACGGAGGGCCAACGCTCATTTGAGGATGCACCTTAGGGTCCCACCTTAGCAAATATGCCAAGGGGACATGTGGTGAGCATGCACTTGTTTGGGGTCTCCACTTTTGGGGACCATCTCAAAGTTGCACCAGGAGACACATGGAGGCTTATTCCAACTCCTCTTTATACTTAACATTTTCAAGAAAATTTTTAAAGGCTTGGGACACATTGAGGGAAAAATCCTATTTGGGTACCTACCCCTAAATTTTATTTTGAAGAAGCACCAAGAGGACACTTGGAAGCTTCCGCTCACTTTTCCCTTGCTTGGACTTTTCAACGGCCAAGGAAAATTGTCTCATACCCTAGACACTTGACACCTTCTGCTGATCCTTCAAATTTTTCAAAAACTTTGTCAGACTGAGACACGTGGTAAGCCCATGCTTGTTTAGGGTCTCTAATTTTGAGGACCATACTAAAGGTCCGCCAAGGAAAATGTGGAGGCTTTCATTTGGCTCATTTTTTATTGAGACTTTTTTAATGGCCAAAAGGCATTTTTCTTGGGCCTTGGGCATGTGGAAGGCACATGCTTGTTTGGAAACCTTCCTCTGTACTTCTCCTTTGTATTTTTTCCAAGGAAACACATAGATGACTCTAATATAAAGTTGAGAAGGGACATAATCAATGGTTGTTGTGCATTGCATATGTTTTTCCACCATTTTTTCTCCAAGGCTCCTTGAGATGTAAATACGCACTATTTTTCATCATTTTTTGATGAAATTCCTTATCGTTTTTGTTTATAAATGTCATTGAATGGATTTAGAACTTAATTTGTGAGTCCAAGGATTGTTAAGTTTTATATTGTGAAGTTGGAATTGCTCGAGAACTTGAAAAAATGTGAATTACTAGAGAATTTGGATTCGAGGTAGAGTTACAGAGGAAATAATGGGAAAGGGATGAAATGATAGAGGTTGTAGGCATAAAAGATGAAGAAGGTGTTTCCTCGAGGGTGAAAAGGATTACCTATAAGATCCAGTTGTACAGAGACTTCAAAAAATGATTAAAATGGGGATTTCTCACATGACAGAATAAGAATGATTAGAAGTACTATAAAAAAATTATGGCATGGCATCCTATTCATTAGTCGAGGGTCTAAGAAACGTGATCAATTCATGATTTTTCCAATTGGAAGATTTTAGGCATGAGTTTGTTAAACATCACTTTTTGAGTAGAGTTGGTAACAAGAAAAGGTCCCTCAAATATTCTTCTTTTTGGGGGGAAAATTTGGGATGAGTGAGCGAGTGAAATTTATAAATGCAATGATAATACTCTTGCAAAAGGTCGGGGGTTGAATTCTTAAGAAATTTTTTGAGAGAGCCCATCTTCCTGAGAGACCAATCTGAGAAACCTATTAATTTCATGTGTTTTAGATTTCAATCACATCAAGTTGGTTACGAGCGTAAAGCCATTGATGAGCTATGAAAATTTTCCCTACTAATGAATATAATCAATTTTGAATTAATCTGTGTCAATCTTGGACCAATTTGTGTCTTCTTTATTTCAGAATGTCTGTAAGTAGTTTTTCTTATCCCTATTGCAATATTTTATTAAATTCCCTTTGAATCACATAGGATCTTGTCCACGTGATAGTTTAGTGTCATTTGTAATTTCATTTCAAGAATAGCCTTCATCCTACAATGAGATAAACAATTAAAAATCACTTTACTGTCATTTGTTGATACATATTGTATCTGTAAGCCTTTGAGTGTATATTATGCATGAAGAACCAGGGGTTTTAATGTTTAATTGAGTCTTTATTTTAATCCTTTGTGTTAAATTATTGGATATTGTGTGAAACCATGAAAATATGTTCCTCCATTGATGCACACCTTATGGTTGAAGGAATATTTTAGCTATTATGAAGCTTTCTATCATTTAGTATTCCAATTTTTGTGAAGGTTCTCAAAGATCTGGCATAATCAATTTTATTCTACTTAATTTCCCACCAAAATTATTCAAAAATAATGAATCCGTCCTAAACTACCCCTGTTTTCCTTTTGTGTCCACAAATGTATAAATTATACTACTAAAATATGCAGAAGAAATCAAGATCCCATAATGTCTCTAGTAACCTTAGACCCTACTTAGGAAATATCACCATTGTTTAGAAGTGACAACTTGTGAGAGTTAAATTGTGGTGAATTGATCATATTTTCTCATGGTATCCTTTCAAATTTGTGCAAAGAAGGATATCTTCATTCTCCTTCACCGACATAGGTTACAAAATGGGTCCTCTCACCTTGGTCGAAAGGAACGACCTAAAGTAGTGAGGATAGATAAAATCCTTAATGAAGGTGATATCTATTTCTCTGATGCCCGAGTGACAAAGACTTAGAAAAATCCCCTCCCTAGATGCAAAATGACTCATAATATCATTTGTCTGTCTCTCAGTGTCCTCCTAAATATTTGCTATTGCTCAGTTTCTAATGGAAAATAGATTTGGATACCAACACCAAAATGGCGCCATTGCCAGGAATTGATTTGCATTGTCGGGGATTATTTGAGCTTCAAGATTTATTTTTGTGGCAACAACACTAGAATGGCACCATTTTTGGGGACATGAATTTGTGTGCAAATTTTGAAACACAATTGGTAATGCATATAGACCCTGGTAAATGTTTCTTACAAAAATTTTAGTGCAAATACATTGCTGAAACATCATCCTATGTCTAGATTTGTAAGAATCAAGAAAAGTTACAAGTTCTGTGTGTAATATTTCCAGTTTCTATGGTTTTTTGCACTAAGTTTACATCATAAAAGTTGAACATTGGTAAAGGAAGGTCATATCTGTGAAGCTTCGAATGAATTTAGTGTTGAAAGACATTTTACATACCAATTTTAGTGCATTTGCACAACTAAGGGGAAAATACTTGGTGGCGACTCCATTTTGAATGAATTTTTGATAAATGTTAGTCTTAACCTCTATCAAATGCAATTTATCACTAATATTTAAAAATATGGAAGGAAGAAGATATTTATTCACTAGAGACCCTACCAGAAAGTTGTTTCCAGAGATGAGAAAGATGATTTAGAAGAAATAAGAATCGGAAAGTTGTTAGAGATCGAAATCAAGAAAGGAGTTATCAATTGTGGAGGCCGATCAACATGTCATTGAAGATTGCGATACTTCCTTAATTACTTCTGAATTAGGTAGTCTTTTTGTAAATATAAACTCTCCATTTGGAGAGGGTCCTTCTTTTATATTTGAAAAATTTACATCTCATTTTGTCCCTGTGTTCTCCAAAGTTGATAGGATCTTCCAAGAAATAGAGTTTTTAGAGAACATTCATTATGAGAATTGTATTCCTTTTCCCCACAGACCCCTCACTACTCATCATTCTATTTCTCCTGTAAGATAACCTCCCCAAAAAAATATGGCCCATCCCCCACCCAGACCTCCATTTTTTGTGAACACTTTTGGTCCCTATAGATTTAAGAGGTATGGTTGGATATCCAAATGTTGTGCCCCAAGATGTTAGAAATAGATTGCCTAAATTTAAAGGAAATAATGTTATTACTAGGGATCAACACTTAAAGATTTTTTTCAATATGGAAGACTTTGAGATTGAATTTGAGGATGTGTACATAAATTTGTTTATTCATACTCTAGAAGAGGATGCACGGGATTGGTATAAATATTTTCTAGATAATTCCATTGATTCATGGACAAAAATGAAGAATGCTTTTAGATTATAGTATGGAGATAAAATAGACCCTAGGTTTCTTTTATCAGAATTTGAAAATATTAAGAAGAATCCTAATGAGTCTATTCATGACTTCAATACAAGGTTCAATAAGACCTTGAATAGGCTACTGTGATCCTGAGGCCAAGTGATGTTTCTTGTTTGATAAAATAATCTAATGCTTTTGATAAGAAAGTTGCCTATTATTTAAGAGACAAGAACCCAACAACATTGAGGTAGGCCTTCACCATGGCTTTACAGATTGAAAATAACATCAAGGAAATTAATAAGCTTCATAAGAGGGAAAGCATCAGGCTAATAAATCTAGAGAAGCCTCAGTCAAGTAAGTCTATGGATTTGGAGGAGGTTGTGAAAACTTTGGCCGGAGCTGTTAAGGAAATATCCTATAAACTGGATAGGGAAGAGAAGGGGATTGGACAAGGTTCCCAAGGTCATCATAAAGCACAAGTTCAAGAAATATTTTCAAATCATCCTAGGGGTGATCGGATATCTAATGGTAGAGGCAAAGGACTTGTGGGATCGGAAATAGACAACTCTAAGCCCGTGAGAATAGAATTACACCGATCCTTTGATTGCTAGAGTTGCTACAATGGAAGAAGCTAATGAAACTAAGTGGTGTGACTTATTTTTCTTGCCACATGCCTCATGTGATGAAGACAAAGAAGTTGAGGAAGTTGATGATGACATTGATGATGATGTGTGCATGGTGGGGTGATCTAAAAGATCACAAAGCAAGGAGCAACTTTGATTGAAATAATCGAGTGCAAAAGCTGCTGAAAATTTACGGGATTACATCCACCGGGTATTACCCCTTCCTCCCTCTCATACTTTTGAAATAGATATGGTACAAGATTTTGAATTTCCTAGTAATTATTTTGAATACTTAAGGGCATTAGTGATTAAAAAGTATGATGGAGGAATCCCTTGAGGAGGATAGTTAGTTGTTAATGAATGTTGTAGTTGGCCATGAAAAGGAATATAAAACTAGGAGTAAAGTTGTCAAAGTGGTAGGGCCTCAGGCCAAACCAAAAATTCCAGTTCTCACCAATATCTCAAAATAAACTCCTAAGAAAGATACATCTAGAAAAATCCTTGTTTCCCCATGCAGAACTTGTAACATTCCCATTTTAAGACTTTAGAAACAAGGGAATTTTTTTATATATAATGTTCTCTATTCTAAATTAAGCATATTTTAGAACAACATTCCATGCCAATCAAATTCAAATAGATAACCATATGGAGATGTAAATGAATCGGTGATCAACTGATCTATTCATTTCATAACTTAGTAAACTACCAATCTATTTATGTTATCTTATGTATTAAATACATATTATATATTTGGTTTTCCTACCCTACACCACGTACTGAGTGATCTATTTAAAGAACATACTTGAATATCTGTTACTAATATTCATCTGATATCACGTTGTTTTAAACTTGGTGACATAGGACAATGTAACCAACAACTTACGATACTTTGGCCAAATATTTAAAACATACTATGTATGTCACTATTGGTAGATGACATACTTGTCATATTGGAATACATCCTTCACCTCACTCCTATATTATTATGATTGGTCTTTACTAACTACCGTCAGTCCACTTGTCCCAGGTTTAACCCTAGCCCTAGTTAGAAACATAACTTATTATAGGAAGACACTCATAATGGATTAGGGTAAATGGGAATAATCAGTTGACCTAAGTCAACTGGATGTGCCAAGGTACCCTGAACCATTGGAAGCTACTTCATATCCTAAATATGCCACTAACCTGACCTAGAGAGAAACTAAGTTCAAGTCCAAGTTCTTATTGTGTGTAGATCTGGATGATCAATGTGGAAGGGTGATGCCACATGTCAACTACAACATTGTATTCTCGAGAAGACCCAAGTCTTCTTGAAAGTACATCCCTACAGTTGGTGTGTGCCAACATCCTATAGAAATTACCTCATCAAGATGTACATACCCCAAGGAGATCATTAATGAATTATTAATTTGGATTAATTCTTGATTACAACAACCCTGCTAAACCCTAATCCAACACTCCATAAGTTATTTCCTAAATTTGTTTCATTTAGTCCATGAAGAACTTCCTTATCTTATGATTGCTTTTAAAGTTCATTTTCTTAGTTTAACCAGTAGTTAACCAAAACAGGATAGCGATATCATAAGTTTCATTTAAATGTAATTTAACTTTCAGGAAGGTTTAACAACCGCATATATCCAATTAAAGTATACTTCATACAAAATTAAGTCTAATAAATAGTAATCATACCTCCAAACCTTTTAGGTTTATATTCAATTGAGAGAGAGAAAGAGTCTTTCTCTACATGATTAAGTATTAGGGTATATCATTCCCAATATCCATATTTCTTAATGCATGTTCATTATGCATCACATTATTATGTTAAATTGTTTAGATAAAACACATCATATTATGCAACTCAACAAGTTGCTTCATTATAGGGGAAATTGAACTAATTCCCATTATCCATTTTATCAAAGATAACAAGATAAGCATAACATAATATAAACAATATCAACAAGATGGAACTTTCATCTTCTTTATAAAAATACGAGATAGTTTACACAACCAATGCAAATAAATCACAACTTGTAATTCATCATTACAAATTATAAAATTTACAAGACTATGCACTTTAGGAAACTGCATAACAACAATGCTCATTCTATAAAGTATACAACTTTTCTGTTACAATTGAACAAAAGAATGAATCAATATTCTTTACTAAGAATTATACATGTATCAGCCTAACGCATCATAAATTTTTTTCCTTCTTTTACCACTTAAGTCGTCCATCTACGAAATATCTAGCAAGGGTTAGTTCAATGAACTTGGGCATGATACGTACTAAGCATTAAAATGAAGTGTATTCCACTAATTGTTTCAATAAAGCAACTTTGCTTTAATGAGATAATAGAAACATCATACAATCAAAATAAGTGATAACAAAAGCAAGGAAGTACATTAATAACTCTAGATCCACTTTAAAGAGAAGAGCAAAATATAATAAACAATATCTCCCCAAGATCTTAAAGTTCCAATGATCCTATCAATAGCTTGTAAACAAAAATAGATCTTTCCATCCTGTTACTTCATAATTCTATCCTAATAGAATACTACATTTATATTCTCTATGAGACAAAAGAAGTGTAAACAACATGGTTCATTCAAGGATTATTCATCTATATCCTAAGAAGGAGTAAGAAGAACCATTATGTACCATGCCCAAACCTATAACATTTGAAAATAGACCAGATTCATAACATGATTTACCTGCTCCTTTCAGTTAACAATCTTATATATTCAACATTAGAATATACATCAAAATAGAATTAGATAACAATACAAGAAGGTATAGGAAAACAGAATAGTCCAACTACAATTCCAATTCCAATTCTGCATGATATAAGTTATCAATTAAACATATGAAATCAATGTTAATAAACAAAGTAGTCTGAAGAGGAGTTAATTTATACTCAACTTCATCTCAAAGATAAAGAGTACAAGAGACAAACGTACTCCTATCCATATAAACTAGACAAGACTAGTCAACAATACTCGAACCCATAAGTATAAATTTACTTATCAACAGAACTCTCTTGGCTACTAGATTTCTACATTATTGCAACAATAATTCGAACAAGGTAGACCAATAGGTCACAAGAAATCACCATCTCAAAATGGAGTTGAGTACAGAAAATTTCAAACAATGAGCATATCCAAGGACAAAGGAATGGTAACTCAAATAAGGAAAGAACCAATGATAAATTGTTTCGTTCAACTAAACAAGAAGTTCTAGATTCAAACCAATTCAGGATGAAAGCATACTACAGCAGACCTAAACTCATAAAAGAGGACATATATATATATATATATATATATATATAATATACTACTCATAAAAGAGGACATATATATATATATATATATATTCTTTCTCAAAGAGAAACCAAAGTCTTATTCACTATATCAGTCAAGAATAACATCCCAAAATAGTAAACGATAAGGTTCAGAATTATCTACGAACCCAAGATTGGAGACTTACAATTGCCTCTCCACTAAATACAAAAGGTAAGTAGTTTGTAATTTAAAAGAATGAAACTCATTGCAACTGAATGGAGAAGTTATCCTTCCTAGTAATTTTAGTGATAAGGGTAATAACCAAAATCTTCCACTAGGGCCAAAATTTATTTAAAGAAACAGAAGAGAGGAGAGCTAGAACTCAAAACGCCCAATACAGAAGTTGTCTTAGTCTTAAATTAAAAATCTACAAGAACAGAATATCAAAACAAAGCTTCCCAACCACGAAATATTGATAGTGGTGCCTTAATATAAAATAATACAATCAACCTAGAATGAGAGTTCCATCCAAACAGAGGGAAAGGAACACTTCCTTCAATTCCCACATCAATACCATCTTGATACAGTCATAGAAGTGAAGTTCTACATTTCTTAAGCACGATACTACTAGTTCTAAATCTTGAAGAGATTTTTAACGACTCAAACAACCTTTCACATAGTTCCCTAGTGAGTAGTCACCTAGTTAAAGAGTTATAAGCTTAGTCATTTAATAAAAGAATAACCCAATACAAAATATAGGAACAAAATTGAATGAATCAACCCAAAAACAAGCTCATAACACTCAAGTGTTATATAGGATTACAACAACGAACCCGAGTTTCACAAACCAATGTTGGGACTACACTAGAAAAATAATGTGAGTACATGGGTAAATATGAACCCCATGCAATAGCTCAGCAATGCATAAGTTTCCCAAACATTGGTTCCAATCAAAACAAAGCTCCAACACAAGATTAATCAAAACACAAAGTACCAACACAATTCTACCTCCAAACTCACAACCTAGAAGTAAAATAAAACAGAACTCAAGTTTCCCTTAAGTTTAGATCCATATATTTTCACGACAGTCAGTTCAAAGCTCAATAACTTCGAATACAAGATCTAGAATGCAAAAGTAGAGATACAGAACAAGTTTCGCATACCATTTTCACTTGCATGCTATCATAAAACTCACATAGAGAGACAATTTCCAAAACAATACTATTTTTCCATGGATTCAAATCAAACACACAAGGATTCATAAAACCCAGGAAGAAAAATAACTAGACAGGTAAGAAAACATGAATCTCATGAGAGTAGAGTTGTTCTAATGAATCTTTTAGAAGAATGCAAAGAATTTTAAAGTTAGAGCCTATCATGCTTGATAATTATTTCACCAAATCAAAGGATACTTCTAGTCAAGCTTCTAACTCTTTTCTTCCTCTATGAAATATCAACAATCAAACTTCTTTTCCTCCTATGTCTCATATATTTTCCTTCGATAAAAAATAGGCTGAAAAAACCAAAAATATATTTGGAATGAAGGTCGAACTACTGGTTTAAAGAACCAATTAGCTCCATGAAGATAAAAATCTTCCATGCATGCAAAACCAAATGACCTCCTACAAACCCACCTTCTAAGTTTCCAAGACAGTTTACACACAAATACCGAGGCTCATAAATGCCATAAATGTCATTCAATCCAAAATTCCCACTTATATTTCCTTGCTTACCACCTCCTAAATATAGCAAATGCTACTTCAACCAAAAAAATACAATTCCATCTATTCGTTGGAGCTTCCACGTAAGCCTCCACCAAGTCTACTAGCCCCCTGCCAAATCTGGTAGTACTTCATCATTTAAACCATTTCAAATCATTTAAATGTCATTGGAACCACCACCCTTGTGTCATGTGACCTCTTTGGGTTCCCTTTAATAGTTTAGTTTAGATTGAAATAGAACTTAGGTTAGTTTAACAATTACCAACATATGTCTTAAAACTTTAGCCATTAGAATTCCCACCTTAGGTTAGGTTTAATTCATAACCCTTTAGTATTAGGTAATAGCTAAAATAGCCTAGTATCACTTTAGTAACCCTTCCCTAATCCATTTAGCACAATGCTTAGGTTAGGTCGCCAACCCAACAAATAGAATAAGAGGCTTAGGTTAGAATCAGAATTCAAATAAGTAAACATAGCTAGGACATAGCTGTTCTTACCTAGCTTAGGTTACCATTAGGATAATCCTTAGATTTTAGGACTCTGTATTCATCCTCTATGAATTGAATTTTTCTTAAGTCCTTATAGTCCTACCAAGATCAATCACCAAATACCCGAGCACAAACATATAGTTGAACAAAAACATGTTCAAATAAGACCAAGAATTAGTATCATACAAAATTCAGTCTTCTATGTCCCTTAAACTACTGAATGTCAATTTTACCATTCAGTCTATGAAGAAGATTTGAAACATTCCTTGGATCACTGAAATTGATCCAAGGATGAGTTAAGAAGAATTAAGTCTTTAAGCTGTTAAAACTAGATTGTAGCTCATCTTTCCAAAGTGAAAATGAATTCTTGATAACCATATAATTTTAGTCTAATGATTTTAAGAATAGAAAATATTTATCCTTATCAAGCATGATCTTCAACAGTCAAAAGAACATATCTTTATCCAGAAAATCACATGTCAACACTCGAATTCAAAAGAGGAATATATACATTGTCGAGGGTGTTACATGCTTCCCTCCTAAAAAGAATCATTTTCCTGGTGATTATCTCATTTTTAATAGATTGCATCAAGGAAAAATCATCTTATTCACTTTTCTTACCATATGTCAAAAACATATCAACATTATTAAGTTCTATAAATTAGCATTACATAGTTGTTTATTCAAAATAAATATCTATACGCCTTTCAAATTGACATACTTATTGTGTTATAAAGATTAAATATCAATTTTTATTTTTCATTCAATAGAATCAATCTTGTTCAAATAGATATGGAAAAGCAGATTTCATATCCTCAAGGTTTTCCCAAGTTGCACTCTCTTCATTAAACTGGTCCAATAAAACCTTGCATTGACTTATCTCATGATTTCTCAAATGTAACCGACAAGTTTTAAGCACTTGTATGGGTGTAACCATGATTATTCCCGACTCCTAGACTGCAAGGAATTCAAATTTAACACATGTGATAAATCTGAAACGTATTTCTTAAGCAAAGAAATATGGAAAACATCATACATTCGTGACAAGGCAAGAGGTAATGCTAAATTATAATCTCTAGGGTTGATTATTTCAACTATCTCAAAAGGTCCCACATAATGAGGTGATAGCTTGGCAGCCTTGCCAAAAGTAAAAACTCTTTTTGGTTTAACCCAAAGAAATAATTTCTCAATAAGTTCAAATTTCCTATCAACCCTCTTTAAGTCAGCATAACTCTTTTTCCTATCTTCTTCTTCTTTCAAGCGTTCACGAATCAAGTTAACTTGTTGTTCCATTTCAATAAGAATTTCAGGTCCAATTACCTCTCTATCCTCTATGTTGTCCCAACTAATAGGGGTTCTGCATTTTCTTCCATATAATGCCTCGAAAGGTGCCATCTTAAGAGAAGCATGATATGTATTATTGTATGCAAATTCAACTAATGGAAGGTACTCTTCCCACTTATACTGTTGATCCATGTAATACATTTATAACATATCTTCTAAAACCTGATTTACTCTTTCGGTCTGTCCATTCGTTTTTTGGATGATACGCAAAACTGAAATTCAATTTAGTTCCTAGAGATATATTAAGTGTTTGCCAAAATCTTGATGTCTCCCTATCCGAAATGATTAATTAAGGTACTCCATGTAATATGAAATTTCATGTACAAATCTTCTTGCCAAAATAGGAGAGTCATCCTTCAGATTCCCAATAATAAAATGTGCTACCTTTGTTAGTTTATCCACAACTACCAAAATAACATCATGTTTATTTCTTGAAATAGGTAACCCTTGTATGAAATCCATGCTTATTACTTGCCACTTGCACTCTAGTATGCTATGATGATACAACAAACCTGAATGGGTGCATATGTTTTGCCTTAACACATTGACATTCGAGGTAATGTGTCACAAAGTCTATAACATCTTTTTTCATCCCTTTAAATAAATATTGTTGTTTTACATCAACAAACATCTTTGTAATGCTAGGCTATCAAGAAAAAGGTGAATTGTGAAATTCTACTAACAATTTCGTTCTCAAATCATTTAACAAAGGTATATAGACTCTGTTTTCAAATTCTAAGATTCCTTCGTTATCAAAGCAAAAACATTTATACCTTAATCATTCGAATCTAATAAGTGCTACTTTTACTTGCTGAAAGTAAGAGTCAGATTCCATAATACTTTTTTACTTCATCCTTAAACTAATTTCTTAACATTATAAGAGAATAAATGTGCTTCCTATGACTTAGAGCATTAGCCACTCTATTTTCTTTACCCTTTATATAACTGATGTCAAAATCATACTGAGACAAAAACTCTAACCACCTTCATTGTCTTGCATTAAAATTTGGCTAAGTGAATATATACTTCAGTCCAATGTGATCAGTTTTCAATTCAAAATGTTTACCAAGTAGGTAATGTCTCCAAACTTGTAGTGCATGAATAATGGCAACAAGCTCTAAATCATGTGGAGCATAATTCAACTCATGTAACTTAAGTTTTCTACTTTCATAAGCTATGACATGTCCATTTTGTAACAAAATACCTCCTATACCTTCACCTGATGCATCAGTTACCACAATAAAATATCCATTAGGGTCTAGGACTAGAAGAATAGGTTATGAAGTTAACTATTCCTTCAAGGTTTTGAATGCAATTTCACATTTCTCACTCCAAAGAAACTTTTTATCTTTCTTCTGTAAGGAAGTTATTGGTGTAGCTATCTTAGAAAAATATTTTGCAAATTTATTATAGTAGCCAGAAAGTCCCATGAAGCTTCTAACTTCATGTACATTCTTAGATGCAAGCCACTCTATTATAGCTACAATTTTTGAAGGATCTACAACAATTCCATTCTTACTTATTACATGTCCCAAATAGTGTACTTTTGTGTCATAGAAAGAACATTTAGACAACTTACCAAATAACTGTCTCTTTCTTAATATTCCCAAAAATATCTTCAAATGCTCATGATGTTCCTCAATAATTTTTGAATGTATGAAAATTTCATCCAATAATACGAGCACAAATTCGTCTAAGTATTCTTGTAATATATTATTCATTAAATTCATAAATGTTACAGTGCATCGAGTTAATCCAAAGGTAAAACCGTGAACTCATAATGTCCATACCTTTTCGAAAGTTGTTTTATGAATATCCTCATCCTTAATTTGCAATTGATGATATCCAGATCAAATATCTATCTTATAATATACCGATGCTCCATGCATCTGATCAAATAAATCATCAATCCTAGGGAGTGTGTATCTATTCTTGATTGTTTCTTTGTTTAACATTTTGTAATCAATGTGCAATCTAAGGGTTCCATACTTATATTTCACAACAATTATAGGTGCTCCCAAGGTGAAACACTTGGTCTAATCAAACCTTTAGACAAATTTTCATGTAGTTGAGCCTTAACCTCTACTAATTCTATAGTAATCATTTGATACGGTGCTTTAGAAATAGGTTCAGTTCCAGACTTGATCTCAATCTTGAAATCAAACTCCCTTTTGGGTGGAAGACCTAGCAATCCTTCCAGAAATATGTCACTTTGAAGTCTTGTAATAGTAGATATCCTTCCATAATATCACTACTCTCTTCTGTTGATTTAGTAATTTTTCTTGCATATAAGGCACATCCTTTTTTTTGCTTTTTTAAGTTGCATAGCTGATAGTTTTCTAACAGAAATCTCACGTTTCACACCACGAATCTCGCTATTTTCTACGGGTCATTTAAACAACTAATGTGTTTTTAAAATAGTCCACTTTAGCCTTATGTTTCTGCTAACAATTAACACCTATGATTACATCATAAGACCCCAAAGGTGAAACATAAAGATCAACCTCATTGGAAAATTTAGGCAAATCAAGGACTGCTCCAAAAAGACACATACTAACCGTATGAACAACATTATTCCCATACTATACAGTCCATGTTTTATCCATGTTTCTAGCTTTTATTTTTAGTTTTGATGTTAATTTACTAGAAATAAAACATTCAGTAGCTCCGGTATCAAAAATAATAGTTATAGGTAAGCCAAATAACTTACCTAGAACTTCTATGGGCATGGCATGTTTCTCAGCCTACTTGTTAGCTCTTGCATGAGTGTGTATCTTTTGCAATCGACACGATCATCCTTCTTCAAAGGACATTGATTCATGTAATGATCTTTTCCATAATTATAATAGCCTCCTACAGGTCCCTTCCTAGGCTCAAGTTTATTTCCAGCCTTAGAGTTATCGTTCTGACCCCCATAGGACTTTTTGCATTATTATTGTTCTTAGCAAAGTTGTTCTGTGTATTACCAGAAACCTTGTTTGTTGTTGCTTTCTTATTAGTATTAGATTACAACTTACTTTTCATTCCAAATTTATTCCATGGTCCTTTCTTAGGTGTAAGAGACGATGAAGAGGAGCTAGGATTTTTCTTCCTTACTTCGTCCTTGTGAGCAGAAATTGCCTTTAATTTATGTTCTGCCTTATGGATTTTCAACAACTCCTTCCATCGTGGTTGGGCTATGAACATCCACCTCTCCCCTATAACGGGATTCAATCCCATGATAATTTTTCATATCTTGAACTTCTCATCGAGTTTGAAATCGAGGTACATACTTAAGGAGTTTTGTAAATTGTTCCCAGTACTAAGTTACTGATTAGCTTTCCTTGAGTTAAGTTCGGAATTCGGTCATTTTCGATCATAGTAAATTTGTGGCAGCCATCATTGCTCAAGTAACCTTTAAATTGATCCCATGTGGTATTAGCTTCATCAATATTCAACTCAGCCTTACAACTATCCCACCACAAAGATGCTTTGTGAGAAATATGATATGTTCCCCATATTGCATTTATTTCTTCTAAGAAATTCCTTATTGCAAAGTATTTCTCCATTTCTTGAGCCAATTCTCGGTGCCATCTCCTAATGTGGTGCCATCAAACTTGGGTGGACTTATCATTTTGATATCTTTAGTGAGTTCACTGCTAGCCTATCCTTTTTATTATCCGGCTAAACGGTATATTAGCATTGTTATTATCAGCACCTACATTGGCGTTGTCCCCGAAGGTGGCTGATTATTGTTATCAGCTTCTTCTTCCTCCTCATTACCCATTACTTTTTTGTTTAAGTACAACCAAATGACATCTTGTGTCCAATAAGGAAGTAAGGATATCATTGAGTTTCTGGGCAGTTTTTGCTCCTTCCTTAGGTGGAGGGTTATTTATAACATTTCCTCTTGTTCTACCCATTTTTTTACAAGAAAATTTAAGTTTCATTAGATTATGGAAACAATAGGTCCAAGAGATATAAGCTTCAGCTTTGATACCAAGATGTAACATTCCCATTTTAAGACTTTAGAAACAAGGGGATTTTTTTTATATACAATGTTCTCTATTCTAAATTAAGCATTATTTAAAAAAACATTTCATGCCAATAAAATTCAAATAGATAACCATCTACAATTGTAAATGACTCGGTGATCCACCAATATATTCATTTCATAACTCGGTAATCTACCAATCTATTTACGTTATTGTACACCAGAAAAGTGACAGGCGAGCGTGAGAATCTACAAGTGACTCTTCCGCGTACCCGACCTCTCGAGGTCGTGCTTGAGAGACAATTGCCGGTGGGAGTAGAATATGCGTTGGATTCGGACAAACTAGTTAGGCAGTCTAATGTCTTTGACATGCACTAGTGGAATTTACAAATCTAAGGCAAAGAAGGCCCTTCTAACTTGGAGTGGTGTGATAGATCGATCAGCAAGGATGACTGCTCGAAGGCTCCAATCAATATCGAGCTCTGGTGTGATTCGATCTATGGGTTGCGGAATACATGGAAAATGACCTGGGATTGTTTCGTGTATATCTCCTGATAAGGTCATATGGTGGATGATGAATATAATTGATTCTACGGACAATTTTCTGGCCTAGTCCCAGAATTCCCTAGCTTTGTTAGCCGCTATATCTAGTAAGGACAGTTTTTGATGATGATGGGTGGAAGTGGAGTGGACCTGAATACTAAGGTGCGTAGGCTAGTGTCTATATCTAACTGACTTGTGGACTCGTTGGGCTATGGGATCTATGGATCACAACCATAGATTCTCGGTTGTTGCAGTCTTGTTATGGTCATACGCGGGATCAAGTTCTAATCCCTAGTATCTAGTAATCGTATGCTTTCTCAGCTTCTATGTTTAGAACCAACAGTTGTGCAATCTTCTCAGAATACCTCACAGGCGTTCTTGCAACCTGGATTCTTAAGCTGGTATCGATATCTACGAGGGTGTCTCTAGCGTTTGGCTGTGGAACTAAAGGATCACACCCGAATGTTTATTCTCTTTCAAACCTTTCTACATTCATGTGGATGTTTTCCTAAGGTAATCTGTAGTTTGGCTGATTTGACCAAAACGTATGTGCTTGGTCGTCTTCTATGTTTAATCCTCTTAACTGAGAACTGATCAGTTGTAAATCTGTGGTTGTTCGGAATACTTGTATCTTGAGATTTTGGTTTATGTCAACTATCGCTATGGCGAGGTTTGGTTGAGGCACGATTGGCTCAAATATATATTCCCTGGGCTCTTGAGGTCCCGTGATTGTCATACGAAACAAAATGCAAATCTAACTGTAATGAAACAAATTCTAACTACGTGAAATAAATCTAACTGTATAACTTTTATTCTTCTAAGAAATATTTTAACAATTTTAAGGAAAGAAAACTATTTTAAGCGTATCTAAAAATAATAACTAAACAATAATTTAAAACAGACAAGATAACCGAGTGTAGTTATTTGCCTGTGCAATTTGGTAGAATTATTCTAAATAAATAAGATAGCTTGTCTAATCTACCTACAAGATTCTCAATCCTACCTCAGAAGTGAGGAGTGAATCATAGTTTCTCAGAAACTATCAATCCCCACAGCTTCCCTGGCAATATCGAGAATAGAATTTACTAAAATAAAGCAATTAACTACTCTATTTGATATGATTCTGACTATAACTATGAAATTTAAAACCTGGATTCAGCAGAATAGTGGCGAATCTGATGGTGTGTGTGATCTCGTCCCCTCATTATGGTTTCCTCATTCTTTCATGTTCACGTGGATCCGTAAAAGCGTGTAATACCAAGACCGATAGGAGTAGATTTTAGGACAAGGACAACTCAGAATGTAGACCGAGAATGCGAGTAGGAGAGGGATAGTGTAAGAGTACAGAGCTTGGCTTATGCGATTCCTAGTGGGATTTTACTGCGAGTCATGCAACATGAAGCGACCAGAACCTATAACTATCCTATACGAAGAGAAAAACCTACAACTTTAATGGCTTCCTAAGCTATTCTGTTCCAATGGATTGGATAAAATGAAGACACTGCTTGCACAAGTTGGATATGTGGCTTACCAACAGCTGAATAAAGCTAACCAGACATATAATGGATTGAACTAAGAACTCCAAGACACAATGAAAATAAATCTACAGCAAAGAGCGATTCAGAGGCAAGCTTCTAACTAGATTTGGATGAAATAACAACACTGCCTGCACAAGATGGGTCTGTGGCTTACCAACAACTGAGCAATCTAACTAGAGATGCAAGTGAATTCAAGTTATGGCTTCTAAAAAATCTAACTAACTAAAACACTACAATGAGGGAATGAGAGCAAAGATCAAACTTCAAAATCCAGCCAAGCTTCAGACCAAAAACACCAGACCATTTGCATGTGCACAAACCATGCATTTATAGGAATTCAAACACCCAAGAACCAAAACCAAATTGAACTCCTAAACAATAAACAAAGGAAAAACACTATTCCAGGGGACCAAAAACATAAATGCATGCTCAAGTCGGCAAGGAAAGCTAGTGAATCGTGATATTTCACGTGAGTCATGTCAAAGAATGTTCTGGAAAATGCACACAGGACCGCGCGCTCGAAAGCAGGGCGGAGGTTACAGGACCGCCACCCTGATCAGGGCGGCAGTCACGAGACCGCAGCCCTGTAGGGCGGCAGTTTTATCACTGAAGGTCAAGAGGCCAAGGAAAGAGGGGAAAAAGGGGAAAACAAAGGGCGCAGAGGCTGAGTGGGGCATGTAGGATGTTAACGCATACTCCGAGGGCTTTTCTGGATCCCGAACACCTTGCGAGGAGACCTGTATCATCATCGGGGCACTTGTTACACTATTCTGGTAGTATAGTACCTTACAATTTTGGGTACATACATATTGCCCCCTTGGAGAAGCGTTTTAGCCATGAAGAGGCATAAAACGGTGGGTCCGAGTATGGCAGTCCCGAAATGGGGAGTTAGAAGCTATACCTTACTCGTCTGTGTGTTGAAATGACGCCATCGAAACTCGGCTACCCGCAAAATGAAAAGAGAGCTCAAGTTCGGATAGATGCAATAACTTGGAAAATAAATGCTAAAGCAATAGGGAATGAGGACATACCATTCGTGCACGGATAGAAACTTACCTCCATCAGTGCTCCACACTGCGAAAAAGTCATTTTAAAATGAAACAAGATGATATATATATAATAAAGTGGGCCCATTTTCCTATTCATTTGCGTGAGTTGATTTGATTGATTTTGAGCTCGGGACCCACGGTGATGGTTTCTCGTGCGAGTAGAGTCGAAACATTCACAGTGAGATCGTGATCATGCCTCCATGTGCGGAACACCGACCTCAGCGATCACAGGTTGGTTTTCTTCCATTTTGTGTTTTTCCCCCTTTAAATTTGAAATGTTAAATTCGTCATAATGGGGGGGTTATTTTTGAAAATGTTAGGTTCAAAAGGTCCACCTAGGGGGGGCGCCTACTGGGTAGGCTCCATTTTTAGTTTAAATGGTCTATTTTTCCTCATTTTGGGCTTTTTGGGGTTAGCAACCCGCGCGGGTTTTCGGACCGCGACCGCCACCCTTAAAGCGGCGGTTACAAAACCACCTCCCTGCTCAGGGTGGCGGTTCTGACCAGAATGCAAAAGAACTTGATTTTTGAGATTGCACTTGTATTTTCTTGCACTTCTATGAATTTTTATGACTCTCTTGGTATTATTTAGATACTAACTTGCTCTATTTTGTGTGTTTTTGGGTGTATGCAGGCGAGGGAGGAGTATATCAAATGGAGCCGAGAGAGAGAGTGAGTTTGATTCCGGGGTATTGGATGCCCTTTCTCGGATGACGAGGAGGATACACTACGAGAGGGTCGGCATACTACATATATCACGTGTGCCCCATGTTGCACCATCGAGTCACATCCTTTGTGACTTATTTTCATATTGGGACGCAGATCGGAACACTTTCCGATTGCCAGGGGTCCGTGGTGAGTGGACCATCACGTTGGAGGATGTCTACCGTATTTTGGGGGTCCCGATCATCGGGAGGAGACTCACATTAGAGACGGCCGGCTCACGGGCACAGATTACACAGTGGGCAGGTTACATGGGAGATGCAGCTATCTCCACGGGGTCGAAGAAGGGAGTGAGAGTTCGATCCATCCCTTCTTTTCCTATCCCCATATTTCGACAGGCCATCATGGGGATCCTTTCCTCGAGATTGATCGGGGACAAGGGAGGGGACACTTTGTTATACTGCTGGGCCCCCATCATTGCACAGATAGAGGGGCATGGCCGGATATACGCCTGGGGTGCAGACATTCTGGGGACCACCTACCATGATTTATACAGGGTGGTCCGTTTGCAGGGACAGTCATTGAGCCACCCGACTCTAGTCATGAGTTGGGTGTATGAGCATTTTATTCCTTATGGCAGAGGCGTAGAGGTGGCAGATCCAGGGGCTGTGAGGGTAGCTAGATGGTCAGATATGTCGGTGCTTAGAGCACCTCACCAGCCAGTTACCTCCCTTACCACAGCAGATATGGAGGTGACACCATACCGGCTTATGGCCGGCATATGGGGCGAGGAGACCCTTACATTGATCTCTTGCTCCACCACAGGGCAGCTTATCGACCACGTGGGACGGGTGGAGGTACATCCTTTTGGCAGAGTTCCTCAGCAGTTCGGCCTTCCATATGCGGGCATGCTTCCCCCAGTGGCACCAGTTTACAGATCAGTCTGCGAGGCCAGAGGGGGGCCTAGAGGCCGTGGTTAGACAGTGATCACTCCTGGCATTCCGATTACAGCCAGGAGGGTAGTTCAGGCTAGAGGGAGAGCTGGTGTGCCTCGGGCACCTTTGCTTTAGATTTCCGCGGGTCCTGCTCATAGCAGTGATGACCCTATAGACATTGACTCTGATTCTGAGGAGCTTACAGAGGGAGGGTCGGAGGAGCAGACTGATGATAGCGATCCTGAGTGGCATGACACTCAGGATATTTTTCAGGTGGAGAGGGCTGAGCAGAGCACAGAGAGACGCACTCTAGTCTTAGAGGAGCCACTCTCTCAGGGCCATGGTGGAGAGGATGAGTCCATTGTGGGGCGTCATGTTGCTCCCACTACAGGAGCAGCCCCTCAGTCAGCAGCGGCATCCACGGTGGGTGCTGGCCCTAGCGACCCATCTTGGAGGCCCGGTGATCCGAGTAAGTTATCCTTTCTTCCTTTCAATGCTTGTTTAATTTAGGATTTGTTTTAATTGCTATCTCTCCTTGTGTTTTGATCTTGTATCTTTTAGTCTCTTGCCTAGTTTCTAATTCATTTTTCTCCTTTGTTTGTAGAGACTGTCGATGAGTGGCGGGATCTGATCCGCAGGGTATGCACTGATTCCCTGATGATCCCCATGGATAAGACCCATGCGGAGCTATCTCGTAGATGCCTTGGGAGCCCTCAGCGGTGGCGAGGCATACCAATGTCTTCGCTCCCATTTGGCATGTAGCTAGGATGGTATCGACCCTCCGCACGAGTTGGCGGAGCTACGGGACGGCGGCGTGTTATGAGGAGCCACTCTCATGGTGAGACCGCGGCTTCCCCTCGGGACCCTGAGCCATCCGTTCATTCGAGCATCGGCGTAGCCGGAGTCCTAGACGAGGGCGCGCACCTATGGCGGGATCACGTAGGGGTTGAGAGGTGACTTAGCCCTTGTATATTTTGTACCATAGATTCTTTTGTATATTCACGGGCTCTTTGAGTGTTTTGACCATGCCTAGAGCATGATGGCATTGTATATAAACATTGATTATTTATATATATGCATTCGTTTTTGGATCAAAACTTGTCACTCATGTTTTCCCTTTCTGTTTCCAGCTTCCTTGTGTATACTACGATGTATGTTTTATATGCTTTTTAGAATGTATGCAATGGAAAACAAATGACACAAATGTTTTCTTTCTTTTTGTGTTTCATGATGCTGATACATGATATTGTAGATATATTGTGATCTTAAATCTTAGCTTCTGTGAGCAATTTGGATACCTCATGTTTGTTTTGGCAAAGTGATGAAAATAACCAGTATGATGAACAGATCAACTTGCCCCACTCCTAACTCCACGCAACTAGTAAGATGCGAGGGCTCATCACCAAGAGCCAAGAAGGGCGCAAGTTATGAAATATGGTGAAATGATAGTGATGAAAGACAGACGAAGCTTTGGTGGAACCAAATTGAAAACTACAAGCTTACTCTACCTGAATGACTTCATAGTTTTGGATGCAACTTGCTTTGCGGTTTATCCAGACTTAGATCCGTAGATGGCCACATAGTAGACAAAATCTGGGTTTTTAGGATTTTTAACTCTTTTTGGAATTTTGAATATCTGATTCATTCATTTTTGACTCAAAGTTTGAATAGTTTGTTTATGACCTTTTAACGTTTGCTTTGTCAAGAGGACCCCCTACACTTTGCCCCATGCTACTAGTAAGAAGCGTGGGTTTATCACCGTGGGAAAGGCATAGGTGAGTAATGGTATTTCCATCCTTTCCCAACCCTACGTCACTAGTAAGAGATGCAAGCTCATCACCGAAGGTTGGTGGGGCAAGGAAATGTGTAAAAATAAAATTTTCTGTTTAATCACTTTTTGACTTGTCTTTTTGAGTAAAATGTCAGTATATGCTTATTTCCAAAGAGATGTGTATATGGGATAGATGTGACACCATGAAGCTTCTAGAACAGACCATAGGCAAGACACCTATCCTAAGAAGAAATCAAAGCGAGAACAAACTTGCAGATCTTGGTATGGTTACCGTTAAGATTTTTTCATGTCTGATTTTATTTGATAAAAGATTCTAAGATATTTTGATGATATCATGAAAATGGAGAGATATGATTAGAAAGTTTATGCCAGAAACATCATGAGTTTGTAATAAGTTGCTTTGAGAATAGACTTCTTGATCACAATTTATGTAAAAACAAGTGGACAAAATGATCCTAATCTATATGAAAATGCAATGTAGATAGTTATATAGGTAGCCTTAGCTGCTTATGCGTAGAAACGTTTGAGGTGCAGGGAATTGACTGTTTCACCAAACTCCTCACCTTCTAACGTACATAAGAGGTAAGCACCATTTCCGTAGTCCTTCATGACTCGGTATGGGCCCAACCATTTGGGCTGGAATTTCCTTCCTTCGCCGGTCTTCTTGTCGATTCGGCTGTCTAGTCTTAGAACTAGATCACCTTCGTATATATCACGTTCATAGACCTTCTTGTTATACTGCCGGCACATTCGGTCAGCATAAGCTCTATGCCGCTACTCAGCATCTAACCTAGTTTCATCTAGGCTTTCTAATTGGGAAAGACGTGCTTCTCTGTAAGCGTCTTCATCCAGAATCCCTTGTAGTGAAATGCGGAGATTGGGTATTTCGACCTCAAGTGGGAGAACTGCTTCTACCCCAAATACCAGCGAGAAAGGAGTTGCTCCCATTGGTGTTCTTATTGAGGTTCGGTGGGCCCACAAGGTTGGATATAACTTCAAATGCCAATCTCTCTTGTTTTCTTTCACCATTTTAAGGAGAATGGCTTTCAGTGTTTTGTTTGTCGCTTCAGCCTATCCGTTGGCTTGGGGATAATACAAGGAAGCCGTATGATGGCTTATTTTAAATTTACTGCATAGTTTGCAAACTTCTTCATTTTTAAAATAAGTTCCATTATCGGAGATAATGATTTGCGGGATACCGTACCTGTAAATGATTTGGTTCAAAATGAACTTGGTGATCACCGAACCAGGTACAGTAGTAAGAGGCATGGCCTCCACCCATTTGGTAAAATATTTAGTGGCCATGATTATAAAATTATGGCCATCTCGTGGATGAGGGAGAGAATTTCCTATTAATTCTAAACCCCATGTAGAAAAGGGCCATGGAGTAGCGATTGGTTGCAAAGCTTGCTTTGGCATGTGGATCTCGTGGTAGAATTCTGGGCACTTATGACACCTGCGTGTAAACTCTATCACGTCATGTTCTAGAGTGGGATAGAAATAGCCCATTCATTGTATTTTCTGAGCGGTGGCATGGCCACCGAAGTGGCCTCCACATATACCGCTATGGGATTTATGGAGAATCCTCTTGGACTCTTCTGTGTCAACACACCTTAGGAGCATTCCATCGAATACTTTTTAATAGAGCACCTGCTCTATAATGACGTATTTAGCTACGATTATGCGTAACCACCTTCTTTGTTGCGGTGTAACTGCCTCCGGGTATGTATGATCCATGATATAATTAATGATATCAGTGTACCAAGGGCACTCAGAGATAGTAGGTCAAGTTTTGATGTAGTATACGCATTCGTATGGAAAGTCTAAATCTACTAAATCGCCTCCGTCTAATGGGTTGTCAGCTAACCAATCCATGATGATTTTTCCTTTAAATGACTTTTGATTTACAAATGTTAATTTGAACTCTCCCATTAAGGTTATAAAACATCCAACCTTTTTAGACAAGGACCCTTGTGTGAGAAAAGTCCGTAAATGGTCTGTTTTTACCATGACCTTCATTTCTTGATTCAGCATGTAATGCCTTAGGCGTTTAGTAGTGAAGACTATGGCAAGGAATTCTCATTCTGCCTATGTATAGCATGTTTCATAGTCGAGCAGTGTTTGGCTAATGAAATAAATCACGCGTTCTCTCTTGTTATTGTCTTATTGAGCCAACATACATGCCAGCAAGACATTGGTAGCTCGCAAATATAGGATTAACGGGCGATCTAGCTTAGGTGGCATTAGCGTAGGTGGTGATAACAGAAAACGCTTAACTGCATCAAAAGCTTCATTGCAATCTTCAGTCCAATCAATGCTATAATCCTTCTTGAGTAAATTGTTGATTGGATGAACGGCAAAGCTTAGGTCCGGGATGAATCTCCGGATTGCACCCGACTTTCGAGAAATGATCGATTCAGATTCATTCGAAGGTGGGACCATTTCAAGGACAACCCGAATTTTAGTTGGATCAACATCTATTCCTCATGATGATATTATATAACCTAGGAGCTTCCCCTCCCGTTACATCGAAGACACACTTCTCTGGATTTAGCATGACTCCATATTCTATTAGACGTGAAAGAATGACGCGGAGTATTTCCGGATGGTCACAGTGCTTCTTGGCCTTAGCCAAAAGTCATCTATGTAGGATTCCACAATTTTATGAATTAAATCGTGAAATATATAAGTCATAGCCCGCTGGTATGTGGCACCAGCGTTTTTGAGACCGAAAGGCATAACAACATAGCAATAGGTTCCCCAAGGAGTTATAAACATAGTTTTAGCTTGATCTTGCTCAGATATTCTGATTTGATTGTATCCCGAGAATCCATCCATGAGAGACAAAATCTCAAACCCAGCTGTTGCATCAACAATGACATCAATAGATGGCAATGGGAAGTCATCCTTAGGACATGCTTTCTTGATGTCTTGGAAATCTATGCAAATGCATATCTTTCCATTCTTCTTGAGAACGGGAACAATATTAGATACCCATTGGGAGTAGTCAACTGGCTTGATGAATCCTACCTGAAGGAGTTTTATTACCTCCTCTTTTACCATGAGAGCTACTTTGGGCTTCATGGGTCTTGATTTTTGTTTAATTGGCTTTACATCTGATCTAGTGACGAGGTTGTGCACCGCAATGTGGGGGTGTGACTCCGTCATCTCCTTGTAATTAAATGCAAACACCTTTTGATGTTCTCTCGAGGATCCGGTGTGTATTTCTACTTCTGTGGAGTTAACGAGGATCCTAGTTTTAAAATTCTCGGCTCGTCTTCCGTTCCGATGTTGACATCGATTGTTTCTTCGATTAAGGAGGCGTTACCCTCTTCAAACTCAAGCAGTGCTGGAGGTAAACCCAGATCATCCCCATTCTCTACTGCGTATATGCTAGGTTCCATTTGTGAGGGAAGATCCGTTACGGGATTTCCGAAGTAGGAAGACGAATGTGGAATCAGGGATAAATCTAGCATGTGATAGGAGAGATGTAGTGCTGCATAGGCATTTAAGTAATCCAAATTAGCCGCATCATTTCCAACATGGTCTAGGACGGTAGATTCACTTCCGCTTGCAAGAGGATTTGTCATTTTTTTATCAATAGTTTGTCACGAATGGATACTGTGAAGTGAGTATCTTCTAGCTCATTGCTTGGAGTAAAACGTGATGCTTTGAGGTTGCTTTATTGAATCGGTGAGAAGATTTTTCTCTCGTGGAATTGCTTCAATGGATATGAAGTTAAACGCCTTGCTTAAATCTAATCTGAGCATTTTTGTAGAGTTGTAAATGTTCGGCTTTAGTTTCATATATTTCAGAAACTTGGTTTGTCACTAATTGCAAGTCTCCCAGGACTCGATGTTATCAATACGAATTATTTTGGCTAAGGTAAGGCCAAGGAGGAGGGCTTCGTACTCAGCACCATTGTTTGTGCATTCAAAGTTTAATTTAAAAGCGAATGGGAGGACTTTCTCCTCGGGCGAAGTAAGAATTATACCTGCCCCCGCTCCATAACGACATTTATCTCCATCGAAATGGAGAGTCCAATACTTAGCCGGGAGTATAGAGGTTGGGGGGTTCATTGCGTTTGCGCATTCTACTTCAACCATGTAGATATCGTTTGCTGGAAGAGAGCCAACTCCTAGGGAATACCCTTTGCCTACCGAATCAAAAGGTAAGAACATTGGTAAATCTTGTTCTATTAATTCAATGATTTTTGCAGTAGTCCCCAATGATACAGTTTCTTTAGCTTTACCATCAGGGGTTGGGGTTGTTTTGGCTATTCTGATGGTTTCAAGATCTGTTGTAGGTACCAACTTCTCCTTTGGCTTTGAGTTAGTGGGTTTGTTGGAAGTTCAAATTCGAGTGCACCTGGTCTTTTCTTTAAATCAGCTAGGTGCAAATCGAAAGGTTTTGGATTGCCTTTGGCTATAAATACCTTTCGTAGATGCAAGAATCTTACTTCTTGAAATAAAGTAGAAGGGATTGCCTTCATTCGATGTATCCAAGGTCGGCCGAGGATCATATTATAGTTAGTTTCCTGATCTATAATATAAAACTCAGTCAAGATGGTTTTGGGCCCTAAGGTGACCGACAGTATTATAGTTCCTATTGAAGTGGCTTTAAGGCTATCATAGTCTCTCAACGTATTTCGAGTAGTGGAACAATTTGTTTCTCCATATCCAAGTTTTTGGAGGAAAGAGAAAGAGACTATGTTAACTGCGGCCCCATCGTCAACCATTGCCCATTTTACATAGTTATTATAAACCCATAATTACAAGTGTAAGGTGGGTCACCTCAGCGTGCGATCTCAGCATCTGTGGGCACTTTACTTATTTCGAAGATGAATTCGACATCCTTGTCTAGCTGCCCCGGAGGGTGGATATCAAAATCTACGTGATTTACTTGTGTTTCGGAGGTGGAGTGATGTTAATTAGATGGCCTATACCTAATGCTTCTAAAAGAGCAGCAGCTCTGAGGGGGCGAGTTCTTTAGTAAGTCCAAAAATGAAATGTGTGAGAAGGTCTTTGTTAGGTCACTAATTAAATCATAGGCACCGATGGGTTTTTCAATTATTTGCTGACTCTTATCTGTCTCTGGTAGATGACTTGGGCTCGGTTGAGAGAAATACTCTCGTGTTCTTGTTATAGTTTTGATAGGTAGTTCAGCGTCTAATTCTACCAAACTGACTATCTTGGGTCTTGGTTGAGCTCCCAACTGTGGCGCAACTGATGGATTTAATGAAGTCGAGGCTTCATGATCATTGTTTCCCATCATTACACCTTTGTTTGTTCTAGTTGGATTTATCCTATTGCCATTGTGATTTGGGAGTGGATCATTAAAGATCTTGAGGGGAGCATTTTGAGGGGAAACTGCCCCTGCGAGCGTATTTGGTTGTGATGAGATGGGATCTGCCAAAAACAAGTCTGTGAAGAACTATCTTTGTTCTTCTGGAAAGCGTTGCATGAATTTATTGTAGTCACGACACGTTCTAGTGTTGTGACCCTGAATTTTATTGAAACCACAATAAGAATTGGGGTTGTAATTCCCATTTTGTTGGTTTGGTGTGTATTGTGGCTTAAAATTCCGATCAAACTGTTGCTTATTAGGATTAAAGTTTTGGAATTGTTGTTTTTGGTTTTGATTTTGGTTTTGATAACCAAATGAGTTTTGGCTTGGCCCTTGTATGGGATTTCACCATTGTTGTTGTTGTTGTTGTGGATGGTTAAAATCCACTGTATTGACCGTTGGGGTAAAGTTGTTTCGTTGGTTGTTTGTTTGTGACGGAGTATTAACAACATTTACCCTCTTGGGCTTGTCGGTTACCCCATCCATTGTTACCCCATGATTTTTGTTAAGGATTTTGGGTCCTTAATTGACATTTGTGGTAGTTGTAGTGTTTTGAGTGGAGGTGATTAACCTCATGTTTGTTCCATAAGTCTTACGACCACTATCTATCGTTACTTGATCAATTCGCAGAGTGCTCTCAAGTACTTCATCATAAGTCCTTAGTGGGAACTTTTGGACTTCTTCCTTCACTTCTCTGCTGAGAGAATGAAGGAATAAATCGCATAGTTCCATCTGATCCATGTTTGGAGCACTTGTTGAAGAGTAAAGAACTGTACGCCACCTCTGGATGAAATGGGTGAAAGATTCGTTGTGTTCTTGTTTGATATGCAAGAATTCCCTGATTCCTGTTCTCAATAGTTTGTTCATGTCGAAGGCTTTGATGAACTCTGACACGAGTTGTTTAAATGAATGTATGGAAGCCTCAGGTATTCTATAATACCAATCGAGAGCGATGCCTTCCAAGGTTTTGGGAAATATTTTAGCAACAACCCCATCCCAAGGAGTAATTCTTGTATGGCTGTAGTGTAAGCTTTGATATGCGCATTTGGATCTCCCTCACCCTTGAACTTGGGAAAATCAGGGAGAGGTCTTGGAAGCATGACGCTTCGTATGGTGAAATCTAAGGGTTCCTTTAGATATTCTGAATAAGTCCCTATCGCATAGCTTTCGACCATTGATGGTGGTTGCTGAGGGAGTGGTGGTGGGATTGGTTGTTGATACGATGCAGCGTATACGTTGGTAGGGGCATAGGGAGGTCCTTGTGTTTGAGAAAACATACCGGGAGAGGAGAACATATCTCCTTGTGGTGATTTAGAGTATATGTTTAAGTAGGACGGGGTATTGTCAAGGAACGGATTGTTTGACACTAGACCGGGAGGAATAGTGTTAGAGATGATAGGCCTTGTTCGCGTTTGTTATGGATATTGAGGAGGCATGCCTAATGTGCCTACTCCCGTAAGGAGATCTACTTGGCCAAAGTGGTATGGAGGATTGGAACTTCCTGTTTGTATGAATGGAGAATTTTGACTTGCTTGAGCCAGTTCTAACCCTCTCACTCTTTCTACTAACATTGAAATGACTTCATTTGGTGAAGTCACGGTACTTTGCCTAAGCGACGTTTGTTGTACACCTTGGTGTTGTATAGGTATGTGATATCCTGTCATAAACTGATCGTTATCTTGCCAAGTTCCTCCAAGAATATTTCCTGTATGCAGTGGCATAGAGGTATTTTCTTGAAAAGAGATCTCGGGTTGTATTTGTAAACCTCCTACAGGTGGGTACATACCCCGAGAGCGTTGTTTACTCCTAGGATAACGTGTTGACTGTCCATCATCTAAGACCAGGTATGGATTTGATTGACTACTAATTTGTGGTCTGAGTAGTATTTGAGGAGACAAACCAGATTCTCCGGTAAACGTCATATTGTTTGAACCTGAAGGCTCTGTTTGTTGGGTTCGAGGGGGTTGATCTAACTCCTCAGTTTGAAAAGAAGAACTATATCTGATTCTTGGGGTTTGTGTTGACAACTGATTAGTTGAATAGTTGTCGCCCCATACTGAGAGCGAGGGTGATGATTTCCTATTCTATTGGGCGTAGTATGCCTCAAGACCCAAGAGGGGTCTGCCATAGACATCGAATCCCAACATATTCGGGGGGTATATGAATACCTGCAGAATAATGGGAAGGAGTGAAGGTGATTAGTGAAGGGAAACGTGATATTATGACTCTTAACGAGAAAGTAGGAAGTTTTACGTATGCTTTACTAATTTCATTTGATTCACATCGGGTTCACCAATTTTGTATGCCGGAAAAGTGACAAGCGAGCATGAGAATCTGCAAGTGACTCTTCCGCGTACCCGACCTCTCGAGGTCGTGCAGGAGAACAGTGGTGGGGGGTAGAATATGCGTTGGATTCAGACAAACTAGTTAGGCAGTCTAATGTCTTCGACATGCACTAGTGGAATTTGTGAATCTAAGGCAAAGAAGGCCCTTCTAACTTGGACTGGTGTGATAGATCGATCAGCAAGGATGACTACTCGAAGGCTCCAATCAATATCAAGCTCTAGCGTGATTCGATCTATGGGTTGCGGAATACGTGGAAAATGACCTGGGATTGTTTCGTGTATATCTCCTGATAAGGTCATATGGTGGATGATGAATATAATTGACTCTACGGATGATTTTCTGGCCTAGTCCAGAATTCCCTAGCTTTGTTAGCCACGATATCTAGTAAGGACAGTTGTTCGATGATGATAGGTGGAAGTGGAGTGGACCTGAATACCAAGGTGCGCAGGCTAGTGTCTATATCTAATCGAAGTGTGGACTCGTTGGGCTGTGGGATCTGTGGATCACAACCATAGATTCTCGGTTGTTGCAGTCCTGTTATGGTCATACGCGGGATCAAGTTCTAATCCCTAGTATCCAGTAATCATATGCTTTCTTAGCTTCTATGTTTAGAACCAACAGTTGTGTAATATTCTCAGAATACCTCACAGGCGTTCTTGCAACCTAGATTATTAAGCTGGTATCTATATCTACGAGGGTGTCTCCAACGTTTGGCTGTGGAACTAAAGGATCACACCCGAATGTTTATTCTCTTTCAAACCTTTCTACATAGTCATGTGGATGTTTTCCTAAGGTAATCTGTAGTTTGGCTGATTTGACCAAAACGTATGTGCTTGGTCGTCTTCTATGTTTAATCCTCTTAACTGAGAACTGATCAGTTGTAAATCTATGGTTGTTCGAATACTTGTATCCCGAGATTTTGGTCTATGTCAACTATCAATATGGTGAGGTTTGGTTGAGGCACGATTGGCTCAAATATATATTCCCGGGCTCTTGAGGTCCCGTGATTGTCATACGAAAAAAATGCAAATCTATTAATTGTAATGAAACAAATTCTAACTACGTGAAATAAATCTAACTGTATAACTTTTATTCTTCTAAGAAATATTTTAACAATTTTAAGGAAAGCAAAATATTTTAAGCGTATCTAGAAATAATAGCTAAACAATAATTTAAAAAGCAGACAAGATAACCGAGTGTAGTTATTTGCCTGTGCGATTTGGTAGAATTATTCTAAATAAATAAGATAGCTTGTCTAATCTACCTGCAAGATTCTCGATCCTACCTCAGAAGTGAGGAGTGAATCATAGTTTCTCAGAAACTATCAATCCCCATAGCTTCCCTGGAAATATCGAGAATAGAATTTACTGAAATAAAGCGATTAACTACTCTATTTGATATGATTATGACTAGAACTTTGAAATTTAAAACCTAGATTCCACAGAACAGTGGCGAATCCGATGGTGTGTGTGATCTCGTCCCCTCAGTATGGTTTCCTCGTTCTTTTGTGTTCACGTGGATCCAGAAAAGCGTGTAATGCCAGCACCGATAGGAGTAGATTTTAGGACAAGGACAACTCAGAATGCAGACCGAGAATGCGAGAGTAGGAGAGGGATAGCGCAAGAGTACAGAGAGCTTGGCTAATGTAATTCATAGTGGGATTTTACTGCGATTCATGCAACATGAAGTGACCGGAGAACCAGTAACTATCCTATACGAAGAAAAACTTGCAACTTTAATGGCTTCCTAAGCTATTCTATTCCAATGGATTGGATAAAATGAAGACACTGCTTGCACAAGTTGGATATGTGGCTTACCAACAATTTGAATAAAGCTAACCAGGCATATAATGGATTGAACTAAGAACTCCAAGACACAATGAAAATAAATCTACAACAAAGAGTGATTCGAGGCAAGATTCTATCTCGGATTTGGATGAAATAACAAGACCGATTGCACTGCACAAGATGGGTCTCGTGGCTTACCAACAACTGAGCAATCTAACTAGAGATGCAAGTGAATTCAAGCTATGGCTTCTAAAAAAGCTAACTAACTAAAACACTACAATGAGGGAATGAGAGAAAAGATAAAACTTCAAAATCCAGCCAAGCTTGGACCAAAAACTCCGGACCATTTGCATGTGCAAAAACCATGTATTTATAGAATTCAAACACCTAAGAACCAAAACCAAATTGAACTCCTAAACAATAAACAAAGGAAAAACACTATTCCAGGGGACCAAAAACATAAATGCATGCTCAAGTCGGCAAGGAAAGATGGTGAATCATGATATTTCACGTGAGTCGCATCAAAGAACATTCTAGAAAACGTACACACAGGACCGGCGCTCTGAGTAGGGCGGCGGTTACTGGGACTGCCACGATCGGGCGGCGGTCACGAGACCGCTGCCCTATAGGGTGGTGGTTTCGTCACTGAAGGTCAAGAGGCCAAGGAAAGATGGAAAAAGGGGAAAATAAAGGGCGCGGGGCTGAGCGGGGCATGCGGGATGTGAACACATACTCCGAGGGATTTTCGGATCCCGAACACCTAGGAGACTGTATCATCATCGGGGCACTTATTACTTTGTTTTTGGTAGTATAGTACCTTACAATTTTGGGTACGTACAATTATCTTATGTATTGAATACATATTATATACTTGGTTTTCCTACCCTACACCAGTCTTGAGTGAATTGTTTTAAGAACATATCTAAATATTTGTTACCAATATTCATCTGATATCATGTTGTATTAAACATGGTGACATAGAATAATACAACTAACAGCTTGCGATACTTTGGCCAAATATTTATAACATAATGTGTATCTCACTATTCCTAGATGCCATACTCATCATATTAGAATACATCCTTCACCTCACTCCTCTATTATCATGATTGGTATTTACTGACTATCGTCACTCCACTTGTCTCAGGTTTAAACCTAGCCCTAGTTAGAAACATAACTTATTATTGGAAGACACTCACAATGGCTTAGGGTAAATTGGCATACTCAGTTGACCTAAGTCAACTAGATGTGCCAAGGTACCCTGAACCATTGGAAGAAACTTCCCATCCTAAATATGCAACTAACTTGACCTAGAGAGAAACTAAGTTCAAGTCCAAGTTCTTATTGTGTGTAGATCTAGATGATCAATGCGGAAGGGTGATGCCACATGTCAACTACAACATTGTATTCTCAAGAAGACCCAAGTCTTCTCAAAAGTACATCCCTACAGTTGGCGTGTGCCAACATCCTATAGAAATTGCCTCATCAATATGTACATACCCCAAGGAGATCATTAATGAATTATTAATTTGGATTAAGTCTTGATTATAGCAACCCTGCTAAACCCTAATCCAACACTCCATAAGTTATTTCCTTAATTTGTTTCATTTAGTCCATGAAGAACTTCCTTATCTTATGGTTGCTTTTAAAGTTCATTTTCTTAGTTTAACCAGTAATTAACCAAAACATGATAGCGATATCATAATTTTCATTTAAATGTACTTTAACTTTTAGGAAGGTTTAACAACTACATATTTCTAATTAAATTATACTTCATATAAAATGAAGTCTAATAAATAGTAATCATACCTCCAAACCTTTTAGGTTTATATTCAATTGAGAGAGAGAAAGAGTCTTTCTCTACATGATTAAGTATTAGGGTATATCATTCCCAATATCCATATTTCTTAATGCATGTTCATTATGCATCACATTATTATGTTAAATTGTTTAGATAAAACACATCATATTATGAAACTCAACAAGTTGCTTCATTATAGGGGAAATTGAACTAATTCCCATTATCTATTTTATCAAAGATAACAAGATACACATAACATAATATAAAGAATATAAAAAGATGGAACTCTCATCTTCTTTATAAAAGTACGAGATAATTTACACAACCAATGCAAATAAATCACAACTCACAATTCATCATTACAACTTATAAAATTTACATGACTATGCACTTTAGGAAATTACATAACAACAACCCTCATTTTATAAAGTATAGAAATTTTATTTTACAATTCATCAAAAGAATGAATCAATATTCTTTACTAAGAAATATGCATATATCAATGAATGCATCATATAAGTGTTTGCCTTATTTTACTACTTAATTCATCCATCTGCAATAATATCTAGCATGGGGTAGTTTAATGAACAGAGCTTGATAAACACTAAGCATTAAAATGAAGTGCATTCCACTAATTGTTTCATTAAAGCAACACTACTTTAATGAGATAATAAAAACATCATACAATCAGCATAAGTGATAACAAACAGAAAGGAAGTACATTAATAAATCTAGATCCACTTTAAAGAGAAGAGTAGAATATAATAAACAATATCTGCTTAAGATCTTAAAGTTCCAATGATCCTATCAATATCTTGTAAACAACAATAGATATTGCCATCCTGTTACTTCATAATTCTATCCTAAGATAATACTACATTTATCTTCTCTATGAGACAAAATAAGTGTAAACAACATGGTTCATTCAAGGATTATTCATCTATATTCTAAGTAGGAGTAAGAAGAACCATTATATACCATGCCCAAACCTATAACATTTGAAAACAAACCAGATTCATAACATGATTTACCTGCTTCTTTCCTGTTAACAATCTTACACATTCAACATTAGAATATAAATCAAAACATAATTCCTTAGCAATACAAGAAGGTATAGGAAATCGAAACAGTCCAACTACAATTCTAATTCCAATTCTACATGATAGAAGTTATCAATCAAAGATATGAAACCAATGTTCATAAACAAAGTAACCCGAAGAGGAGTTAATCTCTACTCAATTTCATCCCAAAGATAAAGAGTATAAGAGATAAACCTACTCCTATCCATATAAACTAGGCAAGACTAGTCAACAATAGTTGAACCCATAAGTATAACTTTAATTATCAATAGAACCCTCTTGGCTACTAGCTTTCTACATTATTTCAACAATAATTCGAACAAGGTAGATCAAAGGTCACAAGAAATCACCATCTCAAAATGGAGTTGAGTACAGATAATTTCAAACAATGATCATATCCAAGGACAGAGGAATGGTAACTCAAATAAGGAAAGAACCAATAATAAATCATTTCATTCAACTAAACAAGAAGTTCTACATTCAAACCAATTCAGGATGATAGTGTACTACAGACCCAAACCAATATACTACTCACAAAAGAATACATACACACACACACACACACACACACACACACACACATATATATATAGTTTCTCAAAGAGAAACCAAATTCTTATTTATTGTATCAGTTGAGAATATCATCCCAAAATAGTAAACAATAAGGTCTAGAATTATCTACAAATCCAATACTGGAGACATACAATTGCCTCTCCACTAAATACAAAAGGAAAGTAGTTCGTAATTCAAAAGAATCAAACTCATTGCAGCTGAACGAAGAAGGTATCCTTCCTGATAATTTTAGTGACCAAGGTAATAACCCAAATATTCCACTAGGGCCCGAATTTATTTAAAGAGAGAAAAGAGAGGGAGAGACATAACCCAAAACACCCAATACCGAATATGTCTCTGTCTTAAATTCTAAAGCAACAAGAACCGAATATCAAAACAAACCTTCCCAACCACGAAATTGCAACAGTGGTGCCTTAATACAAAATAATACAATCAACCCAGAATGTGAGTTCCCTCCAAACAGAGGGGAAGGAACACTTCCTTTAATTCCCACGTCAATACCATCTTGATATAGTCATAGAACTGAAGTTCTACATTTCTTAAGCATGATATTACCAGTTCCAAATCTCGAAGAGATTTTAAATGACTCAAAAAAACTTTCACACAGTTCCTAGTGAGTAGTCACTCAAATAAAGAGTTATAAGCTTAGTCATTTAATAAAAGAATAACCCAATACAAAATACTAGAACATAATCAAACGAATCCACCCAAAAACAAGCTCATAACACTCAAGTGTTAGATATGAGTACAGAAACAAACATGAGTTTCACACACCAATGTTTAGGACTACACTAGCAAAATAATGTGAGTATAGGGATAAATACGAACCCCATGCAATAGTTCAGCAATGCATAAGTTTCCCAAACATTGGTTCCAATCAAAATGAAGCTCTAATAAAAGATTAATCAAAACACAAAGTACCAACACAAGTCTACCTCCAAACTCGCAACCCAAAAGAAAAATAAAACAAAACTCAAGTTTCCCTTTAGTTCAGATCCATATATTTTCACGATAGTCAGTTCAAAGCTCAATAACTTTGAATACAAGATATAGAATGCAAAAGTAGAGATACAAAACAAGTTTTGCATACCATTTTCACTTTCATGCTATCATAAAAATCACACAGAGAGACAATTTCCAAAACAATACTATTTTGTGATGGATTCAAATAAAACACACAAGGATTCATAAAACCTAGCAAGCAAAATAACTAGAAAGGAAAGAAAACATGAATCTCATGAGAGCAGAGTTGTTCTAATGAATCATTTAGAAGAACGCAAATAATTTTAATAGTTAGAGCCTATCATGCATGATAGTGCTTCCACCAAATCGAAGGAGACTTCCAACCAAGCTTCCAACTCTTTTTCTCCTCCACGAAAGATCAACAATCAAACTTCTTTTCCTCCTATGCCTCATATATTTTCCTTCGATCAAAAATAGGCTGAAGAAACCAAAAATATCTTTGAAGTGAAGGTCAAACTACTGGTTCAAAGAACTAGTTAGCTCCATGTAGAGCAATGCATGAAAAACCAAATGACCTCTTACAAACCCACCTTCCAAGTTTCCAAGACAGTTTGTGCACAAATACTGAGGCTCATAAATGCCATTCAATCCAAAATTCCTACTTATATTTCCTTGCCACCACCTCCTGAATCTGGTGAATGCCAATTTTACACAAAAATACATTTCCATCTATTAATGGAGCTTCCACGTAATCCTCCACCAAGTCTACTAGCCCCCTGCCAAATATTTTAGTACTTCACCATTTAAACCCTTTCAAATCATTTAAATTCCATTGGAACCATTGCCCTTGTGTCATGTGACCCCTTTAGGTTCCCTTTAATAGTTTAGGTTAGATTCAAATAGAACTTAGGTTAGTTTAACAATTACCAACATAGGTCTTAAAACATTAGCCATTAGAATTCCCACCTTAGGTTAGGTTCAATTCATAACCCTTTAGTATTAGGTAATAGCTAAAATATCCTAGTATCACTTTAGTAACCCTTCCCTAATCCATTTAGCACAACTTAGGTTAGGTCGCCAACCTAACAAATAGAATAAGAGGCTTAGGTTAGAACAAAATTCAAATAAGTAAACATAGCTAGGACATAGTTGTTCTTACCTAGCTTAGGTTACCGTTAGGATAATCCTTAGGTTTTATAACTTTGTATTCATACTCTATGAATTGAATTTTGCTTAATTCCTGATATTCATGCCAAGATCAATCACCAAAGACCCGAGCAAAAATATACAGTGAATGAAAACATGTTTAAATAAGACCAAGAATTAGTATCATACAAAATTCAGTCTTCTATGTCCCTTAAACTTGAATGTAAATTTTACCATTCACTATATGAAGAATATTTGAAACATTCCTTGGATCACTAAAATTGATCCAAGGATAAGTCATAAGAAGAATTACATCTGCAACTCTTAAAACCAAATTACAGCTCATCTTTCTAAAGTGAAAATGAATGATCGATAACCATATAATTTTAGTCTAATGATTTTGAGAATAGAAAATATTTATCCTTTTCAAGCATGATCTTCAATAGTGAAAATAACACATATTTATCCAGAAAATCACATTTCAACACTTCAATGCAAAAGAGGAATATATCAGTTGTCAAGGGTGTTACAAAACTAGTATCCCTGCCCATGCTTAGACCATGAAAAATCCTTTGTTTTCAAATGAGTTCCTTAGTCTTCCTCCAAATGTTTCCTTTCCCAAATACGTTCCTTATGAAATTTCCCAAGTCTTGAGTCAGATCAAGATTTTTGTTCCAATTGTTGAGCTGCTTAGGATTCCTAAGCACAAGAAAAGGGCCTTTGAGTATTTGGGATTGAAATAAGAAAAGATTACCCAAGGTAGAAATGTAAACAATGTTGAGACTCCTCCTACCATTTCATAGTTGAAAAAATCCCAATTGCTAGAATAACTAGATGAGCCACCTGAAGTATATTTGGAAACATCCTTGGTTGAATCCCAGCTAAATGTAGATCCATTTTTCACTACTTTGATTATTAAGGACACATTGTTACACAACTGTATGTTTGATTTTGGAGCATCATGCAATTTTATGCCTCTTGAGGTCATGATTGAATTAGATATCAAAGTGATAACAACTTATGGGAAGTGCACTGCCATGGATTCCAGAGAGGTGTCATTGGTTGGATGTGTCAAGGGTGCGATAGTGCAACTTGCAGCCTACACGAGGAAAGAACTTAAAACTAGATGTTATTATTATTGATTTCCCTAACAAATGGGGAATGTTGTTATCAAGAAAATTTGTTTCAGTGTGGGTGGTAGTGTGCAAATGGATATGTCTTTTGCCACTATACCTATTGAGTGACCTTGTAAAGTTGTATGGTAAAAAGAAAATGCTACATCTCATTGAAAATCCCAATAATGTTTCCTATGAAGTTTTATACATTGAAAATAATGCAAAAAAATTTATTGGATTTTCTAATGGTAAAGAGAAAAAAATTGATCAATGCAAGTCTCTTAATCAAGTAGGTTCTCCTTGTACTTTTTTGTTTGATGGGGCTTGATCTAAATTTGGAAATGGTGCTAGTATTGTTTTGATATTTTGAGGCCAGGAAGAGTTTATATTTTCTTTTAAACACAACTTTGAGTGCACTAACAATATTGAATAATATGAAGCACTATTATTGGGTTTAAGAATTGCTTGGCATTATGGTATTAGAGACGTCATTGTTAAAGGAGATTCAAAGCTAATTGTCAAGTACATTAGAAAACTATATGCAACAAAAAATTAGAGAATGAAGGAGTATAAGCATGCAGTCTAGGATTTCATTGAGATCTTCGACTCCTTAAACATAATACATCATGATAGGAAGTACAATACTCTAGCAGACAAATTGGTCGTTATTGGGGTCCAGATTTGAAAATTATATTGTATCCCCTATTATGAGTATAATATTAAGGTATTGACTAGGCCATCCATTCTTGATAATATTAAACACTAGAAAGTGTTCAAAGAAAATGCCAGTGCAAAGGTTTTACTGAGAACCAAGGAGAATTTTTTGATTAGTGTATAGATTAGGATCCAATGGTTTGTGTGGATGATGGAAAGGAGAATTTATTTGGGAAAGACATCATTCAATTGAATACTAATACTATTCCCATAGGTTTAGTAGCACTTGAATCAAACTTTGATAATGCTAATTGCATTGTCAACAGACACATGTCAACCTCGAGGGATGTAGAAGAGCATGGCCTAGGCACAAAGGATAAACCATGTAAGATCTAGCTGTGTAGCAATCTAAGCAAGGAAGAAAAGTAGTCGTATGTCCAATTGTTGAAGAAATATCAGGAATTCTTGGCATGGTCTTATTCTAAACTGAAATCATAGAGAGGATCTTTTCAAAGCATGAAATTCCCTTAGAAGCTTCTTGAAATTTGTTTGGGAAAAAATAGAGTCCGATCAATACACTCCTTTCCTTGAATATGCAAGAATAATTGAAATAATTGAGGGATGGAGGAATCATACAGCCCATAAGGTACTCATCATGGGTTGTAAACTTGCTACCTATCATAAAGAAGTTCAGAGATATAAGGTTATGCGTGGAATTTAGAAACAAAAATAGAGAATCAATGAAGGATAACTACCCTCTACCAAACATGGAAAATATATTACAATTGGTTTCTTGGTTCAGAATTTTTATCCACCTTGGATGGTTTCTCTAGATATAGCCAAGAAGTTGTGAAGGAATCAAAGTGAATCAAAACTACCTTTACCACTCCTTGGGGAACATATGTAGATGTTAGAATTTCTTTTGGTCTAATGAATGTTGGAGCCACTTTCCAAAGAGAAATGGATGTAACTTTCTCTGGATATATTAATGATTTCATTGATGTAAATCAAGATGATGTGACTATTTTGTCTAGAAAAATGAGTGACCACCTGCAACACTTAGACAATATGTTGTTAAGATATAGGTAGTGTGGTATTTAGACAATATGTTGTTAAGATATAGGGAGTATGGTATTTAACTAAATCCCAATAAGTGTCATTTTGGAGTTCAGAAAGGAAAGATGTTTGGACACATTGTGTCAAAATAAGGGATCATAATTGATTCGAGAGGGTATAAGCCATCAACAAAGTCCCTATTCCAATAACTAAGAAGGGAATTCAATCCTTTTTTGGGCATATTAATTTTTAGGAGATTTATCTCCAACTTTGCTTAACTAACTATCCCAATCACTAGCATGCTAAAGAAATACCAAAGTATCAAATGTGAAGAGGTAGCTATTCAAGATTTTTTTGGGATCAAAGAAGCATTAAAGAATGCCCCTATTTTAACAGCTCTAGATTATAAGGATTTCCAAATGTTTTATTTTTCTTCACAAAGTACTATTGCATCTATTTTGTTGCAAAAGGATGATGAGGGAGTTGAAAGACCAATTGCCTTTTTCAGTAAGGCATTACAAGGAGTTGAGCTAAAGTATTCTATCATGGAGAAGTAGGAATTTTCTTTGGTAAAAGCAACAAAGGTCTTCGAGGCCATATATTCTGAATTCCAAAATCATTGCTTATGTTCTCCACACCATGGTGAAATATATCCTATTAGAAATGGATGTTTCAAGCAAAGGACATCAATGGGTACAAAAATTGCAAGAGTATGATATGGATATGTAAAAAAAAAATTGGTCAGAGGTTTGGGCCTGGAAAAACTTATGGAAGAGAGAAATCTGCAGACAATTGAGGTAAATGAAGTTGAATAAGAAAGGTTGAATGTCATTGAAAAATTGAAAAATTATAAATGGTACAGGGACATAATTTTTTATCTCAAATATCTACAATGCTCTGAACATTTGAGAAAGAATTAGAAAAGAGCACTTAGGTTAGCTTCCCAAAAATATGTTATTACTAATTTTGGGTTAGCTTGGAATAACCCTAAGGGAGTTCTCTTAAAATGCCTTGCTGAAGATGAAGCCCCTAATATAATTATTGATCTCCATGGAGGAGTTTTTGGGGGACATTTTGTTGGAAGAGTCACAAATCATAATATCTTAAGGGCTGGTTATTGGTGGCCAAATCTCTTCAAGGATACAAATTTTTTGGTAATAAAATGTGAGTTTTTAAATTCTTTTCTAGAAGACCGAAAACTTGGGCTCCCTTCCTTTGCAACATGTATTAGTTGAAGCCCCATTTAGAAAATGGGAATGGATTTCATTGGGAAAATTTATGATCCTTCAAGTGCAGGACATAAGTGGATACTAGTGGCCACAAATTACTTCACCAAGTGGGTGGAGGCAATCTCCACCAATAGGAAACTCACCAAATTGTCATGGATTTTATCTTGAATTATATCATTTGCAGATTTGGGGTACACGCCAAATAGTTACTGATAATTTGATGAGTTTCTAGGCTAAACCTTTGGTGTCCATGTGCCATGAATATGGGATCAATTTGACATATACTTATAATTATAATCCCCAAGGAAATGGATAAGAACAGTCCAACAATATAAATCATTGAAGATAATTAGAAGATCTTTAGAGTTGAGAATGAAGGAAATGGGGTGAGTAGTTGAAGTTTGTTGTTTGGGCTAATTAAATCACTTTGTTAAGTGATCTCTTTGGAAAAATCACATTTGATTTGGTGTATGGAACTCAAGCTCTATTTCCCTTGCATATGCAAGTGTATTCTTTTAATTTCTTCAACAAATGGAAGATCAAAAAGTTAGTCCCTATGATGCTCGCATAAATAAGATTGTTGAATTGGATGAGGAAAGAAGGGAATCCCATTAGAGGAATGTAAAATTAAGAGAGAAATTGAAGAAGTTCTTTTATAAGAAAGTGACTCCAAGAGCTTTCAGTGTGGGAAATCTTGTGCTATTGTGGGATATCAAGCACGAGGATAAGGGAAAACATGAAAAGTTTGATGTATTGTGGATGGGCCCTTATTCAATTGAAATTTGAATTGGTCAACATACCTTCTTCTTAAAAGATTTAGATGGGGAATGTCTTGAATTTCCTGTTAATGGAAGGAATTTCAAACATTTACTTGATTTATTTCTCACGAATCAAGGTATAAACCATTACACAGTGTATAGTCTTTTAGTTTCTTTATGATTTCATGTTTTTCTGTTTTATTTTGTCCTTGTCCTTGGCAGCCATTTTGTTGGTTTCTCGTTTCATCCTTGGGGGAGTTACTTATTATTGTTCTTCTCTACAAGATTTTTCTTTGACTCCATTACCCAATGGTTTAGTTTTGGCTCTTGGTCTGCTATGTATTCTTGTGGCACTCACATGGAGTGCCCATCCCCAAGTCGGAGCCAATGTTGGTGCTCAATTTGATCTCACCCCATTTTTCCTTGAAATTCTTTAGTTTGCGGGCTCTTTCATATTTTCTATCTGCCCTTCTTGATGCGTGAAAGATCTATTCTTCATTTGGTTACCATGATCAGTAATTTCCTTTAGTCAAGGATCACTTAAAGTCCAAAATTTGTTTCCCATTCCTCTGTCCATGTGAAAAGATTTGTAACTCGGGCATAAACTTGGGTTTTTCCCTTCCTTCCATTTTTCCATAGTCAGTTTGTTATCCTTGTCAATTTTTTTCCTAATACCTATGGAAAAGTGGTCCTTTCTAATTAGATGCGGCTCAATGGATCACATTTGGGATTTATATCATTTCCAAATTCTTTTTCCTTAAAGAAAGGTTCATTTTTGGACGCAAATGGTGATTTCCTTACATTTTTATGGTTTGAAAGGTGTGTTTTCCTGTCAAATTTATATCTCAAAGCATCTATTGAAACATGGCCCTTTCGATTGAATGTGGCTCAGTAGGGCACTTTAAAACTATAATGCCTGCTTCGACTCAAATATTGTCCACGTGGAGGGTGTAATGCCCTGTTCAATGTTTCCCCAGTTCTTGACATGATGACCTTGTAGCTAAGCGGGGAGGGCTATGTGTGTGTGTGCCCTAGTTGACCATTGTTGACTTTGTCCTAGTCGCAGTGAAGATTTTGCACCCTTCCTCTCCTTCTTTCCCTTTCAGGTCATTGTCGGCACCCCAAATTGTGGACCTTGTAGTGTCATGTGTGATTATCTGGTTAAAGGAAAATCTAGTTCTCGCTTCTTCGAGCTTGCCTGGTTGTCACCATTAATATGATTAATAATAATAATTATTATTTTTTAGCTGTAAAATCATAAAAATAATGTTAATAATAATATTATAATTTAAATTGTTGATTTACGACCATTTGTTTTAGTGTTAATTATTTTATCGCTATTATTATGGATTACCTTTAAGCTATTTTTTTATTATGTATTTACTTTGTTTTAGGGTTTTTATGTTTTTTTAGTTAAAACAAACTAAATAAATAAATAAAATAAAAGAATTAAAAATCTGTGAATTTGGGGCGGTTTAGGGCAAAAGGGGCTTGGGCTCCATTGGGTTTTTATACATCCTTTAGTTTTGTTTGGAGGAGAGTAGCCGCCGCCATGGGAAGGAGAGCTTCAGAACTATTTTTACACACCCACCAGAGGTTGAAGAAGGTGTGAAGGAGGAGGATTTGTTTGTTGTGGTAGTTGGAAATGTGCAGGGTTGGGAAAAATGCCTGAAGGAAACGTGGTTTCATGTAATGCTATGGTCGCAACTTTTACACAGATCCATTTACTTAAGGGAATTTTTGTTTTTTTCAAAGAAATGCCTCGCTAGATGTCATCTCATGGAGTGCCATGGTTGTGGCTGTCTGTGATCATCCTCCCAGCCTATATAAAAAAATTGGAAACCCTTGACCTATGTGGACATCTAACAATGTATAAAAAGATAGAGGGGCCTTGTCAAATGTTGTAGTTTCAAATGCTTTGGTGGATGTATGAAGCTGCTCCATTTTAGGCCTCCAACCTGATCAGTTCATCTTTGCCACGTTTTCCCAGCCAGTGCTAAAATGTGAGCTTTAAAGTAGGTTATGAACATTTAGCAAGGAGTTTGGTCAGGTGTTGTAGTCAGAAGTGCTCTGGTAGATAAGTATGCAAGTCATGGAAGCATTGACAAGATTAAATCCAAAATCCTCCCCATTCTTCAATATATGTTGCCTGTCTCAATATTCTCCCAGCTTGTAAATAAATAAATAAATAAATAAATAAATGGGGAAGCTCTAGAACAGGGTAAGGACGTCCATCAAAGCATATTGGAAATCTATCTTTTTTTCACTTTGCTAGCTCCTCCCAATCTGCACCAAAATGGAAGTTGTTTTGTCATGTGAACTGTTTGACTGAACACTTGAAAGAAATGTGGTGCCATGGACTGCAATGATAACATGATTTGTATGAAGTGGTTTTGTTGAAAAAGCTCAGAAACTTTCAAGCAACTACATTCGTAGGTGTAGAGCCTCCTGTCCTTTGCCAACATTCTCTCAGCCCGTGTTCAAGTATGGAGCCTTGTGCAAGCCCTAGAAAATTTTCTAAACACAATGGGAAACATATTCTGTTGGAAAAATTCAAGTGATCGGGAAGTTTTTGTGACGTTGTGGAGGTTAGATCAATGCACGCAACCTGTTTGAAAAAATGCTTAAGTGAGATGTTGAACCGAATCCTGCGGGTTTGATTGACTTCGTCCCTCTAGGCATGGTTCATCTCCCCTTACCTTTCATAATTCTCATGCTTTAGTTCTCATTTGTAACTTAATAGAATTTTAAAATATTAGGATTATAATACAGCTAATTGTTTATATCAACTCATTGCAAAACAATGAATGTCGTGTCATAACTCACGAAATCAAAATAACTCTGTTACATTAAACCAAAAACTCCCACCCTAATTATGAGATGATTTAGAAAAATTCCTACCCTACTAGATTGCTACAATATTGTTTTATCGACCAGACGAAATTGACTTCCCAGTAATAAATTTGATCATCTCCCAATTTAAATAGATAATTTTTGCATTTTTCAGAGACTCATTAAGTACCCTTCATAACTCTAAAAATGAGATGTTAAGATTCATTTGTGTACCTTGTTATGTGAGGAGTCACCTTGACCTCTAGTTTGAAACTGAATAAACAGATGTGATATTTTTGACACTCTTATAGGAGCCCTGTTACACTGGTTTACAACAGTAGAAAGCTGTTAAATCTAGAAAGTTGGCTTTTGTTTTGACCCGCCATTTAAAACCTGGATAGAGAAATTATTTCCGTCTTCAAAAATCTCTAGTGTTTTTACTAGAAAATTGCATGGAACCTTCAGTTTAGGGAAAAACACTTTCTAGATATTTTGACAATGACATTTTGTAGGCCTCTAGTCATAGTTTGACAAGGTCAAATTAGACCAATTAGGACCGGTGGCTTCAGAAAACTTGTCGCCATTTGAAGACTGCTTTCTAGTTCTGAGTTCCGTCGACTCTGTTGAATTCTCTGTATATGGGGAAATTTTTAGGAAGTTTCTTATTTTGTGTTCATCCATCAAACATCAATTTTGGACGTGGTTTTCTAAGCCCTCGAGCTAACTTTTGTTCATTTGCAACTAGGTCAACTACGACCAGTGGCCCCGGAAAACTAGCTACCAAATGTAAACCATTCGTTATTTCCAAATTCTATCAGTTGCTATGAACTCCTAGTATATAGGTGGAGATGTATAAATTTAATCATGGTGTGTGTTCTCAATGGAAGAAAACTTTTGGAAGTGATTTCTTAGCCTCGAACCCGTTTTGAACATTTTGTAGCTAGTAAGAAAATGTAAAAATAGGAAGCTATGGGACCCTCGTCGGGTTGCCAAACCACCGTGGAACCTTTTGACACATGTAAATAACTATTTAAAACTCTATAGGGTAACTTGTTGTGTGAAATAGAACTTTTGACAAATGGTGTTTTCTCTCTCTTCCCTTCTCTTTCTCTCTCCTAGGTTACAAAATGAAGTAAAATGAAATGTAATGAATACATGTCTCTAAACCTTTTATTTCAATTGCAAATTGTAATTATTATCATATGTAAATGGGAAACTGAAAAATGATAATTATGTTAGATTAGGGTGGATGTCATGCCAGCAATTTATCGCTGATATCATGCTCACGTGGTTTTGCAGGATGAAAGAATGACAACGAAAAGGCGATGTGTAATTCATTAATTATCATTGTAATTTATATAGTTCATTGTTAAATGAATAAATGTATAATGTAGTCTCATGTTACAGAAGGTTATGTTTGATAATTTGCTAATATGTATGAGATGCTATTTTTTAGGGATATCTAGGAAATGTGTATTTAATCATAGGTTCAATTTGATTCATAGTACACATGGTAAAAAGGTTTGATATTTATATAAGGTAAATGAATTTGAAGTAATATCTTGTAGTGCATACTTAGTGTTCAATAAATGATTAATGAGTCATCTTGTGCATTCATAATTTGCAAATGTAATAAAGAAACTTAATCAAAACACTCTACCCTTGTACAATATTAGAGCATAACTTGTTTTCATGTGTGATACTCCTTACTGTAGAAGACATTGAAAATTGTAGAATGAAATTAAACCCTGCACTCGATGGAACCTTCTTGTTTGAGTAAATCAGAGCCCAAGAATGGGCTTATCATCTTAGTTAGTATGTTTAGTGATATAGTCATAAACCCGTCTAATAGGAGTGACACAGTAAAACTTCATTTGGAGTATGTAGAGATAACTCCCCCTTCGTATCCTAGTGGACTACCTTGTCTTCCAAAGATAGATTTAAAATTAATTTTCTTCATCGAATGAAATCCCTGTTGGATCCAAATGACATAGATGGAGGTTGTGACTTAGTTTTTCTAGGTCTTAAACTCTTATTACTGAACCCCTTAGCTCCGCTCAGCTAAATGTGTTACCTTGGTTTCTCTCAACATTACACCTTGGTCCCTTCTGAAGGTGGTTTAGCATAAATATGTCCTCTTTCTTAAAACACATATATAGTTTAGGGGTAGACCCTTAGGTGAAGTTGGAATTAATCTAAACCTTAGTTGATTTGGATGTTAACTTAGGGTTCATGTGTAGCTTCAAGTCTTATAATTATTTATGTCTTCAAGAGGTTAGATAAACACTTTGTAACTCCTTTTACAAGACAATGCTAAAAATAAGACCATAATGTGATGTAGAAAATTAAGTATATAAGAGTAAAAATGAGATTTGAGGTTCGGAATAATGCCACTCTCGGAGACCTTATATCTCAATTAAATATATTCTTTTGTTTCAAAGAATATGAATTGCCTTGGTGTGGCCAACCTTTGAGAAAAAAATACATATATAAATCAAAATGGAATTCCACAAGTCATTGAATTAGAATAAATATGGTAGGGAAATAACTATACTGTGATCGAGGAATGTTTTTGGTAAAAAGCTATCTTGTATTTAAATCTCCGTTAAATCCTAATATCGCTATATGGACACCAAGTCACATTCACTTGATTTGTAAGAGTAAAAATGTAGACATTGAATATATGTTCGAGAAGAAGATTTTTAACATAAGAACAAGATAATTAAGTATTTTATATGCATTCGAATTATGTCAAATAAGTATGTAAGTTATGGAAAATTTTGTAAAGAATAAGAAGCCAACTTAAAAGGGTTGAACGGTAATTTAACCATGGAATGAACTTAAGAATCTGTAGGTGGAAAATTAGGAAATTTATCCTTGCACAATAATGTTCTTGGAGTGTTAATTGTAACTAAAATATAATTAAAGAAATGATGTGTTGTGGGTTCGCCATTCCTGAAGTCATTTTTCTTGTGGTTGGGTCATTACTAGTAACCATTCATTGGGAAAAGTGTGGCATCGACATGCCTATGTTGTTTTCATGTGCCTATGTGAGTCGATGACTTATGTAATTGTCATATGCGAGTCGAGTTTTTGTTCTTAGAGCCCTTGTTGTGTTGTGTGTAGTGAGCAATGTAGGTTAAGAAAAAAAATTATTCTAGTATTTTATTGTTGTCATTGTGTGTGTAAAATTTGGGCACTATAGAGGGTCAGCACTCATCTAAAAATTCACCTTTTGGTTTGACCTTGGAGTTACGCCAGGGAGACACATGGAGGTTTTCACTACCTTGCCCAAACTTAAACATTTTTTTCTTGCGGCTGGTGCAACTTTGTTGGACCATGGACACGTGGAGGGCCAACGCTCATTTGAGTATCCTCCTCAGGGTCCCACCTTAGCAGTTGCACTACGGGGACATGTGGTTAGCCTGCACTTGTTTTGGGTCTCCACTTTTGGGGACCATCTCAAATTTACGCCAGGGAGACACGTGGAGGCTTCTGCCGACTTCTCTTTATACTTAAAATTTTCAAGCAACTTTCTAAAGGCTTGGGACATGTGGAGGGACCATTCTTGTTTGAGGAATTACCCCTAAATTTTATTTTGAAGAAGCACCAGGAGGACACATGGAAGCTTCTTCTCACTCTTCCCTTGCTTGGAATTTTCAACAATCAAGGATAACTTTCTCGGACCCTAGACACATGGTGTCTTTTGCTAATCCTTCAAATTTTTCAAGAACTCTAGCAGATTGAGACACGTGGTGAGCCTGCACTTGTTTAGGGTCTCTTCTTTTGAGGACCATACCAACTTTTTGCTAAGGCAACACGTGGAGGATTCTGCTAGATCCTTTTTTAATGAGACTTTTTCAAAGGCCAAAATGAATTTTTATTGAGCCCAGGGTACGTGAAAGGCCTGCACTTGTTTGGAAACCTACCTGTGTACTTCTCCTTTAGAGTTGTGCCAAGGAAACATATGAACGAATCTAATATAAATTTGAGAAGGGACAAAATCAACGATTCTTATGCATTGCATCAGTTTTTCTGCCATTTTTTCTCCAAGACTCCTGGAGATGTGAATACGTAATGTTTTTCATCATTTTTTGATTAAATTCCTTGTCATTTTTGTTTGTAAAGTGCCCTTGAATGGATTTATAACTTAATTTGTGAGTCCAAGGATTTTTAAGGTTGATATTTTGAAGTTGGAATTGCTTGGGAACTTGCAAAAACATGAATTACCAAAGAAGCTGGATGTGGGGAAAAGTTGTAGAGGAAAGAATGGGAAAAGGATGAAATGATGGAGGTTGTAGGTACAAAAGATGAAAAAGGTGTTGCCTCAAGGGAAAAAAGGATTACCTATTAGATACAGTTGTACAGAGCCTCAAGAAAATGATTAAAATGGGGATTTCTCCCATGAAAAAATAAAAATGATTAGAATGACTATAAAAACGTTGTGGCATGGCATCCTATTCATTAGTCGAGGGTCTAAAAAATGTGATTAATTCATGATTTTTCCACCTGGTAGCTTTTGGGCATGAACTTGTTAAACATCACTTTCTAAGGAAAATTGGTAAGAAATAAAGGTCCCTTGAATATTATTATTTTTGGGGGGAAAATTTGGGATGAGTGAGTGAGTGAAATGTATAAATGCAATGAAGATACTCTTGCAAATGGTCGGGGGTTGAATTCTTAAGAAAAAATTTGAGGGATCCCATCTTCCTAAGAGACCAATATGTGAAACCTATTAATTTCATGTGTTATAGATTTCAATCATGTCAAGTTGGGTTGTGAGTGTACAACCATTGACAAGCTTTGAGAATATTCAAAGAAACTTTCCTTTGTTGATTAATCTAATCAATTTGAATTAATCAATGCAATCTTGGACTAATTTGTGTCTAATTTATTTCAAAAAAATTCCAAGTAGTTTTTCTTTTTCCTATTGCAATCTTGTGTTAAAGTCCCTCCGAATCACATAGCATCTCATCCATGTGTTAGTTTAGTGGAATTTGTAATTTCATTTAAAGAAGAGCCTTCATCTTGTAATCGAGATAAACAATTTAAAATCACTTTACTATCATTTTTTTATACAAATTGTTTGTAAGCCTTTGAGTGTATTTTAGGCATGAGGAACTAGGGGGTTTTAATGTTTAATTCAGTCTTTAGCTCAAGCCTTCGTGTTAAATTCTTAGATATGTGTGAAATCGTGTAAATCTAGGCCTTCATTGATGCACACCTTTTGGTTGAAGGAATATTTTAGCTATTATGAAGCTTTCTATCATTTAGTATTCCAATTATTGTGAAGGTTCTCAAAGATCTGGAATAATCAATTTTATCCTGTTTAATCTCCCACCAAAATTATTCAAAAACAATGAATCCATCCTGAACTACTCCTGTTTTTCCTATGTGTCCACAAATGTATAAATTATACTACCAAAATATGTAGAAGCAATTACGATCCCATAATTTCTCTAGTAACCTTCAACCCTATGTAGGAAATATCACCATTATTTAGAAGTGACAACTCGTGAGAGTTAAATTGTGGTGCATTGATCATATTTTCTTAGGGTATCCTTTCAAATTTTTGTAAAGAAGGATATCTTCATTCTCCTTCATTGAAAGAGGTTAAAAATGGGTCCACTCACCATGGTTGAAAGGACGACCTAAAGCAATGAGGATAGATCAAATCCTTAATAAATTTTCTATCCATTTCTCGATGCCCGAGTGACAAAGAGTTACAAAAATCCCTTCCAGCTAAAAAATGACTCATAATATGATCATTATATCTCTTAGTGTCTGTTAAATCTTTTATGTTACTCTATTTCTAAGGGAGAATCAATTTTGATACCAACACGATTGTCTCTCAATTGTGGGACTGTGAATGGAGATAGGCCTACAAAGAAGGCTAGTTCCTCAACCTATTCCTAATCCTAACACTACTTCTAATGCGAGAAAGAAAATGCTAACCTAAAAATGCCAAGGACCAGGGACGAAGGAGATGCGAAAGGGGGAAGTCCTAAGGTAAGGGTGATGATAGCACTAAAAATGGGTGGTTGAGCTCTCTACATGAGGGGAAGTGAAGAGAAGAAAGAAAGGGAGAGAGAAAAAAGAATGTTCCCAGATCAAGAACCCAACATCCTCCACTCACCTACGTATTGAAAATACTACAAAAATGGATCTTGTAAGTAGGAAATGCACAAACATGCCAAAAATGAATGGAAAGGCAAGGCTAAAAATAAAATTAGCAAGGGAAGACAAAAGTTCCACAAAACACACTTTAAATTGCTTAAAATATGCACAATACCATTATATTCATGGTAAATGACCTAAAACTACATTGTAGAGGCCATATTTTAGGTCTGGAAATTTTGAGAAATCAGTCACCATTTGGGCATGGTGTTGTTACAAAGAAAATGTGACCCTTCAAATGAGAGGGTTTTACTTATATATGGAATTTTGTCTCACCTACCCTCATTAAATACCTAAGAAATGTGTGAATAACCCCAACTACCACCATCAATGTGGTATTTGAGTTGTATTTTCTCACCTACTTTTGCTTGATCTACAACCTATGAGTCATCTAACTAGGTGAATCATCTAACCATGTGACTCATCTAACCATGTGTGTCACTTGACCTCAACTCTTCAACCTTGGGGGTTAGATTTCATCTATCCGATAGGTGGTACATTTTTGTGGAGACTCCCATCCTATTGGTTTCCATCTTTACACCATGGGTCATCCAACTTGGGAGGTTGGATGGCCATCTATCTCCACCCATTCAATGTGCTACTGTCTAACGGCTGACATCCATCTAACCCTATGTCATCTAACTTGAGGGGGTTGAACCCCATCCAACATAGTGGTACGCCACACCATCGACCAACCTTGATCCGTCCATACCATTTCGACCAACTCATCCAACCAGATAATTAAACCTTTTCAATTTCACAATGAGCCCAACCACCAAGTCAAACATTCATTGTGGCTCGCCATCTTGGAGTGAGTTAAGAATAAGATGACTGAGTCAAAGCACAATCTATCTTTCCCTTCTAACTCAAGATGAATTTGACAATCATCAAAATGTCACAATCCCGTCCTTAAAATTGTAACAAGTTATCCCAATTTATAGGGGTGCAAATTTGGGATAACAAGAGACATCGAGGCTATAATCTATTTTGTATATGTTGATTGATGGTATTCTCTTCATAAAGAATCTTGATGGTTTGTTGTTAAGATGTATTGACAACATGTAGACTAAAAAAGGGTTAGTAGAATTTCATAATGGATTCTCTAGTGGACACTTCTCTACCAAGACTACAACAATGAATATCATAATGACAAGACTCTTTTGGCCTACCCTTTTCAGAGATGCACACAAGTGGGTCACCAAATTCATAGAATGAACTTTCTTTATAGGAAAGAAAATATTGGGAGCACTTCCCCTCCAACCAATCCAACCAGATTAGGCTTTTGTGCAATGGGGTCTTGACTTTATATACATGATCAATCCTCCTTTAAGTGCTAGTTATAATTGGGTGTTGACTATTTACAAATTACTTCAGAAGATGGATAAAATATTTCACACTCAAGGAATCAATCGAATCAGTCATCTTGGACTTTCTCGAGGGCATCATACTAAGGTTTGGCATTGCTTAAACCATTATCTACAATAATGAAAAATCCTTCCTTAGTGTTAGAATTCTGATTGGGCTCTTAGTCTTTGTATATATATGAATACTTCTTCTAGATATTAACCTTAAGGAAATGGCCTAGTAGAATAAAAAAAGAATTTGATCAAAATCATGAAGCATACAATGAATAACAACCAAATAAAGTGGCATAAAAAGGTCCTATGTATGCTCTGGGAAGACAGGATCATGAGAAAGAATGAAATAGTTGCATTTGCCTTACAAGCTAGTTTATGGTAAGGAAGCTAGAATCCCCTTATCTCTTAATTTTCCTTCATTAAATTTTACCAAACAACTAGAATTAGATGATATGCATTAGAGAGAACTTAGAATGGAAGATATGGTTGAAATTGAAGAATTAAGAAATTGTTCTATGAACAAGATAGAACAACATCAGTAATCAAAGAAATGTTTTGATAGAAAGTACGAGCCTCAAGATTTCAAATTTGGGGGCTTGGTCTTAAAATGGGATGTTGATAGATATAAACCAGGTCGTCATTCAAAGTTTGATGCACTTTGGAGTGGCCCATATATCGTCAATTCATGCAAGGAGGATAACTCTTACAATTCATCTCATCTTAATGGAGGAGCGTTATAAATCCTAGTCAATGGGATATATCTCAAACCATTCAATTGAATTTTCTCGCATCATTTTATACATATTAGAATAGTTTCAATTCCTCCAAGTATGTTGCACACACATTGATTTTTTTGTACATAGTTCCTTATTTATGTGTAATCTCATGCACAATATTTTTTTTTTCTAGGATGTCAGTAATCTTCCAGTAGTTTTTAGTAGATTTGCAAGATTAAAAAAAAATATTAGAAATGATTATTAAGTGGCTTTAAGGGTAGCTCTTCAAGTTGTAGATAAGAATTTCATGGTTACATAGCAGACTCCATGCATAATAGATGCTCTATGCTACTGATCCCCTTCATATAGTAGGAATATGGCCCCAAAAGTCACAAAATTATTATCAAAATAACTCCCCTAGTTATTTGGACAACTTATATTCATATGTTGGATTTGAGATCTTTATTGTAGGGTTACACATACTTTAGTTATCTCCTTGGCACATCTCCTTGGTTGCAGTTCCTAATGCACTTTGTGTGCTATTCTCTCAACCTTCCTTCCTTACAATTTACTTTTCCTCTTTTTTCCATTTTACCATCACGCATACCATCTGTGCATTTTCCTTCTTCCCTACATTTCATGCACCTTGCACATGCACCATAAACTTGCTTCAAAATCATCTAAGTCCATGGCACTCTCACGCACCCCACACATTACTTTTTAATAATTACACATCTCCCATACATTTATTCTTTGGTTATTTCTCCCATTCCTCCTATGCATTCCACCTTTACACACGCTCTTCATATTTTTTCCTCCCGCACCTACATTTTATGCTCACATGCCTTGGACCTTCTTCTACGTTATTTTGTGCCACATGGTATCTGTCAAAATTTGAGTGTGCTACACACAACCAATCAAAGCATGCCAATGGGGCAATGAATCTAGAAAATAAATCACTTGGCGACAAGTGATATAAATGGAAAAACAAGATCTACAGTTGGTCAAACTTTCAATCAATCAGCACATGTCACATGTCTTGCGTGCCCAGTTTGCACTGTGGATCTTCTTACAATCATAACTTATATTCTAGTGCTCTGATGCTTATATGCCTAGAATTTTTTAAATTTTTATTTATTTGGGCTACATGTTAGGCCATTCAATTCATAATTTTAGTAGGATTTGGTAGGCGAGGAGATGGAAAATGTCTTTCATGCCATTAATATGTGATCTGATTACTTTTACCACCCAGATTTGATGTAATCTTCCTTCCTTCCATCTCCAACATGCCAAATAGACATGGAGAAGTATACTTAACAGATTACAGGAATTGATGGTTTGTTTTTGAGCTTTCAAGTTGTATTTACTTCCTCTTCTTCTCCTCTCTTTAATTCATCTATAAATGTAAGATCTCAGCTCATTGTAAAGGGTTGGACATTTTCTCTCGTCTAAAGCATTTGCTAAAGAATCCATATCTCAAGTATTATAAGTAATGAGACCTCTAGATCTGGTTTGTGCATGTGAATATCATCCTTCATACACCATTGTAACTAAGCGCACATACCTAGGAGTAATAGAAGTTTTGGTTTTGTGGTTATTCTCTTCCTCGACTTGTTTTTGTTCTTCTTTCTTTCGCACTCTTTACATTATGTGTTTTTGTGTCACTTTAAGTTCCTTATAGCTCCATTTCTTAGTTTTGTTTCATGAAGTAGATGGTGTAAATGCATGTTGTTTTGTGTTACATGTTCCTAGCCTTCCCTCGTGCTTTCAAATTAGTTTTCTCTCGAGCAGAGATAGTGTTCCTTCCTATATTTTTGGTGCTATTACCTCTGTTAGTTTAGTTTTCCTTTTTGTTATCCTTTTATCCCTGGTTCCTTGGAATTTTATCTTAGTTTTTCCCTTCTAGCATTAGGAGTAGTAGTAGTATTAGAAATATATAGAATAACCGGACTTCTCCGGATATCCTGTCTCAACTATGCAAGATCCCACAACTTGGAGACGGTTCTATTGTTGTCTCAAAAAACTCAATTCTTCCAAATCGAGACACGGAGTTCAAGTTTGAAAACCAATATAAACCAAGGTTTTTGGGTTTCTATAGGTTCTTAAGAGTCATTTAAGTTGTTTTGGGGTGTTTTGAGTCCTCATGAACCTCTTTTGTAATGTAAAAATGAAATTAAGGACTTTCCCTCCAAAATGTAATATTTACAAATTTAAATTTCTAAACTTGTGAGAAGAGCGAGAAATTATAGAAAAAGGATTATCAAAGGTTTTAAATAGGTCATTTAAGACCTCATGGGGGGATAAGGGTGTATTTATCTCTACGTTGAGTTATAATGACCATAGTCATCAATATCCCTAGTTTATTGGTTGTAAAAACTAACTTTTCTTGTCTTTAAAATATGGTAACTTGAATTAAAGAACAAATTTATTGGTGGATAGGAGTTAGAAGGAACATAGAATACTTATAATCAGACCCGAGGCTCAAGAATCCTTGAATTTCATGGAATTGGTTAATTAAAGGATTCCTTGAATAGTATCTTTGTGTTTTCAATAAATGCATGTGATCTAAAGGATGGAATTTCATTTTGAAAGAATTATGTGAATAAGCATAAATTTTTATGATTTATGCATGTTTAGGGAGGATATAATCCATTTAAGGGTTTTGTAGAGATAAAATTAGTGAAGTCTTTGAGTAAACATGTTAACCCTATTCTCGAGGGTTTGAATGATTTATAAGGATGTTATAATAGTGAGGAAAATCATGAAAACATAGAAAGATAAACTGTGTAAATAAAGGTAAACTTAAAACACTGGTACCCTACATTATATGCTATCAAAATGATATTCTTTTGGTGTTATAATTTGTGTTCATGGTATTTGAAATTACAAACATGATATTCATAAGGATTAAGCATGTAGAAGGATCTTCTTGCAACTGTACATGAGTTTGTAAAGAAAGGAGTGAGTATGCCTTGTTTTATTCTTCTACGTAAATAGTGAATGCCAATCTAATTATGAGTTATCTAATCTTATATGTAACTATACTAGAATATTCATGGTGTAAATTGTGATTGGGTTTGATATAGGGTGAATATAGAATTTTAAGACTCGTGATACTTTCCTTAAAAAATGTTAGTAAAAAGTGTCAAAACCTGTAATTATGAGTAGTGATTTACTTATAAGTTGGATATGTGTTTCTTGAATGGATTCAAAATATATAGATGATAAAATATAAATTGCATTAATAGGGTGGGGTTGATTATTAGTCATAAAAGCTTCATGAAAAGGAAATCTTGCCATATATAATCGATAAATGTATTTATATACTTTCTCAAATTGGTACAGGTTGGTATTGTCCATATTCACATGTAAGGGGATTAGTATCATATTTCTAAAAATAACATAATGCGAAAATTATGAAAACAATGCTTTGTTTAAAACCTTAGGTTTTTAGGTGAATTTTGTTAAAATTTACTACCAAGTGATCCCTATGTAAAGTCATGAAGATGAACCTATGACAACCAAATAAGATTGACAAAGGCTTGATGGAGGAAAATATTTTTTTGGTAAAATATTGTGGTGAAACAAGTAGGTGAATCTTAGAAGGAAATTCCTTGACAAGTTGTAAGTATTTTATAAAGCTAGATGGTTTTTTTTTTATTAAGGGCAAATATTTTTGAAGGGACTATACCCTGTATACAAAAGGGCTCAAAAGCCAGATAGTAAAAGTGAGAAAAACAGCCCAGAGAAGGGCAAAACTGCCAACCAAAGAGGGCTCAATAGCCAAATATGACAATATAAGTGAAAAAGGATCCAAACGTACAATGATCCAAAAAGAAGCAGAAAAGATCAAAAAGAAACCAAAAGAGAAACAACATATAGAGCTCCCAAAAAACAGTGCCAGAACCACCAGATAACAACAACTTCGCAGCCAAAAAATAGCATCACAGCAACCCGTTACTTGATAGCCCTGTCAATCTTGGTCTTGATAGCCTGCAACAACATGAAGAAGGCAATGGCAGTGGCCTGAGAGGAGTCTTGCATATCTGCCTGAGCAATTGCAATATCCCTTTTCTCTTTAGGGCCCCAAATGTCCTCATTAACCCCACTTAAACTGCAGACACTATGAACATGTTGTTCAATGAAATTATAAATGCTTTTGAGGGCAGACAATATGCAGTCATTGCGGCTTTTAGCATTCCCCAATCTGCCATCTAAGGACTGTAACTTCTTGAAGACTTCAGCAATAACCCCCTCTTCCTCATCACTTTGAAGAATCCCTTTTCCCTTAGCTCTTTCCATATTTTTTATAGTCCCTTTGAGCTCTTGTATCTCCTTTTCTAATCTATCCACTCTATCCATCAATTCCTCCTCCTTGGGCTCCTCCACCGGTTTACTAATATGCAGGATTTTAGCTTTGATGCTCTTGTTTTTCTTGCTAGAAGCAGCAGCTTCACTCTTTCTTTTCAGCAGAGGGAGTAGAAGTGGTGTGATCAGGTGGAGGTATGGAGGAGGGAGGTGGGGTAGGATTCACGGGGGGGTAGCTGGAGCAAGCGGTGGCGGTGGATCAAGAGGATAAGTCCCTGGTGAAAAGGACAGCCCTAGAGTGGCTCTGAACTTCCCTAATTGATTTCTCCAGTGAGTTTATCAAATAGCGAGGAAAGCTGATTATGTTATTTCTACGAAAGTGATTCAGAAATATCAGATGTTTTTGAGGTATAGTCACAAATCTTCCTTCAAGAGTTACATACCTAACCACCATCCTGGAAAGCTCAGCAAAAGGCTCAGGAATCGACGCCACCTTGATGCCAGCAGTCACGAATTAAAGATTCTCCCCCTCATCCAGAAATTTCTTGGTCTCCACCTCCCTGTCCACCTTCTTATTGAAGAATTTGGTGCCTTCCAGGCTGAGTCCCATGATTTGGGAGATGAGCTCTTCCGTGATTTCCATCTCCATGTTACTGTATTTGACAATCCTATTCTTCCATCCCTAGGAGAATCTGATAGAAATGTCTTGGTCGAAGCCTTGAATCCTTTCAATTAAATTAGACAGGCCCCCGATTTGCAGGTAATTCCAAAGCTCCGTATTCTCTTTCCACGTAGGATTGTGGGTCGGTTCAGTTTTGCAAGGTGGACCCCCCATGTTTCCTCTACTCCTTTTCCTATTCTCAATGGTAAAAAAGCTACCACTATGCGGGACAGGCAGAGCTTTGATTTTGGTATTTGAATCTTTCCTTTCCGTGAAAGTAGGTTTAATTATTATGCTATACTTGTTATTATTGCCCCACTCCTCGGCTTTCCTCCTATGCCAAGAAATGATGACAGTCCATCCCGCACAGATCACATCAATCATCCATATCTTTTGTGATGTCATCATAATGTACTTGAGGATCCACACATTAGCATCCAAATTACAGTCATTAGTGTTGATTTTCACTGCCATGTAGATCAATGATTATGGATTTATTGATTTGAGCGGGAAGAACGTCCCCCCTAATCCAAGTTTGAAAGGAATTATTAACACCGAAGTTAGCCAAACTGTCAGTGACCCTATTTCCTTCCCGATAGGTGTGGGTGATTTGAACATTTTCAAAGCTCTTGCATATATCAATAACTTCCCCAATAGAATCCCTGATAGACCAGCTGGGGTGTTGCTTTTTATTTAAAATATTGATGATATTCAGAGAATCACCTTCAATTATAATATTTGGAATATTATAGTCTCTGACAAGTCTTATACCCCAAAGAGCCACCAGGGCTTCGGAATAATGATTAGTCTACCTGCCCATTCTCCCGAAAAATAAGCAACAAAACAACCTATTTGATCTCTGATGACTCCCCCTCCTCCAGAGTCTCCCGGATTTCCTTTTGAGGCCCCATCAAAATTTAACTTGTGCCAATCAGTGGGAGGTTTAATCCATCGGACTGTGTTTCTATCAATACCATTGTTATTCCTATTGACAGTGTCAATATTCCAATCAGTCAGGATGTATTCTTCATTCTCCGGGTAAAGTCTATTTTTAGGGGGTTTAAATCTAGCAATATTATCTTGCACAACAATGATAATTTCCTTGTAGACTTTGTTACAAGCCTGTCTATTGTTTCTGAAAATGTTATCATTACAAGCCTTCCAAATTCTCCACATAGTGTGGGGTAGAACAAGTTTCCACAATATTTTCACCATACAATGCTTAAACAGAGAGTCCCATTGCTCCTAGGCCTGAAGACAGGTAAGGGGAAAAATCCATCTCAGATTAAATTTTGCAAAAACGAGCTGCCAAATTTTGGAATCCATCTCACAATGGAGGAATAAATGCTTTATATCTTCTGCCTCTTTCTGACACATGCAACATCTATTCGGCATGATGAATTCCTTCTTGATGAGGTTGTCATTAGTTAGGATGATTCCATTAATAATTAGCCACCAAAAGAAGTTCACTCTAGGGGTTAACTCCGGCATCCATAGCTTGTGCCACTTAATTTCACTTTTCATGGATACAAAGAAAGAATTATATCCTGATTTAACAGAGTATTCCCCATCAAAAGAATCTTTCCAGATGAGTTCATCCTTAAGATTTTGATTACTTATATGGATTAGAGAAAGTTGATTATGTAAAGATGAAATATCAGCCTGTATACTATCATTCTCCACTTTTAGTTGTTTCCATTTTCTTTTGTTTCCATCCCTCTCAATGTACCCCTAGATTTTGTGCCCATACTTTGTAATTAAGTTGTCTTTAATGTGATCATAAGCAGAAATCCAGTTAGAATCAGTCCACTTATCAGTCCAGAAGTTTATGTTTTGTCCATCTCCAAGCTTCCAGCTACACCCCTGAGAGAGAATGTGTCTACTGCGAAGAAGGTTGTTCCAGAAAATAGAACCACTCGGAAGATACTGATAATATATGAAGGAAATCTTGTTTTGGTTTGAAAGATATTTGATCTTAACCAACTCTGTCCAAGGTCTGTGCTCTTTTATAAGCCTCCATCCTAATTTTTCAATAAGGGCAGTACTCATATGTTTGATATCTTTGATGTCTAACCCCCCAAGTCTCTTAGGTTTACAAACCTGCTCCCAAGCCACAAGATGATATATGAATCTATCCTCAGTACCAGATGGTTAACAAGTTGTGAACTGTGTGTATAACCATGAAATGAAAAATCCAGAGCAATATAGGTATGCATGAAATAGGGATCCTATGTGATTATTACAACTTACTAGTAAAAATATATTACTAGGAATCTCCACACAAACCTATTCTCAATATTTTGTGGATTTAATTAAAATTCTAAAAAAATATAACAAAAGAAACCTTATCGGAGTTCATAGTGAAGAATACATAGTACCTAAGATAGGGCTTAGCCATTTGGGTACTAAATCTTTTCAAAAACTTTGAAATTTTCTAAAACCCATGCCAAATATCCATTCTTGGATTTTTCAAAAGAAATTTGGAGATTTTAGCATTACATTAATGTTTTTCTTGACAGTGTGAGGCGAAGTGTCTAAAGATAATCATAGGCCTAGTTTGAAGGTTGAACTTGCAAATGAAGTATATTAAATGTTTAGAGTTGGATAATGAAACTATAGGATAAGGTTAAATGAAATAATAGGATCTCAAAAACATGTTCATTTTTCCTTGACACCTCATACAAAATAAATTATGCATGACATAAGGCGTTAGAAGACCTAGTAAGGGTTTGTTGACAAAATTGGAAAAGGTGTGACAATAGTATGTTTATAAAGAGTTGAGACACGAGACTTTAGGAGCATATCTAAGGTGTTGAAATAAAACTATTGGAGGTTTTTATTCCTTGTGGTGTGAGATAAAACCTTATATGCACCTTTGGCGGAGCAACAAATATTGACTTGAGAATCATATAGAGGCCATCCTATGAGAAAATAAAGTAGTGAAGGATTAGGAGTAGTTTGATTTAATTTCTCGAGTAGGGATACTATATTTGAAGTTTCAAAATTAGGGAAGAGATGTCCAGAAGTATAGAAGAGGTCAAATAAAAATGCATCTTTTAATAATCTAGTGAGAAGGTAAGAGTGAGTAATAAATAGGTAAGTGAGTTTTGGACTCTTAAAAATGAGTAAGTCCTGGGGTAGAGAAAGAGCGCACGTGCACGCATAAAGAAATTTTTAGAAAGGAGATAAAATAAATGCATGTAGGAGAAGTTTTCTGCACGTGGAAGTGAAGCAAATCTTAAGGACTTAGCCACATTTCTGACATGGTATCACAGGAAAAACACGTGAGGGATTGATTACACGTGATGAATGGATAAGGTTCCAACTTGGAGCCTTTTAGGTCAAGAAAAGAATATTCCATGCATGGAATATTCCCAGGAGGATCATTATAGTTAGTGGAGGACTTTGCAAGATGTCATAGGCACTCGATTATGGAGTACCACACTTCCACTCTACATGTGATCTTCTCATGGCTGAAACTATGGCAGTGATTCCATATTCTATTTAAAGGAGTGCTTGTGTCTAAAATAAGGGAGGAGAGAGAGGTAATTAATTGTTGCAAGAATTATGAGAAGGATGATGCTATGCATGGATGTAGAAAATTGGGTCTAAAACCATATTTGACATGAAAGAACATAGATAGGGTTTTCTGTGTAGATTAATTTTGTAGGGTTGGGATGTTATTCCTTGATATATATGGTTTGATATAACACTTTGTGATGTAATATGGTGACTATGAATGATAATAATCAATATATGAAGATTTTTTCTAAATATTTGTGTTTATAAGACCAAACCCTAGTGTTTTTTCATCTTTTTCATGGTTAGATCTAAATCTATTATGTCATTCTAATGTTTATGTTTATCTCATGATGCATTTGTGCTTAGAACTATTTCCATTAAGTATGTATTAGATTACATGCATGTTATGTTCTACAAAACATACCTCTATTAATGGTAGAACATTCTCACAAGGATCACATAATGGAGGGATGTGGAACCCACGCATGCTTCAGGTGAGTGCCCAACACTTGGGAGATAGGTCGAGGGCTTGGGGTTAAAATAAATATTAGACGATAGAGGTAAATGAGACTAAATTTTGGTTCCGTTACCGAGACCTATTTTGAAGTTGTGAGAATGATGTGACGGAGTAGCATCTGACCATGGAAAACATCAAGACCTAGCTTAAAAGCATGGAGGATGATTTTACTTAGAGGTTTAACACTGGATCTTAGTTCGATGCACATAAATGGGTGGAGAAGAACTTGTATCACGAGATCTATGAGATATTTTTCTGTTGTTTCCCAGTAGAGTTGTATGAATGGATCTCATCATATGCATCAAGGATGAGTTGTTATTATAAACCTCATGTTTAGACCTAGGAGGAGTATCAATGGTTGTAGGATGTTAATTTGACTGGACTTGTGTTGTTGATCACTAGTGGAGAGGTGTGTTGACTAGCTATAACTTGGAATATGTGATCTCCATGTATTATTACCTAGACATTGTTGAGTTTGAGTTCTTAAGGGATCCAAGAGGATCATTCTTATGTGTTATAATGTTACTCAACAAGATCCTGATTATCACTTTGAGTTTAGAAGAATTTCCTATGGCTAGCTAAACTCTACCTAGGTATGGGGAGTGGAATATGGTGTGGTGGAGATGGCAGACCTTACGGTGGAAGAAGAGAGAGAGGAGAGATGCATCAGGTACAATGAATCATGAGAAAGGGAGTTGTTGAGATAGAGTGAAATTTCTGGTATGATGGAGTTATAGAGGTAGATGTTGTAGGAAGGATTTGAGGTTCACATGGAGGGCATGAGACCTGAACAATATCTTCTACCCCATCTTGGAAAGCATGAGAGAAAATCCCTTGGCTTTTGGTGAGAGCTTGTCCTATAGATAAAGGAGGATATCCATAGGTGTGCATCTTAGCCCACCTGGTTACCAAACCCTAACACTTAGTTTTCCAATATCAAAGATAAGTAATTCTAGTTAAATTGGTGTTGGTGAGAAAATAACTTCAAGTAGATATAATTTAACATTGCACCCATATATGGTTATGTAGGGATTTTTGGTGTTTGGAGGTATGTTATCCGGCACATCATTTTGGAAAGGTGTGGGTTCAAAATTTTGGGTATCGCATTTAGAAATAGTGTGGGAAATACATGTGGGAGTGGTTCAAGATATCATAGAATGTTTGTGTGAAGTTTAGTAGCATGAAAATAAGGACTTAGAGTCTATCTGTTTGGGACCCTTACCTACTATGAGATGAGGGTCGGGTGGATCTGGAGGAATATGAGCTAGTGGATCTAGTGTATCTTTTGGTGGAGGTAACACAAGAGGGAATAAAGGTCCCGAATTTGATGGGAAAGGAACACAACACCATCAACAGTGTTTTATGAGATGTATCTCCATTTACCTAACTACAAGGGCATAGAAGTTGTCACAGAGCATTAATATAAGTGTGAGTTGTTATGGAATGTGAAGGGCATCACTAGCCAAAAGTGGAAAGAAAGTATGTTTGAAACTTCATTGCAAGGGTGTGGGCATAGCTGGTACCAAAAGTATGACCCCATTAGATGGTTGTGGATTATAATACATTACATGATGAATTCTTGGCAACATTTCACATTCTTAAGTTTGAAGAGAAGAGCATCATCAAGTGCATTAAAGGAAATCTAGAAAGGTATGGTGGAGAGCATGCGGGAGTATGAAACATTTTTTAAGACTCTCCTACCATAGGTATCCTATGATATCCATCCATCCTAGGATGCATAATGGTTCATCGATGGCTTGATCACACCATTTAGGTGAGCTCTTTCACATTAATCTTTCACAGATCCATACAAGGCCTTAGAGGCTACTCTTTGTACCGAGGATGTGGGGAGTTTGGTACTAACATGAGTCGTTTTTTCAAAGCTCAAATTTATTCCATGGCTAAAAACTTGAGAATTTGTCTATGAATTTGGCTCATGAAACACATGGTGGACTTTAGTGCATGAATTGTGAAGTGGAGAGGCACACAAAGGATAGTTTCCCACAAAAGACGGTGCATACCATATCGAGTAGATTGTGAAATATGTCACGAGATCATGATGTAAGTAGATGCCCATTGTTGTAATGCATGATCCATAAAAATGTGTTATATTATTATAACATTTGCACATCCACTACTCATGATATGAAGTAATTTCAATTGATAGATAAAATATATGATGTAATTAATCTCAAAGTGTGTGCTAGACCAGCATTAGGAGTAGTTATAATTTTTAAGACCATTAATATGAAGCGTGTGTAGATGGAGGAGGTCAAGGAAGAGGTTTTTATGGAGGTTTCAGAGGCCATAATGGTCGTGGAGGAAGAAGTTACTTTCCCCATGCGACCTGTTACAATTTTGGATCAACTAAACACTACAAGTGTGAGTTTCCTAATTTTTGTAGTGCTCATGGTGTAGGAAAATCACAACTATGAAGAATTCATGGAGTTATATGATCACATGAGAAAGAACCAAAAGAATAAAAAAGATATGGGGATTGTGAGTGTAAAGAGGATTGACCCACAATGGATGTTGAGGGTATCACTTAACAACGAATGTTGAGGGTATCGATTGAATTTGAGCTAGATCCTAATTTGGTCACTACACGTGCTAAGGATACATGCACTGAGAGGAACCAAGAAAGAGGCCTCTTATCACAAGAGAAGTATTACATGGAAAATATCTTGATCCTATCCACCACAAGGAGGTGTAGTAGGAAACCTTGGAGGTAATTAGGAGTTTACAAGGATGAATATAGTATCTTAAGGAGTAATCTTGTTAGTTAGAGTAGAAGAAAAGCACTAAGGCTCCTTATTAGGATATGGATGATGTTAGGTAAGTGTTTCACATGCTACGATAGGAGAACATTATTCCTCTATTGGGTGAATGGTTGAGAGAAAAGGTACAATGCACTAGAGGAGAGCGTGAGAGATAAGTCCTACATGCTAACCTACCTCCTCACAACATTGATTATGATAAAAATATCACACTACCCGCAATTGGTGATGAGTGGCTCTGAGTAATATATTTATTGACATAGGCATGAAGGTCAATGTTATTACTCTATATGCTTGGAACAAAATCATGAGGTCCCCATTACAACCATATTTTAATGTGTTGTACATGGCTAATAGGATAAAATCCATGCCTTTAGAAGTGTTGAAAGGTGCATCCATAACTATTCAAGGGGAAAATTTTACTAGATATTTTGAGGTTCTATAGCTTGTTAAGGCTGATAGTTTCCCAACATTACTTGGGAACCCTTAGTGCTATGCAAAAAAATTTGACCTGCATTTTAGTAAAGGCTACATCATTTTTGAGAACAAGGAGGAGCACGTGATCATTCCATTGACTGATGGATAATTCACGCCTTATATGGAACCATTGGGTGAAGAATACTTAAACAAGATATATGTGTGCACCATCAAGGACCCAAATTTCATTCATTCATCCAAGGAAGGGGTCAATCAGTGTGATGATGCATAGTTTATGATTGATACAACCAACCTTTCTTGTGACAATTAGGTGCATGGGACATACTAGTTTGTTGGAAGGCATCTGAAGGATACTAGAACTCAAGTTTTCAAAGTGTGCTCAATTAGGCACTTGGTAGGAAACTAGTTGCCACAATACACTAGGAATGGAAACCATGATTTATTTCTACGAGAAATGGAGATCTATTTGAAGTGTCACATGAAGAGAAGGAATATGATTTCCTATACCATGTGTGGAACAAAAACACGTTGGTGGGTTACCCATCGAGATAATGTTTTATAATGGCGCCAACTAAGAATCACCCTCTCTGTAAGGTTTCTCTGAAGTAATGCACCATCTCAAATTCATGACTATGATGGGAAGGGATCCACCTCATGCCATTTTCTAGAGTGTGAGTATACTTGGATGATAGGAGAAAAATCTTTACCCCCTTCCTATGCATGCATAAGTTTTATTCCACCTTGCCTGATTAGGTGCATGCCTAGTGTGAAGTTATGTCATTAGACAAGGAATTGGAAAGACATGACAACAAATATCATCCAAACTATTTAATACCAATCCCATAATAAATCAGTGAATGAGGCACTGCAGGTAGTTAAGCACCTTACCTTGCGAGATTGTGCCATGGCTAAGGACCAACTTTTAGATTTTATAGGAGAAGTTGAGTTGGGGTGTGCTTCATTTAAGAATAAGCATAAGAAGTACATCTTGAGCATGCCTACATTGAGAAAGAAAATGGTAAGTTGGTGTACCTAGTGGATGGTGAAGAGATGGTGAATTTTCATGTTGAGCATTTGGAAGGAATATGTGAGATCCTAGATAAGGCATATGAGAAAGTGTGTGCCTACCATGAACCCTTAAAAATAAAGAAGGTTAACACTAGTACCAAAGTGGAGCCCAAGGAAGATGTTATTGGAGACTACTGGGAAGACAAGGAGGTTTCAAAGGTGGTTAAACTTTTGTATAATTTCCAAGACTTGTTCTCGTGTAGGTACCATGAGTTAAAAGTGGTTCATCCTTCATTAGGTGAAATGCGAGATCAAGTTGAAAGAAGGTGTGCACCCCATCAGGAAACAACCCTACAGAATGAACCTAAATTCATGTGTAAATTTTATGGAGGAAATTGACAAGATGATAGCATCTAGAATTATTGAAGCTATTGAGGAATCCGAGTGGGTAAGGCCCATGGTCATTAGTATCATAAAAGATGGAAGAATAAAGATATATGTAGACTATAGATATCTCAATGTTACATGTGTCACAGATACTTTCCTAACCCCATTTATTGAAGATATTTTGGAAGGTAAAGCTAGGAAAGAGATTTATTCTTTTACTGAGATAGATTCTCGAGTTATCACTAGGTGAGAATTATGAAGGAAGAGAAGGAGTAAACAAATTTCACCACTGAATGGGGAATTTTTTATTATATTGTCATGAATTTTGATAGAAGAATGCACCTACTCTATTTTCATGCATTGTGGTTTAGGAGTTTATGGACTTCATTCATAAATTTCTCCAAGTCTACCTGGATGACTAGACGGTTTATGGATTAGTAAAGGATCATTGTGACAACTGAGGTTGATGTTTGAGAGGTACAAGCAACTAAGTATCTCCCTTAACATCAAGAAATGTGTCTTTGCTACTCCATTTGGAAATTTTTTAGGTCATATCATATGCAAAGAGGGCTTATTGGTAGATCCTATCAAGATTGATGTTATTTTGGGGTTGGAGGAGCCTACCAATCAAAGTGTTGTGCATGGATTTTTAGGACATATGGGGTACTATAGAAAATTCATTAAGGGCTATGCCAAGATTACCATGTCATTAGAGTTATTAAAGCATAAAGGGATATTTCATTGGGATGAGTCACAAGAGATAGCTTTCAACATGTTGAAAGATAGAATCAATACCATGCCCATCTTATGCTTTCTCTCTTGGGATAATCTATTCCATGTACATGTTGATGCTTTGGGTATGGAAATTGGAGTAGTCTTAGCACACCCTAGGGAGGGGATTGTTGATCATCCCTTGTACTTTTCTCGGTAGGAAGCTTACTCCATCATAACAAAAATATACCACCATAGAGCATGAGTCATTATTGATGATCTATGTGTTACAAAAATTTAGGTATTATTTACTAGCAACATCTTTTATTTTGTACACAGATCACATGGAATTAAAGTAATTGGTTAATAAGCATGTTTTGTAAGGGTTCATATGCCATTGGATACTATAATTTTAGGAGTTTGAGTTTACGGTCATAGAAACTGGGGAAAATTATTATGGGACCGATCATTTTTCAAGAATCAATTCAAGTAAGGATGCATAGATCATTGAGGATATAATGTCATATGCATAATTGTTTAGGTTGCAATGTGCGCCCTTTGAATTGGAATATATTATTTTGTTCTTATGAAGGGGTGTGGCACCATAGGGGATGAAGACATTAGAAAGGAAGCGATTATCCATACACGTCACACCTTATACATTAATTGGTGGAGAATTATACAAGCTAGGCCATAATAAGTTTTTTTATTGGTGCATACTAGAACATGAGCGCACTGCAATCATAGAAGAGTCTCATGGTGGAATTGCAGGAGGACCCTATATGAGGAATGTGACAACACATAAGATCCTTTTAACTGGCCTTCTGTGGGGAAAAATTTACAAGGATTGTATGAAGTATTGCAAGGCCTGTGACCATTTCCATCCCCTTGGTAAAACAAGGAAAAGAGATGAAATTTCATTAAGACCTATCGCCAATGTAGATTCATTTGAAAATTGGGAAATTATCTACGTGTGCCCTATTTCCTCATCCACATGAAGGAATGGTTCAAACTATATCATTTGCATACACAAACTATCTTAGATGGTGGGGAAAGTGGTGCCTACAAAGGATTACATGGCATAAACAACAACTAGATTCTTGTAGGAAAATATAATCAGTAGATATAGATTCCCACTAAGTTTAACAAGTGATAGGGGTATTCATTTCCTAAATGAGATAATTAAAATATTATTGGTTGAGTTCATGGTGGCCCATCACAAGACTACTTCTTATCACCCAAAAGCTAATGGGAGTGTTGACGCATTTAAAATACTTTTGAGTCATATGTTAACCAATATTTGTGATGTTTGCAGACATGAATGGGATGAAAAAATATCTTCCATGTTATGGTGATATCGGACAACCTACAAAAGGTTGAACAAAGCAACACCCTTTCAGCTAGTGTTTGTAATTGAGGTTTTATTACTGTTGAGTTCATGTTACCCTCCTATGTATTGCATGTCTAGGAGGCTTGGCTGATGAACAAGCACTTGAGGAACATATTGAAAATTTGATACAATTGGATGAGAGACTTGTCACAACATGATGGATTCAAAAAATGGAAAAGGCTAGGTAGAATACTTGGCATGATAGGCACATCAAAAATAAGAAGCTAGAGGTTTGGTAAATGGTTCTCTTGTATGATTCAAAGTTTCTACGCCACCCAAGAGATCTCAAGTTACAATGGTTGGGCCCATACATTATCACTTACATACTTGATTTGGGTGCTTTCCAATTAGAGGAACTCAATGGAACAAGGTTTCCTAGTTACTTTAATGGGATTAGGCTAAAGCCCTACTATAAATAAGTATTCTATGTGTTTTTAAATAAGGAAGTATTTCCATGTAGCTTAGGATTTCCTAAATGAAATTTCCTTTTCATGTGTTTCCTTTCTTTATCGCTTGCTTTGTCTTTTGGTTTGGTTTGTTGTGGGTGCGTTTACGGGCCAATATCCGATTACTTTTTGAAATGGTTTTAATGCATAGAATACTACATATATTTTTAGTGTGAGGTGGAAGGTGTCAAAGGAGATACTATGTAAAGAGTCTGATAAGAGAAAGTGTTGAAAATGATGTGGATTTCTGGCCCTAAGGAGAAACACATGGGTTTAGAAGTGAGCGCGTAGTAGAAGTGTATATGGGTAGAGTTTGGTGTCAAAAATCTTGATAAAAACCTTATTCAGGGTTAAATGTGTAGAGAAACATGAGGTAGGTAGTGTCAAGAACTAGGACATAGAGGAATATTGACTTCAGGACTACGACCATGTGTAAGTATCCATAGTCAATGCAGTTTTTGCATGTCGGATGTTTGCGGGAGTTTTGTGTAGGATTGGGTGCGAAGGAAAATTGTTGGAAAAAACACATGGAAGGATGGCGTTGGATAAATCTTACTATAATGTGGTTAGATGTTGTTAGGTGGCATGGGAGTTTGTGTAGGAAAAGAAAAAAGCTATAAATAGAAGGTCGGGGTGAGTTATTATTTTACCTTGCATTTTTTGTTGAAGAGCACTTGTGAACTAGGACATCCTTGCAAAAGGAAAATTGTGGAGATTTACGTGCGTAGAGGAGGATTTAATGAATGTGATTTATAAAATAGAGTGGAAAGGGAGTACATGGACATGAGCGGAGAAGCCTTTTTGGAGGGTTCCAGTTGGTATTCTACCATCTTGTGTAAGAAAATTTTTCCAAGTTGGGGTTTAAAGAGCTCAGGCATGGGTTTTGGAGAAATTTCATAGAGGAGTGAATCCAAGGGATTGATAAAGTTGAAGTGAGAATAAAGGAAGAACTTATAAGGATGAGATGAAGATGATGGAACCAAGGAAGGCATTAAACAATTCATCTAATAGGGGCAAGGGAAAAGGTAAGGGAAAACCAATCATATCAACTAGTTTTAATGAAAATGGTATCCAGAGATATAGTACCCAAATGATAGTCTATTAGGTATGGAATGGGTGTCCGATGTGTTAAAGATGTATGTAAATAATTATAACTATAGGATGAGTACCGTAGAGAGGAAATGACATTAGAGTTAGTTCTCCTAATGGGAGAGAGGATATAGGAAGGTAAGTCTATTTATGATGACTCTGTAAAAACCACATTGGAGAAGGCTAGACTCTTGCAACTCTATGAGTTGTCTCATTTTGGTAAACCTGATAGGTTGTACCAATGGTTAATTTCATGTGTGCATGAGGATTATTTCTACTTCTAGGGAGGGAGAATGCACTTGACTACCTAGTTTATTTCTAAGTATACTGGACTTATATACATGGGAGAGTCATTAGATGATGATTTGGGTGACAAGGATGTATTCAACGAAACGACTGTAGAGTATTTGTATGAGAAGGGTTTGTGCTAATTTTATATTAGTAAGATCACCAACCAAGTTATGAGGATGGATGCGCACTTGCTAAGTAAGGTGAATGGAAAAGAGCATTGGATGTAAGTGGATAAGAGGTGGTTGAATATTTTATGAAATATTTCAAAAGGAACAATCTACAACCTCTTGGCCTTCATTGTAGAAGAGATCATAGATGCGGTGCGTGATGGGGACAAGATCATCTATGGTAATTTCCTTCTTACCATTGTGTTTTCAGATTTTAGAGTTCCCGATGGGCCAAATAGCTATGTCTTGGAGTAACATGATGAAGAAAATTCCCCCATGAAGAGTTTTTAAGCATGCACTTATGACACAATGACTACTGCACATAAGGTGGGCTTGGAGAAATGGTACAAGAGAATGCACAATGAATTTGAGGTTGATTTTAGAATCCTTGAGTAATTACCAGCCTTAGTACATGGGGAGGTTGAGTTTTCTTTATATCAACACTTCTATATAGGTAGGTTTACTTTGACAAATGGCTCAAAAATCCCATGGTGTAAATTACATTTTTCCTTCACAGCACAATATTTTTAGAGCATCTTCAATGATTTAAATGAGGCTAACAAAATTAGATTTGATTTAAGTGAGGTAGAATAGGATTACCATGCACTACGTAGAATGTTAGTATACTCTAAGAAACATGAATATATGGAGAAGTATGTCTCCCATGACATACGTATGGTAAAATCTATGAAAATTCCTATTGTAAGAAAGACAATGAAAAGGGTATATACACACCTAATGCCCAAGTTTGAGAGGGGTTCATATGTCAAGGATGATTTTTTCATCCCAGAGGACCTTTTCATGAATAAAGGGATGAAGAGAGAAAGGGAAGAGAATACAACAAGAAGGGCATCAAGCACGTGTACATTTCACACCATAGTAACAAAGGATTTATGCATTGGTTGAATTACCTATAGAAGGAGGAATAAATCTCCCATTAAGGAGAAGTCACCTAGAAAGGAATTGTCCCATGTTAAGGAGAAGTTACCTGAGAAGGAAGAGTTCCTTGTGTTAGAGGAGTCACCAGTGAAGAAGAAGTAGAAGATAGCGAGAAGATCATACTTTGAGGAGATAGAAAGTGTGAAGGGTGATGAATCTGATGATGAAGAGCACAAGGAAGGTAAGATTCCCCTTGTTCATGATATACATGAATATGATGAGGATCTGAATTATTATGAGGAAGGTGCTCATAATATGGGAGGAAGTGAAGAAGAAATGGGTACGAATGCGTAGAAGACCCCACCCTTGGCCAGAGGAAAATTAGAGGATACACTCGAAAGGGAAGTGGTAGGCATCATTCAGAACATGGTGGAGAAAGAAGTGGAGCATACCACTAAGGAGATATTGAAGGAAATAGAGGAAGTAGAAAAGGAGTATGGGAGAATGGGAAGAGATCCCAACTTAGTAGTCAACTTCCTAACAACAACGCACATGAGTGGAAAAGGCATAACAACGACACAAGGAACCAAAATGACTTATGTCAATGACCCTAGCAAGGTCCTTTGTGGGTGATTCCAAAGAATGATAACCACAAATCAACGTTTTTTGGACATCATTTAATAGTTTTAGCTCATACACACACACAAGAAATATGTTGTCATGGACCTTTGAGTCTCATGTTGATGAGCACGACTTTGAAGTTGGTGCGTAATCAATAATAGAAATAGAGAACCCCAATGAGGTGAATCCTATTATGGATACTTAGTGGTTAACTAATGAATAAGTCTGTAATGTGCTCAACAAGGTGTCAGTGGAAGTAGAGGCATGGTTATTTGGAAGGAATAACAGAATCAGAACCCTAGAGGAAGAATTGAGAGAAAATAATAAGGAGATAATCGAGAGAGACAAGGAGATAAAAGAGAGGGAGTCATTAATTGCACAATTGAATGCTGAGTTGAGGGAAGAAAAGGGGAAGGTGTACAAAGCTTACAAAAAGGTGGATACCATGTCAGACTCCATCATTCGAGCACGCCCAAATTTTTCCCCGCCTAAGGAGAATTTTGAGTCAAATTTTCTATTCCTATAGTATATGGTGCACTTGCTCACATTGGAGAAGCCACCACTTCCACTAGAGTTGAAAGAGGAAGTTCTGGAATGAAAGAGGGCCAAGGAGAAACTAAATATTGAGGAAATCATAACTTAGTACTTTGAGCTCCTTTCCTCATTAGAAACCATGGCACACATTCTCAAAGCTTTCAATGACAACTATGGAGATAGCGATCGGGTGGAAGGTATATTGGTCACTTTGCCCATGAGGTGGATGTGAAGGAATTCTAGGATAAGAACAAGAATAATAGTGTAAAATGGGACAAAATAATCATAGAGGTTTAAAAGAAGTCTGAGGTGATTAAAGGCCTAAGGGTCTTGATTAAAAATAAAGTGAAATAGTTGTATCCCCATGTCACTCACATGATTAACACATTAAGTAACATTAACATGAATATTGAGAACATTTTGGATACACTTTGAAGGATAAGGGTGAGAAATTGTCATTTGATGAACTTGGCACATACATATAGGATTTGTTTCAGCAAGCACAAAGTGAGATGGATGCATGGAGTAAGATTGAAGTAGGATTGAATAAAGACTTCTCAATTATTCTTCAGTAGTGATGGAATTATTTCATTCTTTGGCACAAGCCAAAAGCATGTTATTCTTTCCTCCCATTATTTATTCTTTGTATAGGATCATGTTGTTTCCTAGGACAGACAAAAATTTTAGTATGGGGTGATGGTGGACCCTTAAAAATGACTAATTCCTAAAGAAGAGAAAGATCGCACGCGTGTGTAACAAAAGTGTGTCAAAATGGTGCTCAAGGAAGGTATGTGGGAGAAGAGATTGGCACATGGAAGTTAAGCGGGGATCAAGTACTTATCCACATTTTGAAGCACTATCGCGGGAAAAACACGTGAGGGCCGAGTAGGTAGGATAAATGGATAAGGTGCCAACCTGAAGCCTTGGAGGTCAAGAAAATAATATTCCATGCTAAGGAATATTCCCAAGAGAATAATTACAGTTAGTGGAGGCCTTTGCAAGATGGCATAGGAACTCAATCATGGAGGACCACACTTCCACTTGGCATGCGATATGATCATCGGTGAAAATATAACGGTGAGTCCAGATTCTATTTAAACGAGTGTTTGGGTCCAAAATAAGGGAGGAAAGAGAAGTAATTAAGTGCTTTAAGAATTTGAGTAAGGATTTTGTTATACATGGATTTAGGCACTCGGTTCTGAAACTAGAGTTGAGATGGATATGACGATGCACTTGGGGTTAAAAGAAATAATATAGGATAGATGTAAATGAGAATAGTAGTGAGAATATAGAGAAAATAAAAGTAAAATGATGGGATCAAGGACTAGTGGAGAGTAATATAGAATGATGAGCACAGTAGATAGAGATGTTGCAAAGAAGGAAGCCATTCTAAGATGTAACATCCCCTTTTTATCTCCTCACATATAGGGAATTTTTTATTAATTTATTTCTTAATTTATGTATTTGATTTAAATACCCATATATTTAAATCCAACATAAAACTTAATGCAATGCATTTCTGATAACTCTCATAAAACATGTGCAATTACATGAGAGTATACAAATCCTACTCGATCCCTCTTAACACTCTTTACAAGCCAATACATCAAATGTATAATTCAAGTATTTCCTTTTAAGTGATATGATAATTAAGTGATGATATCTAGGTGTTTACAGGTTCCACCAAGGAATCCCACAAGGAATATCTCAAATAGATCTTGGTGAAATCATGACAATGGCTTATAGTAATTTACACAAAGTTTTAGAGTCATGTATGCCATGCTCAGTTCCATGATGGCACACTCATCATTGGGAAATTATAATCTCACCTTAATCACTTATTCAATTACGTGAATCTACAATCAATGGTGTTGTAAACAACTACAAGTCTTGTATAAGGTATTAATCTAGATTAATCTCTACAAGAGGACATACCTCTATGTCATCCAATGATGTCTATGGGAAGTTAAGTGTGTACATAATGATTTGCATCATTACTAAATTACTTCTCTTCTTGCATCCATCACAAGTTTTCATCGGGTACGTATCAATGAGGTTCAATATGTCTTTTTAACTCTAACAAAGCTTGTACTTAGTGCAATATCTTACTACAATTTAGTGTCTTGATGAGGCAACTCATTACAAATACTAAGCATTAGTATCCATATAGTGACTATCATCATTATATGGATACAAATGTGTATGAGATGTAGGATTTGACCCCTCAATGGTTCTAAATTGGAACATTGTATATGAAATTTTCAAAGTATAAATTAAATCATGACAGGTTAGCCTAGGTTGCATGAAACTTTCACCTTGAATGAGTAATACCTAAGGTTCTATCTAATAATGTTCCAAGGATATTTAATTCTCCAATATCGATTAATTACCTTATTAAATATCATGCCAATAATATCCTTAAGTGGAGATTGAAATGATCTTTTATTTAAGTTCAGAATTACAAATTTAATTATGTCTTAAGATTAATAAATTAATCCTATTTTTCTTATTAATGTGGTTATGTATCATGCCACTAGTTTAGTTATATCACTATAGGGCAGCATTAATACCATGTCTCTATATTTCACATTAATAGAGTTGGTACATTTACACATATCTAAATGTGTAGATATGTATTATACCTTTATCAAGTATCATATACTATTAATGTTAGTCAACATTTCATCATAAGCACACAAATTTTATTTATTTACATCTTAATTAAAATTATTCATTTGTACCTACTTTTATTAGGCCATACATTGTCATCTACAATAAGCACTTAGATTGTAAGTATGTATTTAAGATTCATCACTTATAGACTAATTCAACCTTATAAGTGTGCTTCCTTTCTTTCCATTTAAGGACATAATGTTACAATTAAAAAATAAATAGATAAGGTTTAATAGTCTTCCAATTAATAATCGGTTATATCATGAATGTATTCACTTAACATAACTTTATTATAATTCCTAAGTTCATCACAACTACTTACTTATTAGCGGTCATATAGATAGACAATCTTCTTGCAAGACACCTTTTACCATATAAGCGCATCTTATTGAAAATCACTAGATGAACTTAATCCATATAGTCCTATCAGGTTGATATAATTCATAAGTTACTTAGGTAACCACCCACTGATAACTTATTCTAACATACAAGTATATAACACTTCATTATTTAATACTTAAGTTCCATATACAAACAACACATTCATAACTTCATTTTATTCATAATAGTATTCACACATATAAGTCATGTAGCACTTTATTTGACTTATACTTATACTTGTTATAACAGTAGATTATATACAAACTACTTTTCTTTATTAAATACGAGAACTACAAATTCATCATTTTCAAAAAAATCACTTCCAATCAAGATAATGTAACAAAAATCTACCTTTATTACTTTCTATAAATAGGTATCAACTCATGTTCATAAGATTGATCATAATCTTTCCTTTCAAAAATTACATTAAATGGCCAAGGGCCTTTCTCATTTCTAAACAGAATTAATTCAATTAGGAATACAATAATCAGTTATTCCATTCAAATTTCTTCAATCAAAAGAATAAATGAAACTTTATACATCTTCCTTCTTTTATAAGGTCCATCATAAATTTGTTAACATCAGTTAGTTCATATGAATTGAGCATGATAATTACTAAATCTTAAGAACAACATGCTCTATTTAATAATTTCAAGAAAGGATCACGATTTAAAATGAAATTATCCAAAATTTCAAATAATATTATACATATATTTAATAAGTATCTATTAACTACAAAAATAACCCATTAAGAGAACACAAGTGATTTCAAACAATTATGAAAGTATTTCAAGAAGTTACACCAATTCAAACAGATAATTTGAAAGCATACAATTAATGAAATTAATCATAAAGTAAGGTAAATGGATGTTATGATTGCAGTAATATGAACCCATACTCATATGACTGTAATGATACATATTACTATCTAAATTTAATATAACTTTATTCAATTAATATATATATATATAATAATAACAGTCACGTAAATGACTTTCTGTAGTAAAATATTAAGATGTCATAAGATGATAGTCTTGTATATCCCTATATGAATGAAATCAAATATCTCTTTAAATAAATTTTATGGAACTTTATTTGAATAAGAACTAATAATAACACACATATAAATAGTTGTGCAATGAGACTATTGATATAAAAAGTTCAATATTAGCAAAGTTGATAGTCATGTAAGCCATACATGTGTCCATTTGCTATCTTATAACATGTCAAATATGATTATACAAATTCTTCAACCATAACTCTATCATCCTAAGAAAGCTATAAAAACCCATATTTTAAACACTATAACCCACCTTCACGGTTAAGTTATACTACTTAATAGAATTTCATACCAATTTTCAAATCTTGTAATCCTAAGATTACATCCACTTCCAAAAAAGACAGTTCAGAAATAATATGTTCATCTCTAAATTATTTAGAGGTCATGGCATATAAGTAACAAGAATTAACTTCAAAATTCAAACATATAAATACTGAATAAATTATGCATCCCAATAAAATACAACTCAACTTACAAAGATAATAACAACATCTACACATTCCTGAGAAAGATAATATTAAATAAATGAAAGCAATCCATTAAAGGTTCAAATTGAACTTGAAATTCACCAATAAAAATTTCAAAACCAAATACTCATCAACCAGCTGTATTAGTTCAAAATATATCTAGAATTATTATAATGAAATGGAAACAAAGTTACAACCCTCGATTGACACACAATAACTACTCAAGATCCTTAAAGATTTGTTACCATTAAAAAAACAACCCGGTCGAGTTGAGGGTGTCCTTAATGGACCCAAAGATATAAATTCCCAACATCTATTGATTCCAAGAGGGAACATATTTTAGAATCCAAAATTGAACACACCTAGATGATATCTAATTGGGCTTGATTCTTAAGAAACACAACTAAATCAAGAAGTATAGTTGATAAAAACATAACAAATAAACCCAAGCACCCATAATATTACAGAGTCGTATACCAACATAAATCTCAAAATCCAAATGATGGATTTCATAACCATCACTAAAATCATATAGACCATTTAAACCTTGCTATGGATGGAGAAACCATTTCCAAAATTTATACACCCATAAGGTACTGAAAATGAATACCCAAATAAAACAGGTGTACTAGATCATACCCACGATCTCCATTTTTAAGAGAAGTAACATTCAAACTTAACATGATTTTCCTAGTGAACTGGATTTCATCAATATCAATTTTACTTTCTTAGGAAGCACTAAAAATCTAAATCAAGCATTCATAGAATAGTAAAATGACTCAAAGAAGCTATGCTCCAAATCTCAAGTTATAGTCTATATTACACTTCCAAGAATAACTTAAAAAGATTTTTCCAAATAGATTCAAACCACATTCAAAGTTCCATCTAATAAACAACCAAAATACTAAACACAATCAAGAACCAAAGAACAATTCATAAGAAAGAATATTTCTTTTCTGATTCAATTAAATAGAGCAGAGAATTTAAAATAGTTAGAGCCTATCATGCCTAGAGGAGATCCCATAAATATTTTCCAAGATCCTAGAGTTTCTTTCCAATCTTCCACAAAATATCTCAAAAAATCAAATAACGAAACCACAAAAATCCCATTATTCCTTTTCTCCTCATTTTTATAGACAAAACAATAATTTTCTTCCACTAAATCCTCCATGCAATGGAGAGGTCATAAATGAACCAGAAATGAACTAACGTTTGAACCACAAAAGATCAACATGCAGAGTGTAGATATCGAAATACCCAATGAAAAAATAAAAACCAAATCCAATGCCTTTTCCCAAAACCATCTCATCCTTTCCAAGGCATTTTTTCCTCCCATTGAGACCATAAATGCCATGAAACACTATCATTTGCCACCAAAACCCACCAACCATTCATCCAAACTTAGCAATAACTAATATTTAAAATAAACAATGCCAAACCTTTAAGTAGTCTAAAATAATGTGCATGTCAAAATAGACTGGGTTGATGCCAAAGATTGTGGTGCATGCTGTTAAAACCCAATTTAATTCAGTAAGTACTCTTAAGAAATGACACAACCGCCTTTACCTTAACCCACCATTCCAAACAATGACAACCATAGCTGTCTATAGGTAAGGTCTTAGGTTCATAGATATGTTTTAGGTTTACAAATTAATATCTTTTAAATAGGTTTAGGATCCCCTTAAAGAAATGTATCAACCTTATCTTAGGTTAATAATTTTTAATCAAATACATTTGGATATAGTTAGGTCCCTTAGTTCTTATTCATCACCTAAGGTTAGTTTAGCTTAGGCCTTCAATACATCAAGATAGCCTAACATTATAAATCAAATCAATATGGAATCAAGTAGTATAATTACTATAGATTATAAGTCATGTTGGTAACACAAATGTGAGCTTAAAATTGTTAATCTTGAACATACAATAAGTCAGAAAGCATTAAGAGACAAATTTTTATTTATCCAATCAAGATTGAATAATAAAGATGATAAAGGAGAATGCCTTGGATCACTAAAATTGATCCAAGGTGTTATCCCGTATCGAATCTTTCACAATATAGTCATAGGACAAGAATAATAATAATGAATTTAAATAGCTTAATTGGTTACCTGATAATTCTGATGTCCCAACATGCTAAGATCACCTAGTGAACTTCAAAAACTAGTTAAGTGAATACTAAATGATAAATCCACATAGGTACATATTTTCCCAAAACATGATCAAAACTAGATTTTTAAATAGACAATTGATATCATTCAAGAAAATAGGACCAAACAATTCCAAAGAGCATATCAATTTAGAACTCAATCAATGTCAAGTTTTCCAACTCCAATCAAAGAAGAAAGTAAGATATTAATCAATGTAGGGCATTACATACCTCCCCTCCAAAAATAATTATCTTCCCAATGATTTATATCTCAATAGTTAGAATTGATATATTCATATATAGATTATATTGATAACCCTTTGAAGAATAATCTTCACTTTCATAAAAAATTAAAATTTTCAGATCTTTACTATAATTTATCAGCTATAGTAGTTTTCTTTTCAATAAAATTATTGCTTAATCAAGGAAAATGAAATTTTTTTGTAACTACTACCAATTATATACTCATAATATCACTTGATATATAATACAAATAGTCAAAACAACCCATATTTTGCAGAAAAGATAAGGAAAACTTAGATTTCAATCTTCCCACTAGTTTATTAAGTTGTTTCATTTCGTCACTTGATTTTCTTTCTAGACCTTTGGCTTGTGTAATTACTAATTTTCTTTAAAATGTACACAATGGTCTACCTTTTCCTTTCCTTAAAGACTTGTTTCTTTCTCATATTTACTGGCATTTTCTTGGCCTTTGCATCAATAATAATTAATTTATGTTGGAATTGAATATATATATAAGACAATATATCATAAGTCCACTTATATCAAATCATAATTTCAATTTTGAGAAGATGGTAAACACCATCTATCTTACGTTTAATAGACATATGTATGAAATTTAAGAATTTTTTCTTCCATACTTACAAAGAGAAGTTAGATTTCTAGATTAATTGTCATCTATACATTTTACACAAAAAACTCCATCTTTATTAGTTTTGTACTATACTAACCTCAGGGAATCCTTCACAACTTCCCCAACATCCTATTAGGGATACTTGTTCCTTTCCTTTGTTATATGTCCTTATAGAGTGCATCATCAATCAATGTTTGTTCATATTATTTAAAGGACAATGGTTGGCATAATTATCATTACCGCACGTGAAACATCCTCCGACAGGTCATGTTTGACCATGTCTAACTGCTATTTTCAGTAGTATTCTACTTTTTCTTGCAGGTTATTACAACAAGTTTTTGTGCATTTTTATTTATGGCTAGAACACATTTTCCTGATATGTTTCTTCCACCAAATTTTCTTAGCATTCCGTGATGAAGAAAAGTTAACACTCTTATGATTCTTATCTTTTTATGAGTGGGAATGTCTCACAGATTTGGTTTTATCCTACTGGATTTTCCAAATATCACCTTATCAGAAAAAGGTCCATGTTCATCCAATGTATCTCCCAATTTTGGGTTTAATTCATCTTTGGGTTTGTAAGTCCAAAACTTGTCACCATTGGTCAGTTCAACATTCAAACAACTCCCTTGTTGTTTGTTACTAACAAATTCAAGTTGTTTTTTCATCCAACTTATCATTTCACCCATCACCTAAGCTGCTCAAAGGAATTTATCCAGTTCTAGGTATATTAAAGGATTGCGATAATTTTGTCAAAATTTCATACCATTGAACCTACAAAAAAATATAACCTGGTTCTTTCATCATGGTATATCCTTCTCATAGCCATTTTTCTTATGAAAAAAAAAATTTCAATTAGTGAAAGGACCCAATAAGTCCAAGAGTCGAAACCCTCAACTCTGATACTAAAATGTAACATCCTTTTTTTTTCGCTTCACATATAGGTTTTATTTTCATTTCTTACTTTATGTATTTGATTTAAATACCCATATATTCAAATCTAACATAAACCTTAATGCAATCCATTTCCGATAAGTGTCATAAACCATGTTTGCTATCGCATGAGAGTTTATAGATCCTAATCGATCCCCTCAATGCTCTTTACAAGCCAATACATCAAATGGATCATTTGGAATTTCCTTTTTCATGATATGATAATCAAGTTAATATATATAAGTTTCTACTTGGGTTCCTCCAAGGAATCCAACCAGGCATCTCTCAATTTCGATCTTGGTTAAATCACAACAACTTTGTAATAAGTAGCTTACACTAATTTTTGGAAATTTTTAGATTCATGTTTGCCATGATTGGTTCTTTGACGAAACACTCGCCATTGGGAAATTTTCATCTCACCTTAATCACTTATTCAGTTATATGAATATGCAATCAATGGTGTTATAAACAACTACAAGTCTTGTATAAGGTACCAATCTAGATTAACTGCAAGAGGAAGTAGCTCTATGTCATCCTATGATACCTATGGGAAGGTAAGTGTCGAATAATGGTTTGCATCATTACTACACCACTTCTCTTCCCACAACCATCAAATGTTCTTATCGAGGTACGTATCCATGAGGTTTAATCTACCTTTGTAACTCTAACAAAGCTTGTACTTAATGTAATACCTTGCCACAATTTAGGGTCTTGATGAGGTAACTCAATACAACTGCTAAGAAATAATATCCAAATAGTGACTACCATCATTATAGGGATATAAATGTGTAGCGGATGTAGTGAGTTGACCCACCAAGGGTCCTAAATTGGAACATTGTATCTTAATGTTTCAAAGTATTAATTAAATCATGACAGGTTAGCCTAGGTCTCACGACACTTTCACCTCGAATGAGTTGTACCTAAGGTCCTATCTCAAGTTGATCCAAGGATATTTAATTCTCCAATATCGATTAATTACCTTATTAAATATCATGTCAATAATATCCTTAAGTGGAGATTAAGTGATCTTTTATTTAAGTTTATATTGATAGATTTAATTTTGTCTTAAGATTAATCAATTAATCCTATGTTTCTTATTAATGTGGTTAAGTATCATACCACTAATTTAGTTATATCAATATAGGGAAGCATTAATACAATGTCTCTATATTTCACATTAATAGAGATGGTGTATTTACACATAGCTAAATGTGTAGGTATGTATCATACCTTTATCAAGAATCATATACTATTACTATTAGTCAATATTTCATCATTAGCACACAAATTTTCTTTATTTACATCTTAATCAAAAGGATTCATTTGTAAATAATTTTATTAGGCCATACATTGTTATCTATAATAAGCACTTAGGTGTAAGTATGTATTTAAGATTCATCACTTATAGACTAATTCAAACCTATAAGTGTTCTTCATTTATTTCCATTTAAGGACATAATATTACAATTCAAAAACTTCTAGATAAGGTTTAGTAGCCTTCAAATTAATAATTAGTTATATCATGAATGTATTCACTTAACATGACTTTATTATAGTTCCTATGTTCATCAAAAGCTGTTTACTTATTAGCGGTCATATAGATACACAATCTTCTTACATGACATCTTTCACCATATAAGCGCATCTTATTCACAATAACGAGATGAAAATAATCCATATAGTCCTAGCAAGTTGATATAATTCATAAGTTACTTAGGTAATCACCCACTAATAACTTATTCTAACTTACAAGTATATAACACTTCATTAGTTAATACTTAAGTTCCATATACAAGCAACCCATTCATAACTTCATTTCCTTCATAATAGTATTCACACATATAAGTCATGTAGCACTTAATTTGAATTTTGAGTATGCTTGTTATAACAATATCTTAAATAAAATCTACCTTTCTTTATTAAATGTAGAACTAAAATTCATCATTTTCCAAACAATCACTTCCAATCAGGATAATGTAACAAGAAATCTAACTTTATTACTTTCTAGAAATAGGTATCAACTCATGTTCATAAGATTGATTATAATATTTCCTTTCAAATAATTACATTAAATGGCCAAGGGCCTTTCTCATTTCTAAATAGAAGTAATTCAATTATGAGTATAATAATCAACTATTCCATTCAAATTTCTTTAATCGAATAATAAATGAAATTTTATATGTATTCCTACTTTCACAAGGTCCATCCATAAAATTGTTAGCATGATTCAGTTCACATGAACTGAGCATGATAAGTACTTACTCTTCATAACAATATGATCTATTTAATAATTTGATGAAAGGATCACTGATTTAAAATGAAATTATCCTAAATCTCAAAGAATATTATACATCTATTTAATAAGGATCTATGAAATTCAAAAAATAACCCATTAAGAGAACAAACATGATTTCAAGCAATTATGAAATTATTTCAAAAAGTTACACCAAGTCAAGTACATAATTTGGAAGCATACAATTAATCAAATTAATCATGAAGTAAGGTACATGGATGTTATGATTGCAATAATATGAGCCCATACTCATATGACTGTAGTCATACATCTTACTATCTAAATTTAATATAACTTTATTCGATATATATATATATATATATATATATATATATATATATATAATAGTTAATTAAATGACTTGCTGATAATAAAATATCAATATGCCATTTATATGGCAGTCTTGTATATCCATATATGACTGAAATCAAATATCTCACTAAATAAAGTTTATGCAACTTTATTTGAATAAACATATATAAATAGTCATACAATGAAACTATTGATATTAAAAGTTTAATATTAGCAAAGTTGACACTCATGTAAGCCATACATGTTTCAGTTTACTATCTTATAACATGTCAAATATGATTATTCAAATTCTTCAACCATAACTCTATCATCCTAACAAATATATATCAAACCATATTTTAAACAATATAACCCACCTTGGGATCAAGTGATACTACTTAATGGAGTTTCATACCAATTTCCAAATATTGTAATCCTAAGATTACATCCACTTATAGGAAAGATAGTTTGGAAAGAAGATGTTTTTCTCTAAATTATTCATAAGGCATGACATAAAAGTAACAATACTTAACTTCTAAAGTTAAAAATCTAAATATTAAATTAATCGGGAATTCTAATAAAAATCAACACCTCAACTTACACAGAGATAATAACATCTTTATAGTCCGAGAAAGATGAGATTAAAAAAGTGAGCTATAGCCCCTTTGAAAATATCAATCCATTAAAGGTTTGAATCAAACTCAAACTTCACTAATACCAAGTTCAAAACCAACTACTTGATCAACCAACTATATTAGTTCCAAAAATAACGACAATAATTATAACAAAATGGAAACAAAGTTATAGACCTCGGTTGACACACAAAATCTACTAAGGATCCTTAAGGATCTGTTACCACAAAAATAACAACTCATTCAGAGTTGAGGGTGTTGTTAATGGACCCAAAGATATAAAATTCCCAACACATATATGGATTCCATAAGGGAACCCATTTTATCATCCAAAACCAAACACACCCAAATGGTACAAATTCAACCTTGAGTCTTAAGAAACACAACTAAATCATGAAGTACATTTGATAAAAACATAACGAAACCTTACCAGGTTGATCACTGAGATAAACACAAACACCCATAATATTGCAAAGTTGTATAACAACATAAAGCTCAAAATCTAAATGATGGAGTTGATAACTATCATTAAAATCATATAGACCAGTTAAACCCGATATGGATGGTTAAAAAGTTTCCAAAATTTATACACCCATAAGGTACTAAAAAATAAACACGCAAACAAAACATGTGTACCAGTTCAAACCCACGATCTCCATTTTCAAGATAAGTAACATTCAGACTTAACATAATTTTCCCGGTGAGATGGGTTTCATCAATACAAATTTTACTTACCTAGGAACCACCAAACGATCTAAATCAAGAATTTTTAAAATAGTAAAAAGAATCAAAGAAGCTATTCTCCAAATATCAAGTTATAATCTAGATTACACTTCTAAGAATAACTTAACAAGATTTTTCCAAAGAAATTCAAACCACATTAAAAGTTCCATATAATAAACAACCTAGATACTAAACAAAATCAAGAACCAAAGAAAAATTCAAAAAGAGCGTAGTTCTTTTCTGATTCCATTAAACATATCACAAAATTTAAAAGAGATGGAGCCTATCACACCTGGTAGAGCTCCTACAAATATTTTCCAAGTTCCTAGAGTTTCTTTCCAATCTCCTGCAAAAGATCTCAAAAAAATTTCATAATGGAAACCACAAAAATCATGTTATTCCCTTTCTCCTCATTTTGATAGACTCAACAATGATTTTCTTCCACTAAATCCTCCATCTGATGGAGAATTCGTAAATGAACTAGAAATGAAGTACTAGTTCGAACAAAAAAAATCAACATGTAGAGCCACAGAGCTCAAAATACCTAATGAAAAAAATAAAAATCAACTTCAATGCCTTTTCCCAAAACCATCTTCCCATTTCCAAGGAAGTTTTTTTACTCCCATCGAGACCATAAATGCCATGACAAACTTTGCCATTTTACCCAAAAACCCGTCATCCATTCATTCAAACTTAGTAATAACTAATAGTTAAAATAAACAATTCCACACCTTTTAGCGATCTAAAAAATATCCATGCCAAAATAGACTGGTTCGATGCCAAAGAAGGTGGTAAATGCCTATAAACACCCCTTTTAATTTTCCAAGTACTCCTAAGAAATGGTGTCACCGCCTTTACCTTAACCCACCTTTCCAAAACATTCTAACTATATTTTTCCATAGGTTAGGTCTTAGGTTCATAAATAGGTTTTAGGTTTAGAACTTAGTATTTTTAAATAGGTTTACAATCCACTTAAAGAAGTGTATCAACCTTAGCTTAGGTTAATAATGTTTAATCAAATACATTTAGATATAGCTAGGTCACTTAGTTCTTAGTCATCATCTAAGGTTATTTTAGTTTAGGCCTTCAATACATAAACATAGACTAACATTATAAATCAGATCAATATGGAATCAAGAAGTATACTTACTATAGAGTATAAGTCATTTTGGTAACACAAATGCGAGCTTCAAATTGTTAATCCTGAACATACAATAAGTCAGAAAGAATTAAGAGCCAAATTTTGATTTATGCAATCAAGATTAAATAATAAAGATGATAAAGGAGAATGCCTTGGATCACTGAAATTGATCCAAGGTATTATCCCTTATCAAATCTTTCATAATATAGTCATAGGACAAGAATAATTATAATGAAACTTAAATATCTTAACCAGTACCACGATAATTCTAAATTCCCAACATCTGAGATCACCTAGTGAACTTCAAAAACCAGTTAAGTGAATACTAAATGATAAATCAACATAGGTACATGTTTGCCCAAAACATGATCAAAACCATATTTTTAAATAGGCACTTGATATCATTCAAGCAAATAGGAACAACCAATTCCAAAGATCATATTAGTTTAGAAATCAATCAATGTCAAGTTTTCCCACTCCAATCAAAGAATCAAGTAATATATCAATCAAAGCAAGGCATTACATACAAGGTTATTTATCAGTTTAACAGCTTTTTTATCCTTTTAAGGCTTGATTTCATTCTCTTTTCAAAGTTAGTTAAAAATATAAAAGTGAACTCCTTAATTAGTGCATACACATCATGATTTATGTTTTAGGTTGCATCATTTTGTATCGAGTAGGTCTTGATGAATCTTGAAATTTTAATGAAGTTTGAAAGTTTACTTTTTGTTAATGCCTTATGAAGGTGCATGTGAAAGGTGTGGTGCAGGTTGTGGATAGAAACCTAAGGAAACAAAAAAACAAGAGTGACAAGTAATTGAGACAAGAGATAAAATGGATAGAGAGGAGATGATAAAAGAGTTGGTGTTGTTGATGTAACATTCCCATTTTAAGACTTTAGAAACAAGGGAATTTTTTTACACAATGTTCTCTATTCTAAATAAAACATAATTTAGAACACACATTCCATGTCAATCAATATCATAACAGATAACCATATGCAACTGTAAATGACTTGGTGAATTATCAATCTCTCATTACATGACTTGGTCTCAAACCAATCTCTCTTGTTTGTCTTTAAGTATTGAATACTTTTATGTATACTACATATACTTGGTTTTCTTACCCTATTATGGGTACTAAGTGATCTGTTTAAAGAACCTATCTAAATATTTGTTACCAATATTCATCTAAAATCACGTTCCTTAAACTAGGTGACATAAGACAACGCAACCAACAACTTGTGATACTTTGGCCAAATATTTCCAACATATTATTCATATTACTATTCCTAGACGAAATATTCGTCAAAACAAAATATGCCCTTCACCTCACTCTTCTATTATCTATAATAGCCTTTATTGACTTCTTTCAGTCCATTTATTCTAGGTTTGACCCTAACCTAGGTTAGTGATATAATTTGGTATAGGGAACCGCTCATGATGACTTAGGGCATAGGGGCATGCTCAACCAACCTAAGTTGATCAAATGTGCCTCTTTACCCTAAGTCATAGAGAGCTACTTCCTATTCTAATTCATACTACTAACTTGTCCTAGAGAGAAACTAAGTTCAAGTCCAGATGTGTGTAGATCTAGATGAACTAATATGGAAGGGTGTTGCAACATGTCAACTGCAACATTGTATCCTCATGAAGACCCTAGTCTTCACGAAGGTATAGTTCTACAGTTGGCGTGTGCCAACATCCGACCGAACTGCTTCATCACAATGTACATACCTCTAAGAGGTCATTAAAACATAAATAGTTTAGGTTTAAGATTACAATCATAGAAACCTTACAAAGCACTAAATCTAACAATCCTTAAGTTGTTCATCCATATTTGGTTTATTTAATATTAAATAACTTCATTAACTCAAAATTGCTTTTATGTTTATTAACTTTAGCTTGGTAAGTAGTTATCCAAAAATAGAACAACATACATCATAAGGTTAATTTTTAAGGTAACTCAGCTATTCCAAGAAGGTGTGTCAACCACACAGGTTCTACTAGAGTAGACTTCATAGAAAATGAAGTCTAAATGATTAACGATCATAAACACCATTCTTTTTCTTTACATTCCTTTGAGAGAGAAGAATCTTCCTCTTTTTGGTTAAGTGTTTAGGGTTCATCATACCCTTTTATCTTTCACACCTTCTATAATTTAATTGTATGTCCATTTTACATCCCATTACCTTATTATATTTGTTTAGATAAAGAACGTCATCTTATGCAACTTAGCAGTTGCATCCTAGTAAGGGAGAATGAACTAATTCCCTTCATCCAACTTATTAAATGACAACAAAATAAGGATACAAACAAATATGAAAAATATCAACAAGATAGTATTCCAATTTCCTTCATAAAATGTACAAGAGAAATTACACAACAATTTGTAGTAAATCTCCAAACTTTTCAATTCATCATGATAGAATACAAGACCATGCATTTTAGACATACTGCATGTCAAATAGCATAAATATCATCAAAGAATACAAATTTTCTTTTTCAATACAACTCAAGAATGAATCAGAGTTCTTCTATAAAAGAGCCAGACTTTAAATCAACCAATACATCATACAAGTTATTTCCTTCCTTTATCACTACGAAGTCCATCTGTAAAAATTGCTAGCGGTCAGTTCATTGAAATGAGCATGATAATCCCTTAGAATTAAAACAAAGTGCATTTAACCAATTTTTCATTAAAGCAACTCTACTTTTACGAAACAACAAGTGAAATCATAAAAATAAATCATAAGTAATAACAACCATAAAAGAAGCACAATAATAAATCTGAATTCACTTTATAGGAAGAGATCATAATATAATCAAAAATCTACTGCATTATATCATATAAGTAATGACCCAAACAATTACTTATTTATATCAAGTAGAAATTCATATCAATTACTTATTTCATAATTCTTTCTGAATTTTAAATATAGAAATAACTTCACTATATAAACAAAGAGAGTTAATTTTAGAAGTAAGGGCCTTCTATCTTTGCTTACCAAGTTTCATGAAAAGACATGTACAGTCAAGTTTATTACAACATCGTAAAGGTTTTAGGATGAATCATCTAATATCTTAAACAAATAAGAGAATCACATTTCAGATGTGGCATCCTAATTCTAGGTCCAATACATTGCCTAGGTTCACAAATAGGCATCATGTTAACATTAGAGAAGTATTCACCTAGTAACAGTGTTTCACTTCAATTAATTATAACAATATTCAATTCCTTAAATAGAAGATAAGCGGAGAAGTAAGTAGTAACAACTACTACCCAATTAATTTAATTAAAGGAATACTTTTGAGTCAATTGAGCCTACAACAAGGTTTATATAAAGGAAGGAAGAACAACTGAAATAAACAGTCTAAAACTTTCTTTATCTTTCGGTTAACCCACATTCCCTTATTCATCTTAGAGAAGAAGAATCGACACCTAACTCCTACGGTTTCCAAAAAGGAAAATGAAGAAACTTACTTCTAAGAGTGATAGATGGAGTTATACATTATAAGTGATTTCAATATTCATTCCAAAATATAAAGGTGGTAAAAGGACTAGTACAGACTATTCACAATACCCACAATTCTTTCAAGAGAGATAAATTAGGTATAGAAGATACATAACTGAATACATATATAACTGTATCATTAAATTCATCCTAGAAGTGATTCACCTTTCAAGAAACAATAACGGTTACTGAGATGCTTAATTCATTCCAAGAAGGATGCATGAAACAAGCATAAAATGAACATTTATCAAAACTAACAATCGAAGAGTCGATTATCCATTCAATGAATCTCCATGAAGTTACAACAGTTAGATCATAACATGTTATACTAACAATTTACCAAGTAGTTTCCCAGCTCGGGAGCCGTAGGTTTACAACAACCAACCCAGGTCCTAAAAGTAACAAGGACAAAAATATTGACCTTAAGAAATTCGAATAGAGCTAAATAAGATGGTCACAATATCGACGTGGAGAAAGCTGACTTCTAATGTATTTTCAAACAACATAACTTCAACTATATACTAAAATCTCAACTTCTAAAATATTATAGGAAGGTTCAAAACAAAAGTGATCAAAAGAGAATACTTCATCTAATACTATTTCCATAATAACATTCCAAAACCCAACAACCCGAAGTCCTTTCAAGAGTTTTGAAAGAGAATACTAAAACCAAACAACAAAGTTTTAAGTCAAACTTTCCTTCTATTTCCCTCACGAGCTCGAACTGAAACCATTAATCAAAATACCATAACTTACTCATCTCCCATTGATTTTAAAGTTTGAAGCAGTGGAGATTAGTAATAAAGAATACAAACAATTCCATAAACCTCCTTCACCCATTAACCTTTTTTTTAACACAAGTTTGAGTTCATATTGTAGATCAAAGTATACAAATACAGTCCCAGAAAAGGAGTATTTAAACTTCTACAAAACAATATACAACATAGGAGATTATTCTTCTACTTTCAAAAACAATCAAAGGCATTCAGTTTGAACAATGTAAGTTTACCTAGAATATATGAAACAAGATATCCATTCCTTTCCTTCATACAAGTTCGTGTTCAAGCAATGATTTGAAATATATACCCATACAGACCACAAAGGAGTAATACAACTTTAATAACTCAAGGATGCATTAGAGAAGATATTCATTTACCTTCTAATTTCAAAAGAGACTTCCAATTTGAAGCTCAAGGAAAAAACAACTTACTTAAACCTTTTTTCGAGAAAACAAACCAAAATATAGATTCAATAAAAACACTCAAGTCTCAAACAACACCAAGTGTATTTCACCATTGAATCATTCAGAGAAAGCACCCAATGATAAAATTATCATGCAAAGGTTTCATTAACCAAGAAAATAGAGGTTCCTTCAGCAAGAAAAACAAATAACCAAAATAAAAACAAAAACCCAATTATCTCATGAGAGCAGAGTTGTTTTAATGAAACATTTTGAGAAAATCAAGAAATATTAATGGATAGAGCCTATCATGCCTGATAGTGCTTCTGTCAATTCGAAGAAGACTTACATTCGAGCCTCCAAAACTTATTCTTCTCTAAGTAATATCAACAACCAAAAACTTATTTCTCAAATGTCTCATATACTTCCCTTCAATCGAAAATAGACCAAGGGAATAAAAAATAGCCACAAATTGAAAATAGAACTACTAGTTCGAAGAAATAAATAGCTCCATATAGAGAAAAAATTAGAAAGCATGAATGAAAAAACAACCTCCAAAAAATCTGCCCACATGGTTTCCAAGGTGGTTTACTCACCAAAAATGAGGCTCATAAATGCCATTAATTCTCAAACTCCCACCTATCTCTCCATGCCACTGCCATCCAAAATTGGTGAATCCTAATTCAACTTCTGCATGCATTACTAAATTTTAGTGATGACTCCACGTAGACTTCCACTAATTTACATGCCTCTACCTAAATTGGTAGTACGTTGTCCATTTATTTCAAAAATCAAATCAAATTAATAACTTAGGAACTGTTTCCAAGCTTCTAATTTTCCATACGACCCTTAGGTCCCCTTTCAACACTTCATTAGTTTAGGATAGATACTATTAGCTTAGAATATGACCATAGGATAGTTTAGAAGTATTTACCATAGGTTTACAAACATTACAATAGGTAAATTTCCATCCTAGGATAGGTCATACTTCACAACCATTTAGTATTAGGTATTAGGTTAGAAATAGACCTAGCATCACCTTAGGTTATTCCCCAACTTAGAACATGCAACTTAGGATAGGATGATATCCTAGATAATGTAGACATAGGTAGAAAATGGGTACATCTACCTTAGTTTAGAATCTCGTTAGGATATATCTCATAGGTGTAAGACAGATTATTCCTCAATAGTCCTGAAGTAGGCCTCGTTCCACTTAACATTGTAAGGCATCTTGAAGAGATCAATAAAAAATATCCAAGCACATAACATACAACAAAATTCAGGCATGATCCTTCAAGAAGATAAAATAATTTGTAAACATACAAGAGTTCAGTCCATTATGTCTTTAAACCTCTAAATGTTAGTTTACCATTCAGATTAGGTAAGAGGATTTAAAACATACCTTGGATCGATGGAATTGGTCCAAGAATGTGATAACAAATAGAGATAATTTTGTAACCATCATTACAAGATTATAACTTATCTATCCGAAACAAAAATGGATTCTTTACAAGCAACAACATTTCAACCAAATGAATCCAAGAGCAGAAATGACTTATCCTTAGCAAGCATGATTTCCAACAATTAAAGGAACACACTTTATCAAGAAAAATCACATGTCAATGCTTCTAATGCAAGAGGAAAGATAATAATTTTCCAAAGGTGTTGCATACTTCCCTCCTAAAAAGAATCATAATAATTTATCAATTTACATCAAGGAAAATTAATTTATTCACTTTCTTTTCATATGTTCATAACATATCAAAATTTTAAAGTTCCAAAAATCAGCATTTACATAGTTGTTTATTTTTTAAATAAAGAAATATCTACCCATAACTGGTAGATTTATTGTCATAAAAGAATAAAATCACAAATTTTATCGAGTCGACAAAATCAATTCTGTTCAAATAAATACAAAAAGTAGTTTTCATATCTTCTAGATTTTCCCAGGTTACACTTTCTTCATTAAACTGATCCCATTAGACCTTACATTGACTTATTTCACAATTTCTTAAATGTAACTGGTGATTTTCTAGCACTTGTATGGGATTAACCATGATTATTCTTGGGTCTTGGACCTACAAGGAATTCCAATTTAACACGTGATAAATCTGAAATGTATTTCTTAACAAAAGAAATATGGAAAACATCATGCATTCGTGACAAAGCAGGAGGTAATGCTAAACAATAAGATACAAGGTTGATTACTTCAACTATTTCAAAAGGTCCAACAAAATGAGGTGATAACATGGTAGCCCTACCAAAGGTTATAGAACTCTTTTTTAGTTTAACCTGAAGAAAGACCTTCTCACCGAGTTCAAATTTCCTATCAACTTGCTTCAATTCAACATAACTCTTTTTCCTATCTGTTGCTTCTTTCAAGAATTCACGAATAATTTTAACTTGATGTTCCATTTCGTAAGGATTTTAGATCCAATTACCTCTCTATCCTCAATGTTTTCCCAACTAAAAGGGGTTTCAAATTTTCTTCTGTATAATACTACAAAAGGTTTCATCTTAAGAGAGGCATGATATGCATTATTGTACATGAATTCAACTAATGGAAGGTATTCTTCACATTTATATTGTTGATCCATGCAATACATTCATAACATATATTCTAAAACTTCATTAACTCTTTCAGTCTGTCCATCTGTTTCTAGATGATATGCAGAACTAAAATTCAACTTAATTCCTAGAGCTGAGTTAAGAGTTTTCCAAAACCTTGAAGTCATTCTAGGATCTCTATCATATATGATTAATTCAAGTACTCCATGTAATCTAAAAATCCCATGTACAAACATTTTTTCCCGAATAGGAGAATCATCCTTAAGATTACTAGCAATAAAGTGTGCTACTTTTGTTAGTTTATTCACAACAACCAAAATAACATCATGTTTATTTTTTGACATAGGCAGCCCTTGTACAAAATCCATGCTTATTACTTGTCATTTGTACTATGATATGTTGTGAGGATACAATAAACTGGCTGGGTGCATATGTTTAGCTTTTACATGTTGACATTTTAAGCAATGTGTCACAAAATCAATAGCAGATCTTTTTCATCCATTTCCAAAAATATTGTTGTTTTATATCAGCAAGTATCTTTGTAATACCAGGGTGTCTAGAAAAAGGTGAATTGTGAAATTTTGCTAACAATTTATTTCTTAAATCATTTAGCAAAGGTATGTATACTCTGTTTTAAAATCATAAGATTCCTTCATTATCAAAGTAAAAACCTTTATATCTCACATCGTTTGGTTCTGCAGCAAGTGTTATTTTTACTTGTTGAAAATAAGAATTAGATTCCATAACACTTTTTACTTCATTCTTAAACTAAGTTCTTAATATTATAAGAGCATAAATGTGCTTCCTATGACTTAGAGCATCAACTACCCTATTTTCCTTGTCGTTAATGTAACTTATGTCAAAATCCTATTGAGATAAAAAAATATAACCATTTTCGTTGTCTTGCATTCAGATTTGGCTGAGTGAAAATCTACTTTAGCCCAAGATGATTAGTTTTTAATTCAAAACATTTACCAAGCAAATAATTCTTCCATACTTGAAGTGCATGAACAATGGCAGCAAGCTCTAAATCATGTGGAGCATAATTCATATCATGTAACTTAAGTTTTCTACTTTTGTAAACTATGACATGTTCATTTTGTAAAAAAATACCTCTAAGGCCTTCCCCAGATGCATGCGTTACAACAGTAAAGTCTCTATTAGGGTTAGGTATAGCTAAAATAGGTGTTGAAGTTAACTGATCCTTCAAAGTTTTAAATGCAGATTAACATTTATTGTTCCAAAAAAATTTCTTTTCCTTTTTCTGTAATGAAGTTATTGGTGCAACAACTTTGGAAAAATCCTTTACAAATTTCCTATAGTAACCATCAAGACACATGAAGCTTCTAACTTCATGTACATTCTTTAGTGCAGGCCACTCAATTATAGCTACTATTTTAGAAGGATCTACAACAATTCCATTCTTACTTATAACATGACCCAAATAGTGCATACGTATCATAGAAAGATCATAGATAAAAGAACATTTAGATAGCTTACCATATAACCATCTCTTTCTCAAAATTTCTAAAACTATCTTCAAATGCTCATGGTGTTCCTCAATAATTTTAGAATATATGAGAATTTCATCCAAGAATACAAGCACAAATTTGTCCAAGTATTCTTGAAAAATATTGTTCATCAAATTCATAAAAGTTGCAAGTGCATTTGTTAATCCAAAGGGTAAAACTGTGAACTCATAATTTCCATACCTTGTTATAAAAGTTTTGTAATGAATGTCCTCATCTTAATCCATAACTAATTATATCTAGATCAAAGATCTATCTTAGAATATACCAATGCTCTATGCATCTGATCAAATAGATCATCAATTCTAGGGAGTGGATATCTATTCTTGATTGTTTCTTTGTTTAACATTCTATAATCAATGCACAATCTAAGTGTTCCATCCTTCTTTTTCACAAAATTATCGGTGCTCCCCAAGGTGAAACAATTAGTCTAATCAAACCTTTGGACAAAATTTCTTGCAATTATGCCTTAATCTCTATCAATTCAATAGTATTCATTTGGTATGGTGCCATAGAAATAGGATCGGTTCAGGATTAATTTAAATAATGAAATCAAATTATCTTTTGGGTGGAAAACCTGGTAACTCTTCTAGAAACACATCACTGTAGTTTCGTAATAGTGGATAACGTTCCATGAAATCATTGTTTTCCTCAGTAGATTCTGAAATTTTTACTGCATATAAGGTACAACCTTTATTTTTGGCCTTTTTAAGTTGCATAGCTGATAGTTTCCTAACTAAAATTTCACATTTCACACCCTGAATCTCTATTGTTTTCTACAGGTCATCTAAACAACTAATATGTTTTTCAAAATAGTCCACTTTTGCTTTATGATCAGCTAACCAATTAACACCTATGATTACATCATATGATCCCAAAGGTGTAACATAAATATCAACTTCAGTGGAAAAACTAGGTAAGTCAAGGACTGCTCCAAAAAGACACATACTAACTGTATGAACAACATTATTTCCATAATGTATAGTCCATGTTTTATCTATTTTTCTAGCTTTTATTTTTATTTTTGATGCTAATTTACTAGAAATAAAACATTTTGTAGCTCATGTATCAAAAATAATAGTTATATGTATGCCAAATAACTTACCTGGAACTTCTATGGGTGTGACTTACTTTTTAGCTTATTTTTAAGGTCTTGTAGCATGTATCTTGTCTTTGCTTAATTACGATCATCCTTTTTTAAAGGACATTGGGTTGTGTAATGATGTTTTCCATAGTTATAATAGCCTCCTCTGGGTCCCTTTCTAGGCTCATATTTATTTCCATCCTTAAAGTTATCATTCTAACCTCCATAGGGCTTCTGTCCATTATAATTATTCTTGACAAATTTGTTTCGTGCATTTCTAGCAGATTTATTTGTTGTTGTTTTCTTATTATTATTAGCTAAATACTTACTTTTCATACCAAAATTCTTCCATGGTCCTTTCTTAGGTGTAAGTGATGATGAAGAGGTGTTGGGAACTTTTTTCTTACTTCCTCCTTATGAGCATAAATTTCCTTTAATTTATGTTCATGCCTTATGGATTTTTCAACAACCCCTTCCATAGTGGTTGGGCTATGAACATCCACCTCTCCTCCTATAATGGGATTCAATCCCATGATGAATTTATGTATCCTGAACTTCTCGTTAGTTTGATACTAAGGTACATACTTAAGGAGTTTAGTAAACTGCTCCCAATACTTAGTTACAATTAGCTTTCCTTGGGCTAAGTTCTAAAATTCAGTCATTTTCTGATCATAATAAAGTTGTGGTAGCCATTGTTGCCTAAAATAACTTTTAAATTTATTGCAAGTAATATTAGTTTTATCAATATTCAGCTCAACCTTTCGGCTTTCCCACCATAAAGATGCTTCATGGGAAAGTTGATATGCTCATCATATTGCCTTTGTTTCTTCCGAGAAATTCCTTATTGAAAATTACTTCTCCATTTCATTGAGCCAATTCTTAGCTCCATCTCCTAATGTGGTGCCATCAAAATTAGGTGGACTTATCCTTTTTATATCATTAGTGAGTTCTGCTACCAGCCTAGCCTTTTTATTTTCTAGCTGATCAAGTATGTTCACATTATTATTATCAACACCCAAATCGGATTTGTCCTCAGGAGGTGGCTGATTATAATTACCAACATCTTCTTCCTCTGCATTGCCCATTACTTGTTATTTAAGTACAACCAAATAATCCCTTGTGTCTAACAGGGCAAAAAGGATCTCACGAGTTTTGGAAAGTTACTACTCCTTCACCTAGTGGTGGATTATTTGCAACATTTCCTCTTGTTCTAACCATTTTCTGTTAACAAGAAAAATTAATTTTTATTAAATTATGGACACAATAGGTCCAAGAGCTGCAACCTTCCACTCTATCACGAAGATGTAACATTCCCATTTTAATACTTTAGAAACAATGGAATTTTTTTTACACAATGTTCTCTTTTCTAAATAAAACATAATTTAGAACACGTATTCCATGCCAATTAATCTCATAACAGATAACCATATGCAACTATAAATGACTCGGTGAATTACTCGATCTCTCATTGCATGACTCGGTCTCTAACCGATCTCTCATGTTTTTCTTTAAGTATTGAATACTTTTATGTATACTACGTATACTTGGTTTTCTTACCCTATTCGAGTACTGAGTGATCTGTTTAAAGAACCTATCTAAATATTTGTTACCAATATTCATCTAAAATTGCATTCCTTAAACTAGGTGACATAAGTCAACACAACTAGCGACTTGCGATACTTTGGCCAAATATTTCCAACATACTGTTCATGTTAATATTCCTAGATGACATATTCGTCAAAATGGAATATGCCCTTCACCTCACTCTTCTGTTATCTAGAATAGACTTTACTAACTTCTATCAGTCCACTTATTCTAAGTCTTACCCTAACCTAGGTTAGTGATATAATGTGGTATAGGGAACTTATCACGATGACTTAGGGCATAAGGGCATGCTCAACTGACATAAGTCGATCAAATGTGACTCTTTACCCTAAGTTATAGAGAGCTACTTCCTATTCCAAATCATACTACTAACTTGTCATAGAGTCAAACTAATTTCAAGTCCAGATGTGTGTAGATCTAGATGAACTAATATAGAAGGGTGTTGCAACATGTCAACTACAACATTGTATCCTCGTGAAGACCCTAGTCTTCATGAAGGTATAGTTTTATAGTTAGTGTGTGCCAACATCTGACCAAACTGCTTCATCACGATGTACATACCTCTAGGAGGTCATTAAAACATAAATAGTTTAGGTTTAAGATTCAAATTACAGAAACCTTGCAAAACCCTAAATCCAACACTCCTTAAGTTCTTCATCCATATTTGGTTTAATTAATATTAAAGAACTTCGTTAACTCAAAATTGCTTTTATGTTTATTAACTTTGGCTTGGAAAGTAGTTATCCAAAAATAGAACAACATACATCATAAGGTTAATTTAATGTAACTTAGTTGTTCCAAGAAGGTGTATCAACCACATAGGTTCTACTAGAGTAGACTTCATAGAAAATGAATTCTAAATGATTAACGATCATAAACACCATTCTTTTTCTTTACATTCCTTTGAGAGAGAAGAATATTCCACTTTTTGGTTAAGTTTTTAGGGTTCATCATACCATTTTATCTTTCACACCTTCTATAATTTAATTATATGTTCATTTTACATCCCATTACCTTATTATATTTGTTTAGATAAAGAACGTCATCTTATGCAACTTAGAAGTTGCATCCTAGTAAGGGAGAATGAACTAATTCCTTGCATCCAACTTATTAAATCACAACAAAATAAGGATTCAAACAGATATGAAAAATATCAACAAGATATTATTCCAATTTCCTTCATAAAATGTACAAGAGAAATTACACAACAATTTGTAGTAAATCTCCAAAATTTTCAATTCATCATGATAGAAATACACAATTTACAAGACTATGCATTTCAGACATATTGCATGTCAAATAGCATAAAGATCATTAAATAATACAACTTTTCTTTTTCAATACAACTCAAGAATGAATTGGAGTTCTTATATAAAAGAGCCAGACTTTAAATCAACTAATACATCATACAAGTTATTTCCTTCCTTTATCACTACGAAGTCCATCTGTAAAAATTGCTAGCATGGTTTAGTTCATTGAACTGAGCATGATAAGCACTAAGAATTAAAATTAAGTGCCTTCACGATTTTTATACAAGTTTAGAGTACTGAGAACAAATAAAAAATTAGAGTAAATTATTCCTTCATGGTTTTTATACAAGTTTAGAGTACATAATATAGACAATTCCATAAACCTCCTTCACCCATTAACCTTTTTTAACACAAGTTTGAGTTCATACTATAGATCAAAGTATACAAATACAGTCCAAAAATGAGTATTTAAACTTCTACAAAATAAGATATGACATAGGAGAGTATTCTTTTACCTTCCAAAAACAATCAAAGACATTCAGTTTGAACAATGCGGCTTTACTCGAGAACAAGAGAAACAAGATATTCATTCCCTTTCTTCATACAAGTTCGTGTTAAAGTAATGATTTGAAATATATACCCATACAGAACACAAAGGAGTGATACAACTTTAGTAACTCAAGGTATCATCAGAGAAGAGTATTCATTTACCATCTTATTTCAAAAGAGACTTCCAATTCGAAGCTCAAGGAAAAAACAAAACTTTTTTTTCGAGCAAATAGACTAGAATAAAGATTATGTAACATTTTTGACAACTTCTATCTTTCCTCTTTTTCATTACAAGCATTGACATGTGATTGTTTTGGTTAAGGAATGTTCCTTTGATTTTTAAAATCATACTTGCCATTGATAAGTCATTTCTACTCTTGATTTCATTAAGTTGAAATACAATAGTTGGCAAAGAATCCATTCTTGTAGATAAGTTGTAATCTAGTAAGTGAAGTTTGCAAACTTATCTCTTGTTACTAAAAATCCTTGGATCAATTCCATTGATCCAAGGTATGTTTTAAATCTTCTTACCTTGTCTGAATGGTAAATTGACATTCAAAGGTTGGATGAAATAATGGAAGGAACTCTAGCATGTTTACAAATTTCTTTATCTTCTTGTAATATAATGCTACATTCTTTTGTAGGTTATGAACTCATATATGTTTGTATGATATCTTTGGGGTGCTTAACAACATTAAGTGAAATGAGGGCTACTTCAGGAATATTGAGGAACAATCTACTTCCTAGACCCAAGAGATTTATCCTAACGGGATTCTACACTAAGTTAGATGTACCTATTTTTCTAGCTATGCCTCTGTATTTAGAACAATATCCTATCCTAATTTACATGTTCTAAATTGAGGAAACCACCACATTTTATACTAGGTCTATTTCTAATCTAATACCTAATACTATATGGTTGTGAGCTATGACCTAACCTAAGGTGGCAATTACTTATTGAAATGTTTTTAAACCTAAGGTTATTACTTCTAAACTAACCTATGGACATAACCTAAACTAAGGGAATCGACCCTAAACTAATGAAATAAGGAAAGGGGACCTAAGGGTCATATGGCATTGGTAATCTAGCGATGGTTCCTAAGCTATTTATGAGATTTGATTTTTGTAATAAATGATAGCGAACTACCAGATTAGGTAGAAGCATGAAAAAGTTGGTGGAACTTACGTGGAGTCTTCACTAAAGTTAGTAATGCATGCAGAATTTGAATTAGGATTCACCAATTCTAGATGGTGGTGGCATGGAGAGATAGGTAGGAATTTTGGAATCAATGGCATTTATGAGTCTCATTTTTGGCAAGAAAACCACCTAGGAAACAATGAGGGTGGATTTGTTGGAGGTTTTTGGTCATTCATACTCTCTAATTTTTTCTCTGCATGGAGCTATCTAGTTCTTCAAACCAGTAGTTCTACTTTCACTTTATGGCTATTTTTGATCTCCTTGGCCTATTTTCGATTCAAGGAAAGTATATGAGACATTAGGGGAAAAAAATAATTCTTGTTGATCTTGCTTAGAAAATAAGAAGAGTTGGAACCTTGGATGGAAGTCTTCTTTGAAGCAACAGAGGCAATATCAGGTATGATAGGCTCTACCCATTAATATTTCTTTCTTTTCTCTAAATGTTTCATTAAAATAACTTTGCTCTCATGAGATAAATGGTTAGCTATTTTGTTGTAGTTATTTTTGTTCATGTTGAAGGAATCTCTATGATTTTTGGATATGAATCCATTGCATCATAAAATTAGTTTTTAGATGTTTTTCTCTGAGTAAATTCAATGGTGAAATGCATATAGAACTTTTGAGACTTTAGTGTTTTGATTAGAACTTGCATTCTGGACTATCTTGAAAAAGAGCTTGAGTAAATGGTTTTTGGTTTGAGTTTTGGAACTAGAAATCTCATTAGAAATTGAAAGAAAAAAGGGGATACTCCTATTTGATGCATCTTTGAGTTGAAAAGTTGTATTATTTCCCTTTCGATCTATTTGGATATATTTTTAATGTATTCCAAGAACTCAAACTTGTGTGAAAATGTGTTAAGGATGTTTTGTTTCCCTCTGTTCTAGGTAACCTGTGTTATTTCAACTGATTGTCTTTGAATGTTTGAAAGATAGGTGAATATCCTTTTATAAAACTATATCTTGTTTTTTTAAGATATAGTATACATCTCGGGACTATATTTTTACTTTGTTCTTTAATATGAACTTGAACTCATTTGAAAAAAATCATTAATGGGTATTTGAAGTATTTGGAAGTGTTGTGTTTCGTACTTCAACTTGTGTTAAATCTGGAAGGAATAATTACCCTTTCTCTGCAGTGAACTTCTCTACCCCGAACTATATGTTTTTTTTGGAGTTGGGTAAGTTATTGTAGTTAGAATCACTTCTACATTTTGAATTTGTGAGGAATATAGAAACAATGTTTGAATTTAAAATTTTTGTTGCATTTTTGTATTCTCTATTAGAATATTTGAATGCATTTGTGGGTTTTAAAAATGGAGTTGAATACTCTTTTAAACTATATCTTGTTATGTAAAGATTTAGTACTTCTGTTTTGGAACTGTATTGTATACTTTACTCTACAGTATGAACTTAAAATTTTGTTAAAACAAAGATGAATGGATGAATGTGGGTTTTGGCATTGTATGTGTCCTAAATTTATACTTGTATACAAACTAGGTTAGTATTGGAATTTTATGTTACTAATATGGTTTGAGCTCGTAAGGAAAATAGAAGTAATGTTTGACATTAAACTTTGCGTTTGGTTTTGTATTCTCTATTTGACATTTCAAAATAACTTATGGGTTTTAAAATTAATTTGAAATTCAATTGTTAAAACATTGGTGAATAATTTCTCGGTTCGGCTCCTTTCTATTAAGTTCCCTTGAATTTTTTGGCAGTTAATTTTTGTTCAATGATTGAAATTTTGTTTTCTCGAACTATTCGTAGATCGACTCTCTCTCTCTCTCTCTCTCCAAGTTGTTATGGTGTTACCATCGTAGGCCTGTTCAACTTCTTAAGTTCAATTCCCTATATTTTTTTTGGATAAGGTAATGAGAACTCATTCTCCAGAACTGGAAACTTATTGTGGTTGTTTAAACTTAACTTGTTCTTTAGTTGAAGGTGGAAAGTTCATAGGAATAGTAGAATGTTTAAGAAAATTTTCAGACTGTCATTTTTTGTACAGGGAAAAAAAACCATTCCCATTTGATATTTTTTAATCTCAGCTATTTTGTAAATATTCAATCATATTTTCGATTCGGGGTAGTGTACGGCTAAGCCTATCCTGTAGAAAGGAAAACATAATCATTTCTTGTCCGACATTTTTTTAATGGCTGATTCATGAATTTTAGGAGATTGTTATCGAGGGACTCCTCTTTGTGTATTCAATAGTAAATATGATCCTTCTCTAGATGGACACAAGTAATAAATAATCCTTTGTAAGTCTTACTTTTTCTTATGGAATGTGTTGTTTGGATCACTGATTGATATCTCAATAATGTAGAATAATACATATGGAATGCAAGTAAGTTGATGATTGTTTGTTTCTCTCCTTCTCAAATTGGATTAGGATTCTTGTTAATAGTTTTTGTCTCTTAAATGGTGAAGCCTTCATTTGGTTACCTTGACTAATACAATTTTGTGGGTAATCAATTATGTACTTCCTAAACCTGATTTCTATCTTTTAGATGAATGGTGAATTGTGGATAGTCTGTATTTATTCTTCTTCTAATTATTTAAGTTGTAGGATGAATCATTCTAAATATGTACTATGCTGAAATGAACTTGTATGTAAATGATTTCTAGAAAATTGGTAAAATGAAAATAAGGTCTTTGATTCTGGAAGTAACTCTTTGTGTTTATGTAGTAAGGTTAATATTGTATCTCAAATTCAGAAAGAATTATGAAATAATTAAATTGTCAAGAGTTGTTGTTTGATGTAAATAAGTAAGTGTTTGGGACAATACTTATATGATATAATGCAGTAGTTACTGATTATATTATGTTCTTTTCTTAAAAGTGAATTCTGATTTACTATTGTACTTATTTTAGGGTTGTTTCTACTTACGCTTATTTGTATGATTACAATAATTGTTACATTAAATTATAGTTGTTTTAATAGAACAATTAGTTTAATGCACTTTGTTTTAATGCTTAGTGCTTATCATGCTTAGTTCAACAAACTGACCCATGCCAGCTATTTTTATAGATGGACTTCATAAGGGATAAAATAGGGAAATAACTTTCATGATGTGTCGGTTGATCTAAAGTCTAGCTCTTATGTAGTGAATCCAGAATCATTCATGAATTGTATTGAAAAAAGAAAAGTTGTATTCTATTATGAGATTAATGCTGATTGGTATGAAGTATGTATGCAGCAATGCATAGACTTGTAAAATGTTATTTTCATCATGATAAATTGAAAGGTTTGGAGATATACTTCAAATGGTTGTGTATTTCTCTTTTAATTTTTATGAAGGAAATTGGAATTTATCTTGTTGATACTCTTCATATCTATTTGTATACTTATTACTATTATCATTTAATAAGTTGGATGAAGGGAATAGTTCAATATCCCTTACTAGGATGCAACTTGCTGAGTTGCATAAGATGTCATTCTCTATCTAAACAATTATAGTATAATAATGAAATGTTTAACGGACATACAATTAAACTATAGGAATTGAGAAAGATAAAAAGGGTATGATAGCCCTAACACTTAATCATGTAGAGGAAGACTCTTCCTCTTTCAAAATAATGTAAAACTAAAGGAATGGTGTTTATGATCATTAATCATTGCACTTCACTTTCCATGAAGTCTACTCTAGCTGAATCTATGTGGATGTTACACCATATTTAAACGGTTGAATTACATTAAACTAACCTTATGATCTTTGCTTCCCTATTTTTTGTTAACTCCATGTTATGCCAAATTTAATGAACACAAAAGAAATCATGAGTTAATGGAGTTATTAATATCAATCAGATTAATAATGGAAGAAGAAATTAAGGAATGTTGGATTTAGGGTTTTGTGAGGTTGCTGAAATCTGAATCTTAATCCAAATTTAATTTTGTTTTAATGACCACCTAAGGGTATGTACATTATGATGTAGTTCTAACAGATGTTTGCATATGCCAAATGTAGGATTGTAACTTCAAGAAGACTAAGGACTACTCAAGGATATAGTGTTGTAGTTGACATGTGGCAACACCCTTCCACATTTGTTCATCTAGATCTACACACATATGGAATTGAACGTAGTTTCTCTCTAGGTCAAGTTAGTAATGTGATTTGAATAGGAAGTAGCTTTCTAAAACTTAGGGTACCTAGGCACATTCAATCAACTTAGGTCGGTTGAGTATGCCCATATACCCTAAGTCATCGTGAGTGTCTCCCTATAACAAATTATGTCACTAACTTGGGTTAGGGTCAAACCTTGGGAAAGTGGACTGACAGAAGTTAGTAAAGACCATTCTAGATAACAATAGAGTGAGGTGAATGATTTATTCCAATTTGAAAAGTATGCCATCTAGGAATAGTAACATGAATAGTATGTTGGAAATATTTGGCCAAAGTATCACAAGCTACTAGTTACATTGTCCTATGTCACCTAGTTTAAAGAAATGTGATGTCAGATGAATATTGGTAACAAATATTTAGATAGGTTCTTTAAACAAATCACTCAGTACCTAGAATAGGTTAGGAAAACCATGTATACGTAGTATACATAAATCATTCTATACTTAAAGAAAACATGAGAGATCGGTTAGAAACCGAGTCATGAAATGTTACCGAGTCATTTACAATTGCATATGGTTATCTGTTATGAGATTGAATGACATGGAATGTGTGTTCTAAATGATGTTTTATTTAGAATAGAGAACATTGTGTACAAAAATTTATTTCCCTTATTTCTAAAGTCTTCAAATGGGAATGTTACATCTTAGTATCGAGTGAAGGTTGTAGCTCTTAGACCTATTGTGTCCATAATCGATAAAACTTAAATTTTCTTGTTAACGGAAAATGGTTAGAATAAGAGGAAATGTTGAAAATAATCCTCCACACGAGGAAGGGGTAACTGACCCACTTACTTGATGAGATCCTTTCTACCTGTTGGAAATAAGGGATTGTTTGGTTATACTTGAAAAACAAGTAATGGGAAACGAGGAGGAAGAAGATGCTAGTAATAATAATCAGCCACCTCCTGAGGACAATGCCAATTTAGGTGTTGATAATAACAATGTGAACATACCTGATCATTCTAAAAAACAAAAAGGCTAGGATAGCAGCTGAACTCACTAATGATATAAAAAGGATAAGTCCACCCAAGTTTGATGGCACCACATTAAGAGATGGAGTTGAGAATTGGCTCAGCAAAATGGAGAATTACTTTACAATAAAGAATTTCTTAAAAGAAACAAAGGTAATCTGGGGAGCATATCAGCTTTCCCATGAGGCATATTCATGGTGAGACAGCCGTAAGGTTGAGTTGAATATTGATGAAACTAATATTATGTGGGATCAATTTAAAGGTTACTTTAGGCAACGTTGGCAACCACAACTTTATTATGATGATAAAATGAATGAATTCTAGAACTTAGCTCAAGTAAATCTAACTGTAACTGAGTATTGGGAGTGGTTTACTCAACTCTTTAAGTATGTACCTCAGTATCAAAATGACGATAAGTTAAGGATACATAAATTTATCATGGGATTGAATCCCATTATAGGAGGAGGGGTGGATGTTCACAGCCCAACCACAATGGAAGGGTTTGTTGAAAAATCCATAAGGCATGAACATAAATTAAAGGCAATTTATGCTCATAAAGAGGAAGTAAAGAAGAAAGTCCCCAACTCCTCTTCATCATATCTTGTACCTAAGAAAGGACCTTGGAATAAATTCGGAATGAAAAGTAAGTTTTTAGCTGATAATAATAAGAAAATATGAACAAATAAGTCTACTAGAAATGCACAAAACAACTTTTCAAGAATAATAATAACATACAGAAGTCCTATGGAGGTTAGAATGATAACTCTAAGGCTAGAAATAAATCCGAGCCTATAAAGGGACCTGTAAGAGGTTGTTATAACTGTGGCAAAGATCATTATGCAAATCAATGTCCTTTGAAAAAGGATGATCGTAATCAACAACATAAGATATATGTTACAGTAGTTGACAAGCGAAAGGCTGAAAAATAGGCCATGCCCATAAAAGTTCTGGGTAAGTTATTTGGCATACCTTTAACTATTCTTTTTGATACCAGAGCTACTTAATATTTTATTTCTAGTAAATTAGCATCGAAACTAAAAATAAAAGCTAGAAACATGGATAAAACATGGACTCTACATTATGGAAACAATGTCGTTCATTTGTTAATATGTGTCTTTTTGGAGTAGTCCTTGACTTACCTAGTTTTTCCACTAAAGTTGATCTTTGTGTTGCACCTTTGGGGTCTTATGATGTAATCATAGGTGTTAATTGGTTAGCTAAACATAAAGCAAAAGTGGATTGTTTTGAAAAATGTATTAGTTATTGAGATGACTGTAGAAAATAATAGAGATTCAGGGTGTGAAATGTGAGATTTCAGTTAGAAAATCGGCTATGCAACTTAAAAAGGCCAAAAATAAAGGTTTTACCTTATATGCAGTAAAAATTTCAAAATCTTCTGAGGAAACTACTGATTTCATGGAATGATATCCACTATTACGAAACTATAGTGATGTGTTTTTGGAAGAGTTACCAGGTCTTCCACCCAAAAGGGAATTTGAATTCACAATTGAAATCAATCCTGAAACTAAGCCTATTTCTAAGGCACCATATCGAATGAATACTATAGAATTAATAGACCTTAAGGTACAATTATAAGAAATTTTGTCTAAAGGTTTGATTAGACCGAGTGTTTCACCTTGGGGAGAACCGATAATTTTTGTGAAAAAGAAGGATGGAACACTTAGATTGTGCATTGATTACAAAATGTTAAACAAAGTAAAAATCAAGAACATATATCCACTCCATAGAATTGATGATCTATTTGATCAGATGCGTGGAACATTAGTATATTCTACGATAGATCTTTGATATGGATATCATCAATTATGGATTAAGGATGAGTAAATTCATAAAATAACTTTTAGAACAAGGTATGGACACTATGAGTTCACAGCTTTACCTTTTGGATTAACAAATGCACCTACAACTTTTATGAATTTAATGAATAATATCTTTCAAGAATACTTGGACAAATTTGTGCTTGTATTCTTGGATGACATTCTCATATATTCTAAAAGTATTGAGGAACATCATGAGCATTTGAAGATAGTTTTAGAAATTTTGAGGAGAAGAAAATTATATGGAAAGGTATCTGAATGTTCTTTCTATGACACAAAAGTGCACTATTTGTGTCATGTTATAAGTAGGGATGAAATTGTTATAGATCCTTCTAAAATTGTAGCTATAACTAAGTATCCTGCACCAAAGAATGTACATGAAGCTAGAAGCTTCATGGGTCTTATTGGTTACTATACAAAATTTGTAAAAGATTTTTCTAAAGTGGTTGCACCAATAATTTCATTGTAGAAAAAGGATAAGAAGTTTGTTTTGAATGGGAAATATGAATCTGCATTAATAACTTTGAAGGATCATTTAACATCAGCACCTATTCTATTTGTACCATACCCTAATGGAAACTTTACTGTTGTAATGGATGCATATGGGGAAGGTCTAGGAGGTATTTTGTTACAAAATGATCATGTCATAGCTTACGAAAGTAGAAAAATAAAGTTACATGAGTTGAATTATGTTCCACATGATTTAGATATTGTTTCCATTATTCATGCACTACAAGTTTGGAGGCATTATCTGCTTGGTAAACCTTTTGAATTAAAAATTGATCATCTTGGGCTGAAGTATATTTTCACTCACCTAAATCTAAATGCAAAAAAATGAAGATGGTTAGTGTTTTTGTCTCAATATGATTTTGACATAAATTACATTAAAGGTAAGGAAAATAGAGTAGCTAATGCTCTAAGTCGTAGGAAGCACATTTATGCTCTTATAACATTAAGAACTTAGTTTAAGGATGAAGTAAAAAGTGTTATGGAATCTGATTCTTACTTTTAGCAAGTAAAAATAGCACTTTCTACAAATTCAAATGATGTGAGATATAAAGGTTTTCACTTTAACAATGAGGGAATCTTAATATTTGAAAACAAAGTATACATACCTTCGCTAAATGATTTAAGAAAGAAATTGTTAGTAGAATTTCACAATTCACCTTTCTCTGGACACCCTGGTATTACAAAGATGCTTGCTGATATAAGACAACAATATTTCTGGAAAGGGATGAAAAAGGATGTTATTGATTTTGTGACACATTTTTGGAATGTCAACATGTTAAATATGAACATATGCATCCAGCCGGTTTATTATATCCTCATAGCATACCGCAATACAAATGGCAAGTAATAAGCATGGATTTTGTACAAGGGTTTCCTATGTCAAGAAATAAACATGATGTTATTTTGGTAGTTGTTGATAAACTAACAAAAGTAGCACATTTTATCTCTGGTAATTTTAAGAATGATTCTCTTGTTTTGGAAAAGAGGTTTGTACATGAAATTTTCAGATTACATGGAGTACCTGAATTAATAATATCTAATAGAGATCTTAGAATGACTTCAAGGTTTTGGAAAACACTTAATGTAGCTATAGGAATTAAGTTGAATTTCAGTTTTGTGTATCATCCAGAAATAGATGGATAAACTGAAAGAGTTAATCAAGTTTTAGAGGATATGTTACAAATGTATTGTATGGATCAACAGTATAAATGGGAAGAGTATCTTCCACTAGTTGAGTTTTCATAAAATAACACATATCATGCCTCTCTTAAGATGGCACCTTTCAAAGCATTATATGGAAGAAAATGTAGAACCCTCGTTAGTTGGGATAACATTAAGGATAGAGAGGTAATTTGGCGTGAAATCCTTATGAAAATGGAACAACAAGTTAAAATGATTCATGAACGCTTGAAAGAAGAAGCTAGATAGGTAAAAGAGTTATGTTGATTTAAAGTGGGTTGATAGGAAATTTGAACTTGGTGAAAATGTATTTCTTCAGGTTAAACCAAAAAAGAGTTGTATAACTTTTGGAAAGATTTTCCAAGTTATCACTTTGTTATGTGGGACCTTTTGAAATAGTTGAAGTAATCAACCCTGTAGCTTACCGTTTGGCATTACCTCATTCTTTGTCACGAATGCATGATGTTTTCCATATTTCTTTGCTTAATAAATATGTTTTAGATTTATCACATGTATTAAATTAGAATTCCTTGCAAGTCCAAGACCAAGGAATAATCATGGTTAAACCCATACAAGTTCTGGAAACTCGTCAGTTGTATTTAAGAAATCATGAAATAAGTCAATGTAAGGTCCAGTGGGACCAGTTTAACGAAGAAAGTGCAACCTAGGAAAACATGGAAGATATGAAAATTAATTTTCCATACTTATTTGAACAAAATTGATTCTATTGACTAATATAAATTGTGATTTAATTATTTTATAACAATAAATCTACCAGTTTTGGGAAGATATTTATTTATTTTAAATAAACAGCTATGTGAATGTTGATTTCTGGAACTTTAAAATTCTGATATGTTTTGAACACATGAAAAGAAAGTGGATAAACTGATTGTCCTTGATGCAAATTATTAAAATAAGATAATCATCGGGATGATGATTCTTTTAGGGGGGAAGCATGTAACATCTTTGACAACTATTATCTTTCCTCTTTTTGCATTGCAAGCATTGACATGTGATTTTTTTGGTTAAGGAGTGTTCCTTTGATTTTTGGAAATCATGCTTGTTATGGATAAGTCATTTCTGCTCTTGATTTCATTAAGCTGAAATATGGTAGTTGAAAATAATCCATTCTTATAAATAAATTGTAATCAAGTAAGTGAATTTTGCAAACTTATCTCTTGTTACTAACAAATCCTTGGATCAATTCCATTGATCTAAGGTATGTTTTAAATCTTTTTACCTGGTCTAAATGGTAAATTTACATTCATAGTTTGGATGAGATAATGCAATAAACTCTAACATGTTTAAAAATTTATTTATCTTCTTGAAAGATGATGCTACATTCTGTTGTAGGTTATGAAATCAAATATTTTTGTATGATCTCTTTAGGACACTTAAAAAAGTTGAGTGAAAAGAGGCCTGCTTCAGGACTATTGAAAAACAATTTAAGTCCTAGACCCAAGAGATATATCCTAACAGGATTATAAACTAAGGTAGATGTACCTATTTTTCTATCTATGTCTACTGTATTGGGACAACATCCTATCCTAAGTTGCATGTTCTAAATTGAGGGAACCACCTAAGGTGATGCTAGGTCTATTTCTAATCTAATACCTAATACTATATGGTTGTGAGCTATGACCTAACCTAAGGTGGCAATTACTTATTGAAATGTTTTTAAACCTAAGGTTATTACTTCTAAACTAACCTATGGACATAACCTAAACTAATGTAATATGCCCTAAAATAATGAAATAAGGAAAGGGGACCTAAGGGTTATATGGCATTGGTAATCTAGCGATGGTTCCTAATCTATTTATGAGATTTGATTTTTTTAATAAATGACAACTAACTGCCAGATTAGAAAAAATCATGAAAAATTTGGTGGAACTTACATGGAGTCTTCACTAAAGTTAGCAATGCATGTAGAAGTTGAATTAGGATTTTCCAATTCTTGATGGCGGTGGCATGGAGATATAGGTAGGAATTTTGGAATCAATGGAATTTATGAGTCTCATTTTTGGTGAGAAAACCACCCTAGGAAATAATGAGGGTGGATTTGTTGGAGGTTGTTTGGTCATTCATACTCTCTAATTTTTGCTCTGCATGGAGCTATCTAGTTCTTCAAACGAGCAGTTCTACTTTCACTTTATGGCTATTTTTGATCTCCTTGGTCTATTTCTGATTCAAAGAAAGTATATGACACATTGGGGAAAGATATTTTTGGTTATTGATCTTTCTTGGAAAAGAAGAAGAGTTGGAAGCTCACCTGGAATTCTTATTTGAAGCAGCAAAGGTACTATCAAGCATGATAGGCTCTACCCATTAAGATTTCTTTCTCTTCTCTAAATGTTTCATTAAAATAACTCTTCTCTCATGAGATAAACAGTTAGCTATTTTATTTTCAGGTTATTTGTGTTCATGTTGAAGGAATCTCTATGATTTTTGGATATGAATCCATTGGATGATAACATTAGTTTTTGGATGTTTTTCTCTGAGTAAATTCAATGGTGAAATGCATATAGAACTTTCAAGACATTAGTGTTTTGATTAGAACCTACATTCTAGACTGTCTGTTTGAAAAAGAGATTGAGTAAATGGTTTTTAGTTTGAGTTTTGGAACTGGAAATATCATTAGAAATTGAAAGGAAAAAAAGGGGATACTCCTATTTGATGCATCTTTGAGTTGAAAAGTTGTATTATTTCCCTTTCGGCCTATTTGGATATATTTTTAATGTATTCCAATAACTCGAACTTGTGTGAAAACATGTTAAGGATGTTTTGTTTCCCTCTATTCTAGGTAACCTGCGTTATTTCAAATGACTGTCTTTAAATGTTTGAAAGATAGATGAATATCCTTTTATAAAATTGTATCTTGTTTTGTGAAGTTATAGTACTTCTAGCTTGGGAATGTATTGTTTACTTTGTTCTTAAATATGAACTATAACTCATTTTAAAATAATCGTTAATGGGTATTTGAAGTATTTGGAAGTATTGTGTTTTGTACTTCAACTTGTGTTAAATATGGAAGGAATAATTACCCTTTCTCTCCATTGAACTTCTCTGCCCTAAACTTTATGTTTTTTTATGGATCTGGGTAAGTTATTGTAGTTGGAATCATTGCTACAATTTGAATTCATGAGGAATATAGAAAAATGTTTGACTTTAAACTTCATGTTGGGTTTTTGTATTATCTATCAGAATCTTTGAATAGATTTTTGGGTTTTTAAAAAGGGAGTTGAATAATCTTTTAAACTATATCTTGTTATGTGAAGATTTAGTACTTTTGTTTGAGACTGTATTGTATACTTTACTCTACAGTATGAACTTGAACTTGTGTTAAAACAAAGATGATTGGATGAATGTGGATTTTGGCATTGTATGCATCCTAAATTTCTACTTGTATATGAAATGGGTTAGTATTGGTATTTGATGTTACTAATACGGTTTGAGCTCGTAAGGAAAATAGAAGTAATGTTTGACATTAAAATTCACGTTTGGTTTTGTATTATCTATTTGTACTTTTAAAATATCTTATGGGTTTTAAAAAGGGATTTGAAATTCAATTCTTAAAATGGTCATGAATAAGTGCTTAGTTCAGATCCTTTCTATTGAAGTTCCCTTTAAATTTTGGGAAGTTAAGGTTTGTTCAATGGTTGAAACTATGTTTTCTCAAACTACTATGTAGATCGACTCTCTCTCTCTCTCTCTCTCTCTCTCTCCAAGTTGTTAGGGTGTTAGCATCCTAGGCCAATTCGAATTCTTAAGTTTGATTCTCTATCTTTTTTTTGGATAAGGTAATGAGAACTCATCCTTCAAAACTTGAAACTTCTTGTGGTTGTTTAAACTTAAATTTTTGCTAGTTGACGGTGGAAAGTTTGTAGGAATAGTAGAATGTTTAAGCAACTTTTGGGACTGTCATTTTTCACATAGGGGAAAACCAAACCGTTCATGTTTGATCTTTCTTAATCTTGGATATTTTTATAGAGTCAATCATTTTGTCAATTCAGGGAAGTGTATAGCTGAGTTTGTCATGTAGAAAGGAAAACATAATCATTTATTGTGTCGACTATTTTTAATGGTTGAGTCATGAATTTTAGGAGATTTTTATCGAGGGAATCCTCTCTATGCATTCAATAGTAAATATTATCTTTCTCTGGATGGACTGAGTAAGAAAAATACTTTATAAGTCTTACTTTTCTTATGGAATGTATGGTTTTAGATCACCGACTGATATCTCCAATAATGTAGAATAATACATAAGGATTGCAAGTAAGTTGATGAATTTTTCTTTCTTTCCCTTCTTGTATTGGATTGGGATTCTTGTTAACATTTTTGTCTCTTAAATGTAGAATCATTTATTTTTTCTACCTTGACTAATACAATTATGTAGGTAATCTACTATGTACTTCCTAAACCTGATTTTTATCTTTTAGATGAATGGTGAATTGTGGATAGTCTGTATTGATTCTTCTTCTATTTATTTAAGTTGTAGGATGAATCATCCTAAATATGTACTATACATGAAATGAACTTGTCTATACATGATTTCTGGAAACTTGGCAAAATGACAATAAGGTCTTTGATTATGGAAGTAACTCTTTTTGTTTATGTAGTAAGGTTAATATTGTATCTCAAATTCAGAAAGAATTATGAAATACTTGTATTGTCAAGAGCTGTTGTTTGATGTAAATAAGTAATTGTTTGGGAGAATAATTATCTGATATAATGTAGTAGTTGCTGATTATATTATGTTGTTTTCTTAAAAGTGAATTTTGATTTACTATTGTACTTCTTTTAGGGTTGTTACTACTTATGCTTATTTGTATGATTACAATAATTGTTTCATTAAAGCAAGAGTTGTTTTAATAAAACAATTAGTTTAATGCACTTTGTTTTAATGCTTAGTACTTATCATGCTCAGTTCAATGAACTAACCCATGCCAACAATTTTTATAGATGGACTTTGTGAGTGATAAAAGAAGGCAATAAATTTCATGATATGTTGGATGATCTAAAGTTTGGCTCTTATGTAGTGAATACAGACTCATTCATGAATTGTATTGAAAAATGAAAAGTTGTATTCTGTTATGATCTTAGTGCTGATTGGTATGAAGTATGTCTACAATGCATATACTTGTAAACTATGTATTTTATCTTGGTAAATTGAAAGATTTGGAGATATACTTGAAATGGTTGTGTATTTCCCTTGTACTTTTTATGAAGGAAATTAGAATCTATCTTGTTGATACTCTTCATATCTATTTGTATACTTATTATTTGTATCATTTAATAAATTGGATGAAGGGAATAGTTTAATCTCCCTTACTAGGATGCAACTCACCAAGTTACATAAGATGTGGTTCTCTATCTAAACAATTATAGTATAATAATGAAATTTTAATAGACATACAATTAAACTATAGAAATTGAGAAAGATAAAAAGGGTAGGATAGCCCTAACACTTATCATGTAGATGAAGAATATTCCTCTTTCAAAAGAACATAAAACTAAAGGAATGGTTTTTATGATCATTAATCATTGCACTTCACTTTCCATGAAGTCTACTCTAGCTAAATCTATGTGGATGCTACACCATCTTTGAACAGTTAAGTTACATTAAACTAACCTTATGATGTTTGCTGCACTATTTTTGGATAACTGCATGTTATTTCAAAGTTAATGAACACAAAATCAATCATGAGTTAATGGATTTCTTAATATCAATCAGATTAATTATGGAAGAAGAGCTTAAGGAATATTGGATTTAGGGTTTTGTGAGGTTGCTGAAATCTGAATCTTAATACAAATTTAATTGTGTTAATGACCACCTAGGGGTATGTACATCATGATGAAGAAGCTCGACGGATGTTGGCACATGCCAAATGTAGGACCTGTACCTTTGATAAGACTAAGGAATTTTCAAGGATACAAGATTGTAGTTGACATGTGGCAACACCCTTCCGCATTTTTCATCTATATCTACACACATCTCTACTTGAACGTAGTTTCTCTCTAGGTCAAGTTAGTAGCGTGATTTGAATAATAAGTAGCTTTCTCTAACTAAGGGTACCTAGTAACATTCGATTGAATTAGGTTGGTTGAGTATGACCATATACCATAAGTCATCGTGAGAGTCTACCTATATCAAATCATGTCACTAACTTTGGGTTATGGTAAAACATTGGGCAAGTGGACTAATAGAAATTAGTAAATACCATTCTAGATAACAATAGAGTGAGGTGAAGGACATATTCGATTTGACAAGTATGTCATCTAGGAATAGTTACATGAATAGTATGTTGGAAATATTTGGCCAAAGTATCTCAAGCTTTTGCTTGTTGTGTTGTCCTATGTCACCTATTTTAAAGAAACGTGATGTTAGATGAATATTAGTAATAAATATTTAAATAGGTTCTTTAAACAAATCACTCAATACCCAGAATAGGGTAGGAAAACCATGTATACGTAGTATACATAAATTATTCTATACTAAAGAAAAACATGAGAGATTGGTTAGAAACCGAGTCATGAAATGAGAGATCAGTAGTTTACTGAGTCATTTACAGCTATATATGGTTATATGTTATGAGATTGATTGACATGGAATGTGTGTTCTAAATGATGTTTTATTTAAAACAGAGAACATTGTGTAATTTTTTTTTCCCTTGTTTCTAAAGTATTAAAATGGGAATGTCATAGATTAAATAAAAAACAATCAAGTATTAAACAACACCAAGTGTATTTCACCATCGATTCATTCAAAGAAATCACCCAATGATAAATTAGCATGTTAAGGTTTCATAAACCAAGAAAAAAAGGTTCCTTCAACAAGAACTAAAAATAACCAGAATAAAAATAGAAACCCAATTATCTCATGAGAGCAGAGTTGTTTTAATGAAACATTTTGAGAAAAACAAGAAATCTTAATGGATAGAGCCTATCATGCCTAATAGTGCTTCTGTCGATTCGAAGAAGACTTCCAGCCAAGCCTCTAAAACTTCTTCTTCTCCAAGCAAGATCAACAACAAAAAATTCTTTCTCAAATGTCTCATATACTTCCCTTTAATCAAAAATAGACCAAGGGAATCAAAAATAGCCACAAATTGAAAATAGAACTATTGGTTCAAAGAACCAGATAGCTCCATGCAAATAAAAAATCAAAAAGAATGAATGACTAAACAACCTCCAACAAATCCACCCACATGGTTTCCAAGGTGGTTTTCTTGCCAAAACTGAGGTTCATAAATTCCATTAATTCTCACTCTATAATATCTCTCCATGCCACTGCAATCCAAAATTGGTGAATCCTAGTTCAACTTCTACATGAATTCCTAAATTTTAGTGATGAATCCTCATAGAATTTCACTAATTTGCATGTCTCTTCCTAAAGCTGGTAGTACGCTATGCATTTATTTCAAAAATCAAATCAAATTAATAACTTAGGAACCATCACCAAGCTTCCAATTTTCCATATGACCCTTAGGTCCCCTTCTAATACTTCATTAGTTTAGGATAGATACTATTAGCTTAGAATATGACCATAGGATAGTTTAGAAGTATTTACCATAGGTTTACAAACATTACAATAGGTAAATTTCCATCCTAGGATAGGTCATACTTCACAACCATTTAGTATTAGGTATTAGGTTAGAAATAGACCTAGCATCACCTTAGGTTATTCCCCAACTTAGAACATGCAACTTAGGATAGGATGTTATCCCAAATAAAGTAGACATAGATAGAAAATAGGTACATCTACCTTAGTTTAGAATCCCGTTAGGATAGATCTCATAGGTCTAGGACATAGATTATTACTCAATAGTCCTAAAGCAGGCCTCGTTCCAGTTAACGTTGTAGGGCATCCTGAAGAGACCAATCAAAAATATTTGAGCACATAACATACAACAAAATGTAGGCACAATCCTTCAAGAAGATAAAAGAATTTGTAAACATACAAGAGTTCAGTCCATTATGTCTTTAAACCTCTAAATGTTAGTTTACCATTCACATAAGGTAAGAGGATTTAAAAAATATCTTGGATCAATGGAATTGGTCTAAGGATGTGATAATGAATAGAGATAAGTTTGCAACCATCATTACTAGATTACAACTTATATATCTGAAACAAAAATGGATTCTTTGCAAGTAACAACATTTCAGCCAAATGAATCCAAGAGAAAAAATGACTTATCCTTGGAAAGCATGATTTTCAACAATCAAAGTAACACACCTTAATAAGAAATATCACATTTCAACTCTTGTAATGCAAAATAGGAAATATAAAAATTTGTCAAAGGTGTTAGATTCTATAAATGAAAAAAAGAGGCAAGAAGAGAGAGAGAAATAGAAAAGAGAAGAAAAGAGAAAAGAGAAAGCTAGAAAGCATGAGGAATGGATGGAAAAGGATATGAGAGAGCTGAAAAAGGATGTGGAGAATCTATAAGAGCTTGTGAGAGCTAAAAACATTATGGAAGAATGTAGTGAACTGGGATATGTGATGAAAAAGAAAGTAAATTAGCCTGTGGATTTGCTTATAAGAAGATAACAAAGAGTAAAACTGAGAAAGAATATTAGAGAAGAGGAAAAGAAGATGAAAGAAGAGAAGAAAAATGTAATAAAGAGAAATATGTCATCAAGGGGGTGATATATGAAGAGGATCAAAAAATTGATGAAGAATAAGTTATAGCAATATTTGTATCTTGCTTCAAGGATGAAGGAAATAAAGAGTTTGGAAAAAATGAACAAGAGAGTTAAGATGAAAAAGAGTACTATTATGATTGTACATAATTTAAAGATGATGATCAATTGTTTTAAGGTGAAAGTAAAGAGGAAAGTGAAAACAAAATAGAGTTTGAGATTGATTTCAAGGAGTAACTAGTGGATGAGAAAAAGAATTGAAGGAGACTCAAATGTCTCCATGTTTTAAATCTAATTATTGTTTAGACTATGAATGTTCAGGTATCCTAGTGAAGGAAATTGAAGATGAATCTCTTAATAGAACTCAAATCATGAATATGTTAAAGGCTAGTGGTGTTTGAGAGCCAAAGAAATAAGAAGAAAGAAAGAGAAGATGGAAGGAAAATAAAACAAGAAGATGAAGAAGAACCAACTGAGAAGAAAAAGAAATCAAGGAAAGAGTACAATTGGAAGAAGAAAAATAAGGAGATTTATTTATACTAGCAAGAAATTTCTTCCACCTTGGAAGTATGATGCATGAGCATCAAAGGTATATGTTGAGCCCAAAAAAATTACTAAGTCCTAAATTAGGGGATCAATGCATGCGTAAGATAGTGTGGGAATAAGGCACATGAGGAAGATTGCAAAAGGATAACTAGGTTTGTGTGTGAGATAATAAGAGGGTTTTGAGACTTAGAAACATTTTTGGGTTATCATTTTCATGGAAAACACATGAGGATAGGGTAGTCATGATAGTTGATAAGGTTATCACATGGAGACTTACAGCCCAAGAAGAAATATTCGGGATATAACCATTTTCTTAAGATCTATAAAGTAGATTTAGTTAGGGGTTAGCTAACACTTGTATGTCTATAATACTTGACTATAGTAGGGTATGATGACATTTGGCATGTGGTTTTCTCTTGAGTGATGCTAAGGTGTTAAAGGAGAGACCTAACTTTATTTAAAAATGCATTTGGATATGAAGCAAAGGATGGAAATAGGATGGATTATAATGAATGAAGATGGGTATGGAGGAGAAGAAGAGTTATGATGCGAGGAAAGAGATGCAAGAGATACTTTAGATGCACAAGGGAGAGCATGGATAGAAATATTTGAGTAGATTCATTTGGTAGGGTTAGGATGCTATTTCTTGATGTATTGGGTCTTCTATGACCATTTTTATGTAATCTAGCTACTGTAAACAATTGTGAATAAATATATCTAGTGGATTGTTTTGAATATCTAGGTTTATGGGTCTAAACCCTTATGTTCTTCATATTTCTCATGGTTTAGATTTGATTCATTTGTATTGCTATAATGACTACATTCATATTATGGTGCATCTATGCTTGGATTTAGCTTCCTTACATATGTGCTAGAATGGATGTATGTGTTTGTGTCTATATATTTCTCTATTATAATAATGAACATTCTTATAAGGATCACATAAAATAGGGGCTCGGTGCCTTCATGTGCCTCAGGTGAGTGCCTATCTTAGGTTGTATGATATGCCGGTGCACTTGGGGTTTTTAAAGGATAAATTAAAAGTGTGTACATCTTGGTTCCATTGTTGGGACCTCTTTTGAAGCTATTGTAAGAATGGTGTGTGATGGAAGGGTGCTTGAATTTGGCAAACATGGAGACTTGGATTAAGAAAATAGAGGATGAGTTTGCAAAAAGATTCAACAATGGACCTAAGTTTTATTCATGTATATGGGTAAAGGATAATATTTATCATGAGCTCTATGAAATGTTATTTTTTTCAATTAAAACTATATGAATGGTTGTCGGTGTATGCATCAAGGAGGAGTTGGTACTATCAACCTCATGTGTGGACCCAAGAATATTATCAATAGCTTCATGATGTTGACCTGATTTAGATTCATGATGTTGATCATTGGTTGATTGGTGTGTTGACTAGCTACACATTGGAGTACTTAGTTTCCACTTATTCTTTCCTAGAGGTTTTTGAGTTCAAATTCTTGCGAGAACCAAGAGGATCCTTATTTTTTAGTATACTGTTATCAATCAAGATCTTGATCATAAATTTGAGTTTAGAAGTGTTTCATATGGCTAGCTAAACACCCACTAGGAGTGGTGAGAAATGGCATATCCTACAGCAGAAGTCAAGAGAGAGGAGATCAAACTCAAGTATAATGAAGCTCATGAGAGGGAATTGGTGAGATAACATGAGATTGTATGAAAGATGGATGTTTATAGGTATACCTTACGAGAAGTATTTGAGATTTTCATGGAGGACATGGAACCTGAGAAGTATGTGCTACCTCATCTTGGAAAACATGGAAGCAAAACCCACTTAGTTTCTGATGATACCTCATTAGATGGATAAAGGAGATGGACCATAGGCATGCATTTGAACCCACCTAGCAACCAAACCCTTGCACTTAGTTTTCCAATTTGTAAGACAAGTATTTCAATTTTGGTTGGAATTGGTAAGCAAGAAACATCAGGAAGATATAATTTTATATTACATCCATCTATGGTTGCATAGACATTTCCTGTGTTTGGTGGTATTCTGTTAGGCGTGTCATTTGGACAAGGTGTGCACTCGTAGAACATAGGTATCACGTCAGAAGTAGTTCAAATTTATAGACTGTTGGAGCTCATTTTAGTAAAAAAGTGGAAAAAACCACTACATCATGCCCTATATCTACCATAAGAGGAGGATCTAGAGGATCTGGAGTATCAGGCGTTAGTGGAACTAGTAGATTTGGTGGTGGAGGCAACAGAGGAGGAAATCAAATTTTTGGATCTCATATTTTATGAGATGTCTCTTCATTTTCCTAATTATAAATGTGTTGAGGATGTCTTAGAGCATGCACACAAGTGTGAATGGTTATGAACTGCTAAGGGGATCATTACCCTAGAGTGGAAGGCAAGACATTTTGTAACTACATTGTTAGGGGTGTACGCGTAGCTAGTACTAAAAATATGACCCACATAAGACAACAATGGATTATAATGCGTTGTATGATGCCTTCTTGGTGGAATTTTATATTCATGAATTTGAGAAAAAGAGCATCAGCGCACTTGAGGAGACTCAACAAGGTATGATAGAAAGTGTGCCAGAGTATGATGCACATTTTAAGAGTCTTTAGTAAAATCTATCTTATGATATCCATCCTTCTCAACATGCTCAGTGGTTTGTTAGAGGTATGATAACACCTTTCAAATGAGAACTTTCACGTAATAATTTCACAAATTCACACAAATCTTTAGAGGATGATTTACACGTTGAGGTTATGGGGAGTGTTGATCTTGGGAAAGTCCCTTTTAGTGAGGCACTGATTGCTTCCATGGCACAAAACTTGAGAAATTATCTAAAAATTTATCACATAAGACTCATGACACACTTTAGTGTTTGGATTTTGAAATAGAAGGACACACCAGCAATAGTTTCCTTCAAAATTTGGTGCACGCTATGATAGTATACTATGAAATATATCACGGGGATCATGATCCAAGTATATGCCATTTGTTATAACACATGCTCTATAAAAATGTGTCTGTAATTGTAAGATTTATACCTCTACTACTTGTGACATGAAGTATTCTTTGGATAATCAACCAGATTCATGATGTAATTGATACTGGTGTGCGCCAGGACAACATTGCAAACAATTCTAAGAATGAGGGGCATCAATGAGAAAAGGAAGGGGAAGGAACTTTCGTGGAGGATTTAGAGGCCATGGTGGTCACGGTGGAGGAAGGAGTGAATTTCCCCATGGAACTTGTTTTAATTGTGGATCTACGAATCACTACAAGTGCGAGTGTCGAGATTTACTACAATTATCATTATGATGAAAGAAACATAAGTATGAGGAGTACCCTAACTTGTATAATGACATGATCCGAACAAGAAGAATGAAAGGGGCACGGGAATGGTTATTGTGAAACACGGTGAACCTCTGTTCATTCCTACGATAGCATCTAACCCTAACTTATATCCTATATTATTAACTACACACGTTGAAGCTACACGCACCAAAGAAATAACAAAGAAGAAGCCACTAAATACAAGAGAAAAGGTATTGCATGGAAAGTACCCTAATATAACTTATCAGAAGGAGGTTTACCAAGAGACTATGGAGGTAATTCTGAATTTATTACATGTTATTTTTCCCCCTCATAGTATTTATTATGACAAGGATATCACGTTGAATTTGGTATTTGATGGATGGCTTTTTTGTAACATACTAATTGAAAAAAGTGCAGAGGTTAAGTTATTACCATTGATGCATGGAATCAGATGGGGAGACCATCATTGCAATGATTATTGAGTGTGTTGTACATGGTGAATAGGGCTAAAGTTATGACCATCAAAGTCTTGAAGGATAATTTTATAACCATTTAAGGGGCCGAGTTCACTTGGGACTTTGAAGTCTCAATGCTTACTGAGGAATATAATTTCCCAGCATTACTCGGGTGCCCTTGGTTTTATGAAAATAATGTTGATTTTCACATCAACAACGAATACATTATATTTGAGATGACAACCCCATAAGCAGGTATTTTATGAGATGTCTCTTCATTTTCCTAATTATAAAGGTGTTGAGAATGTCATAGAGAATGTAGAAAAGTGTGAATTGCTATGGACTACTAAGGGGATCACTACCCCAGAGTGGAAGGAAATCCATTTTGTAACTATGTTGCAAGGATGCGCACGTAGCTGGTACTAAAAATATGACCCACATCAAACAACGGTGGATTATAATGTGTTGCATGATGCCTTCTTGGTGGAATTTCATATTCTGAATTTGAGAAAAAGAGCATCAATGCACTTAAGAATATTCAACAAGGTATGATAGAAAGTGCATGAGAGTATGATGCACATTTTAAGACTCTTTTGTAAAATCGATCTTATGATATCCATCCTTCTCAACATGCTCAGTGGTTTGTTAGAGGTTATATAACACCTTTCAAATGAGCGCTTTCACATAATACTTTCACAAATTCACGTAAATTCTTACAAGTTGTTTTATGTGCTTAGGCTATGGGGAGTGTTGATATTGGGGTAAGTCCCTTTTTGGAGGCACATATTGTTTCCATGGCGAAGCAACTTGAGAAATTATATACAAATTCAGCACATGAGACTCATGGAAGACTTTGGTGTTCAAATTGTGAAATAGAATGACACACCAATGATACTTTCCTTCAAAATTTGGTGCACGCCATGATAGTAGAATGTGAAATCTATCATGGGGATCATGATCTAAGTATATGACCTTCTTTATAACACATGCTCTGTAAGAATGTGTCCTACAATTGTAATATTTATACCTCTACTACTCATGACATGAAGGATCGTTGGATAATATACTAGATTCATGATGCAATTGATATTGGTGTTTTCTAGGCCAACATTGTAAAAATTATAAGAATCGGGGCATCAACATGAAGGGCATGAAGATGGAGGAGGAACGAGAAGAAACTTTCTTGGAGGATCCAGAGGCCATGGTGGTTGCGGTGGAGGAAGAAGTTAATTCCCTCATGAAACTTGTTTCAATTATGGATCTACGGATCACTGCAAGTACGAGTGTCTAGATTTATTACAATTCTCATCATGTTGAAAGAAACATAAGAATGAGGAGTTCCATGACTTGTATACTCACATGAGCTAGAACAAGAAGAAGGAGAAGGGCATGGGAATGGTTATTGTGAAACATGGTAAACCTATGTTCATGCCTACAATAGCGTCTAATCCTGAGTTAGATTCTGTATTAGTAACTTCACGCTCTGAAGCTACACGTGACAAAGAAATAACAAAGTAAAAGCCACTCATTACAAAAGAATAGGTATTGCATGGAAAGTACCCTAATCCAACTTATCATAAGGAGGTTTACTAAGAGACTATGGAGGTAATTAGGACCTTGTAAGGAGAGATCCACTTGAAAGAGAAGTCACAAAAGTTGAAATAAGTGAAGAATTGTGAGATCCCCTAGATTGATGTTGATGATGTCAAAGAGGTATGTAAGATGTTTTGGTAGGAAAATATAGTTTCCCTAATAGGATAATGGTTCGAGAGGAAACATACCACATGCTAGATGCGAGCGTGAGAGGAATATATTACATTTTATATTTCCCCCTCATAGTCTTGATTATGACAAGGAGATCATGTTGAATTTGGTATTTGAGGGATGTCTTTTGCATAACATACTAATTGAAAAAAGTGTAGAGGTTAAATTATTACCCTTGATGCATGGAATCATATGGGGAGACCACCATTGCAACCATTTTTAAATGTGTTTTACATGGTGAATAGGGCTAAAGCTATGCCCATCAAAGTCTTAAAGGATGATTTCATAACCATTCAAGGGGATAAGCTCACTAGAGACTTTGAATTCTTAGCGCTTAATAAGGTAGATAATTTACCAACATTACTCGGGTGCCCTTGGTGTTATGCGAATAATGTTGATTTGCACTTCAACAAGGAATACATTATCTTTGAGAACAAGAAGGAGTACATTATTATTCCACTAACAGATGGGAGGTCTGCACCTTATGTCAAAACTATTGGGGATGAAGACAAGAATTGAATTTATGTACGCACCATCAGAAACCCAGAGATTTTGATCCATCAAGAGAAGGAGTCATTCAATGGGATGATGCTTAGTCCTTGAGTGATACAACTAGCATTGCATGTGATAATTGGGTGCATGGAACTTATGAGTTGGTTGGGAGATAATTGAAAGGAACTATGACTTATGTCATCAAGGTGCATTCAATTAGGCATTTGGGAGGAAGATAGTTACCAAGTTACACTAAAGAAGGTAGCCCTGATGTCTTTTTGCATGTTATGGAAGTCTAGTGGACCTGTGAAGTATAACAAAGGAATATTCTTACGTATACCTTGTGTGGGACATACATGCTTTAGTGGATGACTCACCAGTATAATATTATAGAGTGGTATGAGGTAAGAATCTTGTTCTCTGTTAGATTCCTACAGACCAATGCAACTTCAAGGATATGCGGTATCATGGGAAGGATTCAGCCTTTTAGCACTTTCAGAAATGTGAGAAATACTAGATGGAAGGCCCAATATCTTTACCTCCTTCACTCTGGGTGCACAAGTTCTATTCCACTTTGCAAGATTGTGCACATGCTTGGTATATCGATTCAGAGTTACATCATTAAATAGGAAATTGGAAAGAGTTGACGGCTGATATTATTCAAACTTTTAAGTATTTATCTTCTAAACCATCAGTGAATGATGCATTATAGGTAGTTAAGCACATTACTCTGGGAGATAGTGCTAAATTTGAGGACCTCATCCTATATTTTCTAGGGATCTGATTTGGAGGAACACTTGAGGAAGGATAAGAAACAAATGAAGTATAGTTTGAGTGTGCCTACCTAGAAAAAGAGAAAGGAAAAATGGTGTACCTAATAGAAGATGAAGAGATAGATAACCTCAATGTAGATCATATAGAGGGTATGTATAACATCTTGGATAGTTTGGATGAGAAATTTCATGCCTACCATGATCCATTGAAGATAAAGAAGGTAAAAATTGGCACCGAAGCATTACCGAAAGAAGCAAGCATGGTAATTTCTAGACAAAACAAGAGGTTTAAATCATAATTGAATTGTTGTGTGACTTCTAGGATTTGTTCCCACATGGGTATCATGATTTATAATGAGTTCATCACTCATTGGGAGAGATGCATATTAATTTAAAGGAAAGTGTGTGCTCAATTAGGTATAGGCCTTATAGGATGAATCCTAATCTGTGCATGAAGGGGAAAGAAGAAATTGAAAAGATGCTATAATATAGAATCATTGAAACTATTGAATAATCTAAATAGGTTATTCCAATCATGATTATTATCAAGAAATATGGAAGGATATAGATCTGTGTAGACTACATAGACTTTAATACTACATATGTTATAAACCCTTTTCCTATGCCTTTTACTAAGGAAATCTTGGAAGGTGTGGTAGGGTGTGAGATCTACTCTTTTATAGATGGATTCTCAAGGTATCAATAGGTGAGGATTCCAAAAGAAGACCAGGATAAGACTACTTTTACCACTGAATGAGGAACTTTTGCTTATATAGTTATGCCATTTGGGCTTAAGAATGTGCCTGCTATTTTTTGTGCATTATGGTACAAGCATTCCAAGACTTTATTCATAATTTTTTACAAGTCTACCAAGATGATTGGACATTGTATGGGTTAGTGAAATATCATTGCAATAACTTTAGATTGATGTTTGAAAGATGTGGGTAGTTAAGTACCTCTCTAAACATTAAGAAGTGTGTTGTTGTTACTCCTTTTGGCACATTACTAGGTCTTATTATTTGCAAGGAAGGCTTATTGGTAGAACTTGTAAAAGTTGGTGTTATTTTAGGTTTCGAGGAGCCTTCCAATCAAAGTGTAATGTGCAGATTTTTGGGGCATATTATATGTAGAGAAAAATCATATTGAAAATGGAAGAAAAAAAATGTAATGCAAACCTCCCTATAATCCTTCAGTGCAAACCTTAGTAAGGTTGTGGAGACTTCATTTGTGGAACCTTGCAAATGAATGTGGGTGCTCTTTAATTTTCTCCAAATGTGATTACAAATGCTACAGACATAGATACTTTGGATTAGAAATTTAGCAGAATTATTGTACTTAAGATTCAAGAGGATTTGTAAGAGAGTAAGCCTATAATTTATAGAGGAAAAAGTAGTTAGAAATTGGTTACATATGGTTGAATGCACATGCTAAAAATAACATTAGACAAAGTTATAGTAGTGTCGAAGCATTTAGGGGAAATAAATGAATTAATTACATAAGTTGCATATGGGAAGGTGGTTGTATGTGTAATTCAATTTCCCTCACCTTTCTAGGATTCTAGAAGTGAAGTTAACTAGGATAATGATATGAAGTCCAAATGGAGTCCAAGTGGATGTTGACCAAGTGGCAGTTGACTAGGATGTGCACACACTTAATTAATTAATCATTTAATTAGTAAATGGAAATTTAACTTAGCTAAAGGGGTATTAAGGATACATGGGATTAATTTAATTAATCTAAGGGGTATAATTTGTATGAATTAATCAATTTAAAAAATTAATCACAAATGGGTGAATAACAGGGTGTATTACAAAGTGAACTAGGATAATATGGAAACATGTGTGTAATTTTGGGGTGTCTACATTTTCCCCTCTTTCAAGTTATATTTTGAAGTAATAGTACTTTTAAAGATAGTAGACACATGCAGATCGGTGAGTGGAAAATTGTGAAGCATTGGGATGCCCCAACAAGCACAATAGTAGAGGAATTCACCCTAAACTGGGTGGATGACATGAAAGGTGGTGGAAAACCACTTAATAGGAAGAAAAACAAGGGATTAGAACAAGTACTAGAAAAGACTGTGCCCGTAGCATGATCTTTCATTTGAAGAATAATTTTAGAACAACCTTATTTTTGTTATTGCACAATAGAGTTGTCACCATGATTATGAAAGAATCAATATGGGTAACTTAGATGCACGCAAAAAAACTCACACAACAAAGAAAAGATAAAAAAAGGAAAACAAACCCAATATATAAAGTAGATTCCGACATCAGGGTTATCAAGGAACCAAGATATAATCAGACTACATATAAGTGGTCCAACAAGTAAACACCAAAAAAAAAACAAAATTTTGAAAAACAAGACAATCAACTATGCTCCTAATGTGTGCCACAATGATGATTAAGTAGATAAAAATGCACCCAAGTGGGAATAAGATTAGACTGGAAGAGCAGAGTTAAAGTGGCTCCTTATGACACTCTTATTGAATATGTTGTGCAAATGATCGAAAATAAATTTCCCTAGGTGAAGTTATATCACAAAGGAAAAACAATTTTGTGACTCACCCCAAGTAGAGTTAGCATATCATGCAAAGGGAAGAAAGTGATAGGTGTAAGGTTGACATGAGCACTAGGGTAATAGATAAAGGTATGATTTTTTTCAAGATTGTATTGGGATGTTGAAATATTCACTCCAAGGATTTTCCTATTGTAGGATTTCTACGATAAGTGAATTTTTGTTCAAATTTTGTAAAAAAATTTAATTTTTTTTTAGTTTTTTGAAATATTTGATTTTTTTATTAATTTTGTGAATTTTTGAAATATTTGAGAAGGATTTGGAAATAAAAATGCAAATAAAACGTAAGAAAACATGAATACACAAAAAGGAAAAATTTCCATGGCTTAAATAAACTAGGAGAAAAAACACCACATGTAAGTGACAAGAAAGAAAGTAACAAGCATTGAAAACAACCCAATATGAACAGGAAGGAATAACACCAAAGTTATATGTGAACTAATATGTAAATAAATTTCCTGCAATTGGTCCATAAGTGCATTTCTACACATAGAGTCTAGCTATTGTAACTAACAAACATAAGAGAATAAGCTAAGAATATACAAGACAACATTCCATATGTACACACTTTAAACAAGAAAATACAACAAACAACATAGTAAAATAAACACACTAATTTTAAATACTAACAGGAAATCTATAATATAACATAACTCACAACAATAATTTCTAAAGACTTTCCAAGTGTTTTATACAATGAAGAAATGAACAGATGTCAAGTTTCCCCCAAGAGAAAGCTAAAGCCAATTGATATCCCTAAGAAAATTTATATTAAAAAGAGTGGCTTGATTGATTGTAAAATATGATTGGGAGCAATCAAATGAAGAAAATGGTGAATGAAATTACATATCCTCGAGTGTTTTTTGTTTTTAAAAAGCATTTTGAAACATTTTGTATTTTTTTTTTTGTATTTTCTCGACAAATTTAATATTGTTTTTAAAGTTTGGTGAATCATTTTTGAATTTTTTTAAATATTTTTGGAATTTTGAACCAAACACCAAAGAAGAGGGAAAAGGAAATTCCTAAGTCAAAACAAACATGCTACGTATGAAGAAATTGAATGAAATCATAATGGGAGGTGAACAATAGTGGTAGACAATGGGCATGACAACCTAACAAGGAGAACATATGACACATGGTGAGGAAAAAGATACAAGTGGGAAACAAGGGAAATGATGAAACATGTGGAGGCACTGATATGCCCCTAGCACACAGGTAACTATTCTAAGACTTAGGATTATAACTTCTTCAAATGAATGGCATTCAAAGGATCCTTAAACTCTTTGAAATGCTTAGTAGATAGTTTATATGTGCCAAATCCAAATTTGGTAGTTATAACAAAAGGACCCAATCAATTAGGCTCAAATTCTCCCTATTTTTCTTATGGTTTAGTTGTGTTCTTATGATTTTTATTTAGGAACAAATCACACCAATTTCAAAGCTATTGAGATTTTATCTTATGATTATAATTATAGTACATTCTATTCTCGATATACCTGCATATGTTATAAGGTGCAAAACTATCTCTTGTTCAGTAATTCTAGATCTAAAAGGCATGCAACATAATAATCCTCTTCATGAATGATTTGTTGAAGGGAGACAGAAAGTGAAGGAAGTTCAAATTTGATAGGTAATATGGCTTCAAAGACATATACTAGGGAAAAAGTAGTAACTCTTGTAGGTGTATAGAAGGAAGTGCGGTAGGCCCAAAGGGTAGGATACAACTACGTATGATAATTACATCCATATTTATTGATTATTTCTTCTAGAATGGATTTAATGATTACAATTCTCTGCACGTTTGGGAGGTCTTTAAAAGTAGAGAAGAGGATGAATCATATATATTTCAAATTTTTACCATTGTGAGAAGTGAAAGCATCACATGAAAAATGGGAGGGCCACCTTGCAAGAATGAGCCCACCCATAATCCATCTTGGAAAAATGATACGAGGTTCTGGAACTATTTACAAAAAGGGGTCTTACGAATTTTATTGAAAAAATCCAAGGTTTTGATGGATATTTTAAATAAATTTGTGCATGGATGGAGGAATCACGTGGTTGAGTACAGTAATATCAAGGTTGAGATTTTTGAGGAGCTAATTGCCCATGTCACTTTGCTCAGTCTAGATGGAACCAAATTCTTCAACAAGTGCATGGACAGAGGGGTGGAGGCTACAAAGTTTCTCGATGAGGGGAGAATCTAGAGTTCATGACAGTTGGCATCAAAATTGTCTTTGTTTCAGAGCCCTTTGCTAAGATTGCAAGGATGGTGGTAAGGTACGTTACTCTGGAGGGGCGATTTGTCACTATCCCTTAGAAGCACTTAATCTTCCTTAATCACATTCATATAAACCTTACGAGTAAAATTTTCTCATTATTTTCTCGAATTCATTGGAGAAATCAGACTTTGGAGGTGCAAAACCACACTAGGGTTGTTCCCCTTCATCAAGGGTTGATCCTTCTCATTCACCGCTACTACACAACTTGTCCCCACCCCCATCCTACTCCCCCCTTGCCTCCATTCCTCCCCTTCCTGATAGGAAACTTGAATTTTTACCACCACTAGTAGGAAAAGGAAAGAGATGAAAGCTAACGTCCCTCTGTCATCTTCTTAGAGGGTTTTAAGAAGTCATAAAGAATCTGGAGCTTGCAACGAATTTACTTCACATTAGTAATCCGGTGGAAGAATCTAAAGATGTGGACCTGTTGGTCAGGGTTGAAAAGATGGAAAAGGAGATTCATGACCTAAAGAGTGCTATTAGGGATATGGATAAAATAAAGGGAAAAAGGAAGCCACAAAACGTTGAAGAAGATGATATCATTGCTGAAATTTTCAAGAAGCTTCTCTCTGGATGTTAGGCTTGGCAATTCAAAAGGGCATAATGAATGTATACTCTCAGCTCTTAAAAGTATCTTTAATTTTATAGAGAAACATGTACATAGTATTTATAGTCTCAACGGAATTACCATGGATATTTGGGGTTCTAAGGAGAACAGAGATCTTGCAATTTCCAGGAAAATTTGAAATATTCATCCCAGGCCACAGCCATTTCATTCTTCATCTCACTCCAAATGATTAAGGCCAAGATTGATCAAGTTATCAAGTGATGTGGTGCTTTGTCATTACATTTCTTGGTGGTGAAGTTGCTATTTTTGGTGATTTTGGTGCTATTTTTTGGTTGGGATGACCAGTGGTGGTTCCCTCTTGTTCGTGTTTTGTCTCTTTTGCTCTTATTCGGATCACTATCTATCTTGATCCTATTTTGTTTCCTATATTGTATTATCTGGCTGTTGAGCCTCCTAGTTTATGATGTTTGGCATATCTAGGATTGGTTTTTCTTCTTTTGATATCTGGATTTTGAGCCTTTTTGTACACAGGGTATAGTCCCTTCAAAACTATTTACCCATAATAAAAAAATTCTTAGGATTGGTCGTTACATTATGGATAGTAGGGTGTATCCCATTTGAGGTGGATATTATATTTTTAGCTAGGGCCTTGAGATCCTTATTTATGAAAGAACCACTATTATCAAAGTGACAATAACAACGGGGATTCCAAAATGACAAATAATATGGTTGAAAATGAGTTTAGAAATATTGCACCCAATAACATTGGTAAAAGGCATAGCCTCAACCCACTTGGTGAAATACTCAGTGGTAGTTATAATAAATGTGTGGCCATCAAAAGATGTGGGATTTATTTTTCTAATTAAATCAAGTCCCCATTTTGAAAAAGGCCAAGGTGAAGTAATGGGTTGCAATGCTTGGGATAGTACATGAATGAGATTATCGTGTTTTTGGCAAGCATGACATTTCTTCAAAAGAATTCATGCATCTTCCTCCATTATGGGCTAGTAGTATCCAATGCGTAAGATCTTCTTCACAAGGACCATTCCATTGGTATGAGCACCAAAAATTCTGAATGTACTTCAGCTAGCATCTGATTAGCTTCATCCTAATTGATACATATTAAGAGAGTCCCATCATAGCCTCTTTGATACAAGGTGTCAGAAAGAAGGGTGTGGCATGAAGCATGTTGTGCTAAGGATATTTTATTAGATGAATTAAAATTAGGAGGGTAGGCTTTGTTTTGAATGAAGATATATATATATATATATATTGTTGTACTAGGGATGATTAGTACCCAAAATCTCACAAACCATGGTGGACTCCTTTAATTCATATACGGGCACCAAAATATGTTCAAGGAGGAACTTGTTGTGAGTTTGATTGGTGTCAAATGAAAGAAGGGAGGTGATAGTTTCCATGGAATCCATTGATTTGTTTTCTATGTGAGGAACTTGTTCAAAATTGATAATCTAGAAATAATGTCTAAGGTTATCAACGATTATTTTATAGGGTAAGATATTTTCATATTTTACTTGATATTCTTCATTAACTTGATTAATGACAAGAATATAATCACAAAAATATCAATTATTACATGCGTCATGAGATAGAAAACCCTAATCCTAATTTCAATGCTTCATACTCTACTATGTTATTTATGCAAGGGGATATGATACAATAATATTTAGGTATGAGGGCTCCATCTTGTGTACGTAAGACAATTCCTGCTCCATAATCATGGATGTTGCAAGATACATCAAAGAATAACGTCAACAAGGATGTTGATTTTATGTACAAAATTTATTCATCTAGAAATTCAAAATTTAATGGTTGTGAACCTGAAATGGTGTTGTGGCTAGTTGATCTACTAGTGCTTGAACTTTTATAGCTTGTTGATTGAAAATTTCAATGTCAAATTTGCTAAGAAGTACAATCCATATAGACATTCGTCCTATTATGACTGGTCTTGAAAGTAATTCCTCAAGAGGATCAACCTTTTAAATTATCTTGGTGGTATGATTTAGGAGATAGTGTCGCTGATTTCAAAAAGTATAAGAAACTTCTAAACAAGCCTTTTCAACCTATAAATACTTGGTCTCATGTTCAAGAAGAGTTCTGCTCAATTAATACACATATTTTTCCTAACCCTTATCATTGTGTTGCACCAATAATGCCCTAATAGAATGTTCTATTACATATGTATATAACAACATAGGATTATCCTATATAGGCGGCATGAGTACCACCAGCTATGTCAGGTATTATTTCAATTTTGCAAAGGTGTCTTGACATTCTCGTGTCCATTTGAATTAGACATCCTTATTAAGTAGTTGGTTAAAGTGATGGCACTTATCTTCTAATTGAGAGGTGAAGCGACGAATAGACTGTATTTTTCCTTGTAGGTCCCTTATTTTTTGAAGGTTTTGAGGAGGTGGAATATCTATTATAGATTTGACCTTGGTAGGGTCCACTTCAATTCATCTTCGTGAGACAATGAATCCTAGAAGTTTTCCTGAAATGACACCAAAGACACATTTTTTTGTATTAAGGTGAACCTTGTACTCCCTTAACCACTCAAATATACACCTAAGAACTATTAGATTATCCCCTCTTGTCTTATATTTAGTAATAATACTGTCGATATAATCCTCCATTATGTCATGAAGAAGGTCATCGAAAATAACATTCATGGCACATTGATAATTTGTACCAACATTTTTAAGGCCAAATGACATGAACTTATAACAAAATGTTCCCCATGGGGTTGTAAAAGTTGTTTTATGATGATCTTCTTTAGAAATTTGAATTTTGTTATATAAAAAAAACCATCCATAAGGGATAACATCTCATGGCCCGCATTAGTATCGACGATCATGACAATATTAGGCAAAGGGAAGTCATCCTTGGGACATGCCTTGTTAATGTCACAAAATATATACAAATACATATTCTAGGGGTATTCTTCACAATTGGTACCATATTAGATATCCACTTTGAGTAGTCAATGCACCGTATGAAGCCTACATCCAATAATTTTTGTAGTTTAGACTTAACAAGCAATGCAACCTTGGGATGTATTTTATGTAGTTTTTACTTTACATGTTTGGCATCTGGTTGTACCACAAGGTGATGAACCACAAGAGAAGGATCAAGGCCTAGCATATCTTTGTAAGACCAATGATACATCTTGAAACTTGATTAGAAGTGTCATGAAGGCTTTGGTTTCAGTTTTTGATAAACTGGCACCTAGTTGTAACAATTTTGGTTGGTCTTTAGTTCCAATGTTAATTGTTTTCATCTCTTCTACCAAAAAATTAGAAGTTTCATTATTTTGAAATGATGTTGTAGGCTTGTGTATATTTTCTGATATTTCGGATTTGAATTTCCTCTCTCTTGTGCCTTTCAATTTTTTTCACTAGGAGATGTGTCCTTTTCTTTCTTTTTCTTTTTCATTTTTACTTCTCATATAATGCCTCATAAAGGTTTTCACTATGCGAGATATAATTTGTCTTTTGTCTATGTTTAATTTATTTTTATTTAGGACTGGAGATTGTAAGTTCTTCTCTCGAAGTATGTGTTAGCATCAAGGTTTATATTGAAACCCTTCTTGTAGTATGACAAGAGAAAAGGGTCTCAAGCCCCAAGAAACTTTTGGATGGCCTCATTATTTTGAAAGAGGTCCATAGAAATATGAAAATGTTGGTGTTGATCAATGAGGGAAGGATAAACAACATCAAGGGTTTGAATGGATACTTGTATTTGAGTAAAATTGTAGTATCATCTAGGTATTTGAAGAGGCTATGTGTGTAACCGGTCTCAACTTCAGAATATAAATCCTCATCACTAAGTAATACATCAAATACGATAGGCCTCTTCTAATATATATCATACCCTAAACCATATGTGTAAAGATTATCCTTGACATTCATAGGTTTAAGAACACCATGTCCTTTTGGGCTAAGGCCTCTTCCTTTACTAGTTCATGTTGTTCATCATTATATGGTCCTTGGTCTAATAGTGGATTCAAGCATTCTTCCATCCTATCTTTGTATAGCCAAGATTCATCATAGATTGGAATATGTTCATATTATAGATATCCATATCATCTCCAAATAGTGTTTTTGAGATAGTAAGCTAGAGGTTCTCATAGATGAGGAGAATTAGGATGCCCATAGCTATGAGGTGATAATGGGATTTTTCCAACAAGAAATCTATTTTCAATTGTGTACTCACCTAATCCTTTATGAGAGAATGTAACTTCAGGTGATACCTTAGATTTACATGATTTAGAAGAAGATGTAGAGGTATGAAGAATATTCTCGGTGAAGATTTAGATGTAGATTCTTCAGAAGATGACTCAGAAGCATGAGGGCGTAATATTATGTTAGGTTCAATACGGCTGGTAACAATAGGTGTTGCACTAGATTAAGTTGTTCTATCAAAAGTTTGACTATAATGTTATTTTTTTGTACCTTTCTTAAAAAAACTTAAAGTATTGAAAGGGGTTAATATCACCACATAAGGTTAAGTCTCTGCCATTATGTGGAAAATTTATGCATTAATGGAAGGTTGAAGGTACTATGTTCATCGCATGTATCCAAGGTCTACCCAGAAGAAACTTATACGACATTTTCGCATCAACTACATGACAGATAGTATGGAGGAGTTATGGGCCTACTTGTATGGGAAGAGTGATTGTACCACAACATCGGTGCTCGATATTATCATAACCATGAATGGTAATGATTTTATCATCTAAGTCATCATCTATTGTGACCAAGGTAGTGAAACATTTTTATAGAGAATATATTAAGAGCCACTCCATTTTCAATAATAACTACGTTGACCTTATGGTATGTAACATAGGCTTTAATATACAAGGAGTTATTGTTAATCAGATTTGGGTTCAACATATCTTGAGGGAAAAAATATAGGATAGGATTTTCAAGCTTAAGGTTTGTAATCATATCCTAAACCTATTGAACATTGAGAGAATGAGGAACATGTGATTCATTTAGAGCACGAGTGAGAGTATATTGAAATTTAGGTGACTCTTTTAATAGTTCCATTAGAGATATATGCACTGGCATGCTGGCTAGTTATTTGATGAAGTCATACTAACCCAGAATGGGATATTTGGCATTTGAGTTTGACTTTTGATTCAAATGAGTTATTGGTTTAGATGTTTGAGGTTCTGCAGAAGATGTAGAAGGTTATTTTTTTGTGGGAACCCATATCTTCCTTTAGCATGTGGTCACAACATTACTCGAAGGTTTGAATTTAATGATCACTATTGTAAATGGTACTTCCTCAATAAATGAGATAATTGAACTGGAACCAACATTATTTATAGAGGGACCTTTGTCAACATTTTTATTTTCACCGCCATGTTTGGGAAATGGGTTTGAGAATCCCTTCATACTTTCATTGGGTGTCTTATTTGGTGATGGATCTTCAAAAGTGATATCTCCACTATCAATGAGGTCTTGAACTAAGTGACATAAGTGAAAGCATCTATCACTTGGGTGACCATCAATGCGATGAAAATCAAAATAAGTATCATCTTTATACCAAGTATGTTTGGGTTCTCCCTCAACCCAAGGTCTTGTGATGCGATAGGTAACCATGTTTTCATTAATGAGTTGTTGAAGGAAAATTGATAGAGGTTCTCCCAAAGGAGTGAAATGACGTCGCTTAGAATCAGAAGAAGAGAAAACCTCTTTGTTAGAAACAACAAGAGGTTTTTTACCTGTGTTTGGTCTATTCTGAATGTTTTGGAAATTTTGCACATTATGGTTGTCTATAAAACCATCATTGACCATATTACAATTGCAATTAACATGTTTAGAATTATCTTAGTGAGAGATATTAGGATGGTTACTATGTTTCCCATTAACTTTTGAATGTGGTTTCATCAAATTTTTTGCAACAAGAGCCTTTTTAATCTACAATCCTTTTTCAATAACTTCTTCAAAATTATTAAGGAAATGAATTTGCATTTGAAAGGATAGCTCACTATTGAGGTTAGGTACAAAGATTATCACAAGTTTTTTCTTAGGTATGGAGCATGGAAAATGACTAGCAATCCCACACCATATTTGTAGGAATTTTACAAAGGTTTCATTTGTTCATTGTTTGGCATTACAAAAATCCATCATTGTAATTTCAGAGTCTAGGTTGAATGAGAAATGTTTAACAAACTTCTTTAAGAGGTCCATGAAAGTTTATATAGAGCCCTTGGGGAGGTGTAGAAACTAGTCCAAGGCTTGTCCACCTAGACTTTATGGAAAGAGATGCATTAAGAAGACATCACTATAGGACACCTCTTGGAAATCCATATAAAACTTGTTTATATGATCTCTAGGATCATTTGTGCCCTTGTATTTGTTAAATTTGGTCATCTCAAAATATTTGGGAAAGGGGACAAGAAAAATGTTCTTATCGAAGGGGTAAGGACAAAATTATTAAAAGCTGAATTGTTTTAATTGATGTTGCATACCTGAGATGGTTTCTTTCATCATTTTCCATTCTCTTTCAAATGGTGAGTTGTTCTACAATAAATATAAGGAAACATAGATCATAGATTTTTTTTTATATTTGGTGTGTGTGGTATGAATTTTAAGTGAAGCATCACTAGTTTTATTTGGTGCCTCATTACTATGGGATTCATTGATGAATTTGGAATTTAAGATAGAAAATTGCTTAGCCATGTCATTAATTTGAATCATGAGGGATTGAGTGGGATTAGTGGCCAAATCATTTGATTTCACTTTGTTCCTTTGTCGATTAATCTTTGTTTGATTCATTTCCTTTGGTGTTATTCAAGGTGGACTTTTTTTTATCATCATTTTTGTCAAAATGAAAGGTTCACCCTCATTAAGTGGTGGTTTTCTAGGTAATGGTTGTAGAATATCCTCATTGAAATAAGAGGGTAATTTTACTCCCATATCAATTAGATGAAGTAAAAATTGTTCTTTATTCATACACAAGATATTTTTGACACGGGATTGTTCTTTGAGTGAGATGTCATTTTTATCATCCTCATAGTTTTGGTCATTATCACTATTAAATTTTCCAAAAGGATTTTGATGTCATTCTCCCCTTCTAAAAGGACTATAATCTCTATTTCTTGTTCCCACCATTTTTAAAAGAGGGAGGGAGAAAAAGAGAGATGCGAAAGATAACTCAACTTGTAGCAATGTGAATGTGACGATGGCATAGAGGTGTGTGATTAAGTTTGGTAATAAATTTTCCCTTAACAAAGTGAATGTAAATATGGGAAAGAAATTAAGAAGATATGAATGATAAAACCCTTAAAAAAGTGAATGTCAAGATGGAAGCATGATAAAGTTTTTGATAAACTTGACCCTTGACAAAGTGAATGTGAAGATGGAAGAGTGGTTCGATGTAGTGTTTTTTCTCATCCTATAATAAAGTGAATACAAGAATTGAGGAGAGTTATAGTGAAAAATTCTAAATGTGCTTAACCTTTAACAATGTGAATGCTAGAGTTGAGGTGTAAGGATATATTGATTGCAAATGCACTCTACCACTTAGCAAAGTGAATTCTAGATGGGAAGAGGGTATGAAAAAGGATTCAAATCATATGCGATGTGCTCAACCCTTAACAAAAATTAGTTAATAAGGAAGAGGATAATGAAGGGATAAGACTTAAATATGATCAACATAAACATTGGGAAAAGAAGATATGATGAAGTTTCTAAAACACAACAAATATTTTGTCAAGTTAGAGACGTGAAGAAAGAAAATGTATATAGTTTAACAATGATGATGTCAAACTAAAAGATGCAAGAAAATAATGAAGATAAGATGTGATAGAATTGACCTATGAAAAATTAGCACACAACACTATACAAATTTGATTCATAAGATGAAAGTGCTTGGGTGAGGGAATGGATATCCACAACTCAAAACTGGATGTCAAAAATAAGATGGAAACTTGGGTAAGTGCACCAAGTTGGGGGACAATTAACTGGACATCAAAACCTGAATTTTACATTAAAAACAAGAAAACATCAAATTTAGTCTTCTGCGGACTTGAACCATGCCGAAAAGTAAAAAATATGTCATAAAAATGGTACCATTCCGTAGGGGAGACTGTTAGATTTGTATAAATACTGATTTTAAAGTGAATCTAATAGAATAACTATCATTTTATAATTTTTTACTAATAGTAGGTCTTTAAGACACTTTTTCCCGTGAATTTTTATGTCTACGTTTAAGACTCGCAAATTTTGTTTCACTTATCGAATGTGATAAAACTTATACCATCCCAACCATGGTGAAATTATATACATGTTCCAAAAAAATTATTTGATTTCAATATATTTTGATGAAGTTATGGTTGCCAAATGGAAAGTGCTTGTTTTCTTTATGTTTTTATACCACTTTCACGGAAATAATCATAAAAAATAAAATATTACTCAAAAACATAAAAATAAAATCCATCCCAAGATAGATAGTGGCATATAACTTTTCACCAAAGGAAAAAAATATATATCAATTTTTGGTCATCCAAATTGTGGGCAAACAGACTATAATCTTATAGGTGTTTTTAAATAAAATACCAAGTCATTGAATTTTGAGTTTTTAATATAGCTAATATTGTCTATTTTTTTTTTTTAAATAGTATTTTAGAAACTAGATTCTGGATGCTACAATTCATATTAGTATAAGTTTTTCTAATTTTGAGTGTATGTATTGCTAATAATCCCTACAAGTTGATATTATGTTGTTATTTGCAATATGACGTCCACTTATGACCCCTTTTTTGTCCCCCAACTTGCTGCACTTACCCACTTAAACCTTGAGGAATGTAATCCAAATGTTTAAGTATCGAATAAAATGGGAGATAAAATCAAAATGAGGTGAGCAAGAAAGATATAATAGTTTGATGACCATGAAAGAGGAAGACTCAAATAAGAGAATTGCAAATGAATGAAATAAAATAAAATGGAGAAGGAATTGAGGATGAAAATATTGAAAGAATGAAAAAGAGACGAACGTTCGAAAAGGGGAAGTTTTAGAATAAAATTAAATTTAGTGAATGAATAACGATGAAGAAGAAAAATGACAAGAAGATATGAAACGAGAATGATAATAGACTCAAACAAGGACTATGTATAAAATGATGAAAAGATAAGGAAGTTGAAAGAAGAAAATAGAAAAAGAGGTATTTGTGGAAATTTTTGTTTGTGGCCTCTACCTTACATTGTCTTGGAAAATGTTTGGCTTCCTAGGTGGTGTTATCACTGAATCACCGCACCCTTATGTTTATACAAGTGCATATAATTGAACTCACGGTGTGATTGGATAACATGGGTACTATCTCCAAGTTGTGGGACTTGCTACTTGAGATAGACCTCCAGAGAAAGTTGGTTCTTGCTCCTAAACTACCTACCACAATCTACTCTAATGCAGTGGAAAATAACTATTTTAACCTAAATTTCCAAGGGACCAGGGAGAGAGAATGCATAAGATGAAATTCTACACTACAGTGGTGATACAATGAAAAGGAGGGTGTGAGAGTACTCTTCAAATGCATGAGATACAGAAGAAAAGTGCACACTAGAAGAGGTGATGACAGTTCTCCATAATCTAGAAAAATGCATTCACAACAATATTTCAAACATACACAATGATAATGGATCCCTGCATGAACATAATAATAGACACAATATTCTTGTAATCAAGGTTGAAGGGGCAAGAAGAATGCAAGAAAACATAGCAGGGGAAGATACATCCACAAACTTATATTCTATTGCTTCACGTTATGCACAGTTCAATCTATTACAAGATAAGGGCGTGGATCACCATGCAAGGAGTCCACAACAAGATCCTATAACACATCACCTTCACAAAGAAATTTTCGTAGAGCTTTGCTACAAAAACCACCTCCCTTTACAATGAGCACAACACTCCAATTTATAGAAAAATGAGAAGGGAAAGAGAAGGGAAAATGGAAATCTCAAAATATGTCCTTCAACCACTTGTAAGAGGCATTAAATGGAGTAAAATGATTATATATTACTTGAAAAAGGATCCTCATACTGTCCCAGGTGCTGCAACAAAGAAAGAATGATGACCATGCCTCTTAATTGCATTCCCAACCACCAAATAAAACACTGTTATGAACCTGTCCACATTTTGTGAAAACTCCCCACCAATATCTCATCAAATCCATAATTTATTGATTACTTTGTGTTGGGCTTGGAGCCACAATTCCAACGGTACCAATTTTGTGTGATTTCGTTGAGAAATGCAAAAGTTATGGCCTTCTGAGTGCGGGCAGCTATTTTGGGTCTGGCAGGCGTTTTCTGTCATTTGACAGGAATGAGCATTAACTAACTGGAGCCGAATATGTTTATTTTATTTAAATATATCTACCCTTGTTAAAAATAATGTTTTTGTGGCATAGAGGACGTCTTGCTCGCTCCAGAAAGTCCAATTTTTTGAAAATCAGAGCTCGGAGTCAAAAGTTATGGCCGTTTGAAGTTCACGGGTCAAACGTTGACTTTTCTTCTTTACCTTCAAATTTGTTTCGGATTTTCGTGTCCAACACGTAATTTTGTCCCGGCTGTCCCAGACACATTCTCCCGCATCGGCTGATTCGGGCTTCCTTGTCTCTTTTGCGGCCTTTTCACCTTTTCGCCCTCGCGTACTTTTGTCTACTGCCCTGCATAAAAATCCTCGAATTGCTCGAAATAGACCGTCTTTTGGCAAATCAGCCGATTCACGTCCCAAACCGCATGAAACAAAAACTTGATGATTTTCCTTGCTTTCGGTCGATTCGGATTTTCACTTCCCTCGCATCCCGAAGTCCAACTGTCCCGCGGACCGCTTGGGACAAAAATGTCCGACTTAGCCGATTTTCTTTGTTTTTTCGGCCCCAAGCTTGGTACGATGAACCTCAGTATGACCCGAACCCTTCAGACCCGAAATGCTTTAAAATAGTCTTGCAACCTTATTTTTTGCATTTTTTCCATTTTCTCTAACTCGTTGGGATTTCTTCTTGGATGAGAGAGTTAGAGAGAAGCCGAGGGGGCCCCAAAAACATGATTTTGGGCCTTGAATCAATCTACTTGCTCGGGACTGAAGAATTTGATGCATGTTATCAAAATTACCTTGAGGGGTGAATTTTGGATAACTGGTGGCTTTCTCAACTAAGTGTCAATAGTATATCCAAGAGAGAATGATGCTATTACTAGGTGATGGATTTATTATACCCCCTTTGAAACCCCGAGAAAATATCTTTCTCATAATGAATCGCACCTGGGTTTTCCACTAAGGATATTCGTTACTCTAACTCACAAGGCTTTACTAGTCGGGTAGGATAAAAAGGTTCCTATTTCATCCACCGGTTCCCTCAAGGTGTGGAATACTTAGGAGTTCCTAAAACTATCCCATTTTTTGTAGCTTAAGGCTTATGACAAGGGGTTTATGTTCTAGTTAAGCGGTTTATTCGTAGATCTTAATCAAACCTGCAAATACAATGTTTTAAATGTTGTGTATTTTTTCTCTTGTGATCTTGACGTGGTTTAGTTATACACTATTTGAAAACCTTTATTTAGTAGTTTTTGAGTGTTTTATCCATCTTTATGAGAGTGGGTCGTGCAAGCAAAGATTAGAAAGTTTTTAGAATGAGGTAAAAAAGACAAACAAACAAGACAACATAAATGAACCCACGTATCTGATTTCCAAGATCACTTAAAAATTTTGAGGAAAGAACATACATGTGAGTTGTCTTTAATTAGGTGAAACTTTAATTCCCCCAAAAACAAATAAATGACCACATTTATAATTCCTAAGATCAATTAGAAAGTGTGAGGGAAGAGCATATGTGTGAGTTGGCTTTGATTAAGTGAAACATCAACAAAAATACAAAAAAATTCATAGTGAAAATGGAAGACACAAAAATGCAATGCAAACCTCCTGTAATCCTTCAATGCAAACCTCAATAAGGTTGTGGAGACTTCATCTGTGGAACCTTGTAAATGGATGTGGGTGCTCTTGAATGTTCTCCAAATGCGATTGAAAATTCTATAGACACAGATACTTTGGCTTGGAAATTTAGCACAATTATTGTACTTAAGATTTATGAAGATTAGTAAGAGAGTAAGCCTACAATTTATAGAGGCAAAAATATTTAGAAATTAGTTACACATGGTTGACGAAACATGATAAAAATAACATTGGAGGAAGTTATAGTAGTGCCGAGGAATTTAGGGGAAATAAATAAATTAATTTCAGAAGTTGCATCCGAGAAGGTGGTTATATGTGTAATTCAATTTCCCCCATATTTATAGGATTATAGAAGAGCATTTAACTAGAATAAGGATATGGAGTCCAAGTGGATGTTGACCAAGTGGTAGTTGAATAGGATGTACACACACTTAATTAATTAATCATTTAATTAATAAATGTTAATTAACTTAGCTAAAGGGGTACTAGGGATACATGGGATTAATTTAATTAATCCAAAGGGTATAATGTGTATGAATTAATCAATTCAATCAATTAATGACAAATGGGTGAATAATAGGGTGGATTATGAAACTAACTAAGAAAATATGGAAACAAGTGTATAATTTTGGGGTGTCTACACATACAAGTTACTATAGAAAATTTATCAAGGGTTATGCCAAGATTACCGCACCTTTGGAAGAACTATTGAGGAAAAAGGAAGATTCCATTGGGATGAGGTGCAATAAGTGGATTTTGATATGTTGAAGGAGAAGCTTACTACTCCACCCATTATACACTTTCCTCTTAGGGTAAGAAATTTCATGTGCACATGGATGCATCGATTATGGAAATTGGAGAAATGTTGATTGGTGGAGATCTATAAAAACTTGGTGGGAAGATATTTTATGTCGATGTGTACTAAATAATGAGCACATGGGTTTAATGGAGGAAGCTCATGGATGAATTTCTGGTGGAAATTATGTAGGTAGATCCACCACACTTATGATTCTGATGGGTTGTTTGTAGTGGGAGGCATTGTATAAGGATTTCCAAGAATATGCTAGGGGTTGTGATCATTGCTAGCACCTTGGGAATCTTGGGCATAGAGATGAAATGTCATTGAGGCCTGTAGAAAGTGAGGAACCCTTTGAAAAATGGGAAATTGACTTCATGGGATCTATTTCCACTAGCTTGCAGGATAGGATCACACTACATCATTACTTGTACAGACTATCTTACATGGTGGGCAAAAGCAGCACCTACAAAGGATTGCACTGTAGTTACTACACCAAGGTTCCTTTTGAGAATATCATAAGTAGGTATGGATGTCCATTAATTTTAACAAGTGATAAGGGTACTCATTTTTTGAATGATACTGTTAAGATATTATTGGTAGAATTTATGGTAGCCCATCATAAGACTACACCCTATAACCCACAAGCTAATGGAACTGCTTAATATTTCAACAAGATTTTGAGCCATGCATTAATGAATATGTGTGATGTTAGAAGGAAGGATTGTGATAATAAATCCTTTTCTGTTTCTTTGGTCTTATTGAACAACCTACATGAGGCTCAATAAAGCAACACCCGTTTAGTTGGTGTCTGGTGTTGAGGTTGTTTTACTAGTTGAATTTATGTTACAATCCCTATATATTGAAAATGCACGAGGATTGGATGATGAAAAAGCACTTGAATATGGAATTAAAAAACTAATACAGTTCGATGAGATGTGTGTCATATCCCAATGGAGCAAGAAGATAGAGATAACAAGACCTAAGACTTGACATGATCGACACATTATAAATAAGAAGTTGGAGGTTGGACATATGGTTCTTCTATATGATTCTAAGTTTTTACACCACCCTAGGAAGTTCCAAGTACATTGGTTGGGACCATATATTGTGACCTATATACTTGAATTAGGCACTTTCCATTTAGAATATTTGGATGGCACACAGTTTCCTAGATTTTTTAACGAGAGTAGGTTAAATCCATACTATAAATAAGTCTTGTTGGTGTTTGTAATAAGGAAGTATTACCATTTGGATTAGGTTATCATTAAATTCAATAAAATTTATATGTTTTTCTCTTCATCTTTGTTATGCTTGTCCTTTTTTTCAGTGTTTTATGCACATTTACGTACTCAATAGCCAATTATATTCTAAAAAAATTCATGCACAGAGGACCGCACATAGTTTTAGTGTAGAGTGGAAAGCAAAAGTAGGAAGTATGTGGTTGGATCGATGTTGACTGGTGGCTGAGGAAATAAAAACAAAATCACGTGGTATCATAGGAATGTGTGTAGGAGAGATGATAATGGTCAGAGATAAAATGGTGTCAAGAAATAGTTTTATGAAATCCATGTATAATGATGAAGGTGCAGAGTGTAACATTCCCATTTTAAGACTTTATAACAACGGATTTTTTTTCATACATAATTTTCTTTGTTCTAAATTAAAATAATTTAGAACACACATTGTAATGCCAATCCATATCATAATAGAAAACTAGATGTAACTATAAATTACTCGGTGAAACACCGATCTCTCATTTCATGACTAGGTGTTATAACGATCTCTCGTGTTAACTCAATAATATGTATATAACGTATAATTGGTTATTTTAACCTTTTAGGGGTACCCAAGTGTTCTTTTTAAGAGGCATATATTAATATATGCTACCGATATTCATCTGAAATCCTTCTTCTTAAACCGGGTGACATAAGACAATGTAACCAAATAGCTTATGATACTTTGGCAAAAGTTTTTAAACATTTTATCATGTTTAAATTCCTTGATGGCATACTTGTCAAATGGAATAATTCCCTCACCACACTTGTTTTTTTTATCTAGAATTGTCTTTACTAACTTCTTTCAGAAAATACGATTCATGGTTTCATACTAGACAAGGCGTAAACATACACTAGTGTGTAAAAATACTCATGGTGACTTAGGGTACAAATAATACTCAATCGATGTAATTCAGTTGGGTGTGTCTAGTTATCCTAAGTCAATAGTAGTTGACCTTGACACTATATCATGTTCCTATCCTTGTATAGGATATAACCGTGATCCAGTCTTACTTTTATGTCAATCAAGTTAAACAAATTGAGTGGGGTGTTGAGACATATAAACTGCATCATAGTATCCTATAATGACCCTTGTCATTACGAAGGTACTACACTATGGTTTATGTGTGCCAACATCCAACTAATTTTCCTCAACTAGACTAGCATACCTTAGATTATAAGTTTATTAACCCATTAAACATTGTCTTTAAGATTAATTACAACAACACTTAAATATTCAACTACATCATTTAACCTATAAGGTTACAAGTTGAAATTACATGTGAGGTAGGTATGCTGATAAAATATTCTTCCTAACCATTTGATTACATGCTTAAGTTTTTCTTTAAATGAAACATCTTGCATTATATCACAACATGATTGATCTTGAAGTTATGAAAGTGTGTTAATTGATTCCTTACTTATTTCATCCCTAGCTTAAATAAGTTCCTTATAAACCCTTATTTTAGACTTCATGGAGATGAAGTCTAAATTCCATTTAATTCCTTTCTAAGCATTCCAAATTTTGATTAAGGAAATCTTCCTAAGGAAGTACACATTCAATCATTTACTTACAACATTCATAACACTTTAATAAGATCTTAAGTTATGTCTCTATGATTGATTTCATGGGAAGTAACATTTTTCCCTATATTATGGACTAATTTCCATTTATGAAACATATTAAATATGTTTAAATACATCAATAATTAAAACACATACATCTATATAATTCAAACATAGTCCTTTTATATTGTTTAAGGATCTACTTATGAGTGTCAACTTATAAGTTACATCTCTAATTGAGAAAATAAACCAACTAACATTTCAAATTCCCCCCAACCATTCCATAACATTTAACTATATAAACTTCCCTCCTTCATTAGGATAATACTTAATAATACATCCCAATTCATGATGAGAAAGTATTACAATAAAATATTATTTAACAATCAACACATCATTTATTCATCAAGAAGGAGTGATACATTCACTGAATCCAGAAGTATCTTAGAGATTACAAAGTATCATAAAAACAATTTAAAAATAGTTTCATTACAAATTTATTTACCAAAAAATTACATAAGTAATGACGCCACATAATCATCATAATAAAGGTACATTTTTCTTAGTAAAACATATGTAACTTTCTATATGTCTTTCTCGCTTTAATATTTAACAAAATCCATTTGCAAAATTGTCTTGATAGGTTAGTTCATTTGAATTGAGCATGATAAGCACTATAACATCTTTGAAAAAACTATTACTGTGATTACTTTCCCTCTTGACATTGTAAACGTTGACATGTGATTTGTCTTAGGAAAGTGTACTCTTATGACTATTGGAAATCATGTTTGTAATGGATAAATTATTATTGTGAAGAGATTCACTTTGTTTTGATTTCTTCTTACTTGAAAATGAGGCCATTCATATTTTGTACAACTTTAATTCATTTTTAAAAAAAGGGGATTAAGAGCTTGTATTGTTGTTGTCTTAACTATTTTGTTGAAAGAAAAACCTTGGATCAATTCCATTGATCCAAGGTATGCTTCAGTTCTCCTTACCTGATTCATCTAGTTGACTTGGCATTCTAAAAGGAAGTGAAGTGGGACTGAGTTGTGTTTTGTTTATAAAATTAAAGGATCCGGATTCAGTGTCCTTGCTTTGCATCATACTATAATTGGTAAGCCTGGGCCTTCTTGTTAAATATTTTATAATGCTGAATAGTGTAATAGGACCAAGGACCTATTACTAAGTTATTAAGGTAAATACCTTAATCTAAGTTGTAATGTTCTATACTATTTGGATTTTAACCTAAGGTAGTTAAGACCTACCTAGGACCTATTGCTAAACTATTAAGGTTATTACCCTAACCTAAGATGGTATGTTTTATGGTTAGGAAGTTTTGAAACAACCTAAGGAAAATAATATTTACCTAAGGACTAAGGTTGATTTCTAACCTAATGTAAATCTAACCTAAACTAATACTATCTAAAGGGTACCTACAGACTACTTAGCAAGTGGTAAGGGTGGTGGCGTCAGTTTTCAAGGCATTAATGAGATTTGATTTTAGTTTTAAAACCCTCTGAACTATCATTTTTGTAGAGGCATGTGGAGTTAGGGGATACCTAGTTAGCATCACCACTAAATGGAAATTGCATGAATTTTTGAATTAAGGAACTCACCAAATTTTGATGGTGGTGGCGAGGAGAGATAAGAGTGAAACTGACAGTCCTTACATTAATTAGCTTCGGTAATGGTGAAGAAACTACCTAGGAGATATGTAAGGAGGATTTTCATAAATTTGTTTGATCTTTGGTTCATTTCAATTTTTTCTCTACATGGGGTTTTTGGTTCTTCAAACTAGTAGTTCTATTTTTGATCCATCGATATTCTTGGCATTCTTGAGCTATTTTTGGATCCTGTGGAGGTATAAGAGGAAGTAGGAATATTGGAGTTGTTGACATCGCTTGGAAAAAAAAATAAAGACTGTGGAGGCTCAGCTAGAAATCTTCTGCAAATCGATAAGAAGCTCTATCAGGCATGATAGGCTCTACCCATTAAGTTGTTCTTCTTTTTACTAAGTATTTTCATCAAAACAACTTTTCTCTTGGAAACAAATGAGTTTTTATTATATGTTTATCTTACATTAATGATTGTATTTTTCACTATATTTTCTTCTTGAATTTTCTATGTGATGAAGATTTGATTTGGGTTTGTTTCTTTGTTGGAAAAGTGAACAAATCAAGATTTAACCATTGTTTGGACTAAATGTTGTCAAATCTTGTGATCTTCTGTTGAATGTGTAAAAAAATGGTATAGAAGGGTTCACTATTTTTAAAGATAGGAGCTGGGTTTGTTTCTTTTATTGGGTGAAAGTTTGAAATGGGCTATCTTTTATTGAGCTAGAGATGATTTCAAATATTTTTACATCTGTTTGAACTATGCTAAATTAGATAGTCTGACTCAATGTTTAAGGAGTCATTTTTGGCTAGAAAACAATTGTAACATGTTATACTATTGTTGAGCTAAGACATTTTTATTTTGAGAACTATGTTGGATTGGTATGAAAGAATTATGTTTCGGGTTTTTGTTCTCCCTTGTTTGAAATTTGATTAATTCATGATAGCTTTTACTTTAAATTTTATGATGTCAATTTTGTTGCTTGCACCTATAATTCAAGAGAAAATTTGTTAAAGACTTATCTGATTCTGGGTTTGAATGAACCTTCTTGTTGCAATCTATCTGATAGTAGGGATGAAAGTTATCTTTTGGTCATGATTTCAGAAAGGCTTATTGAATGTTTATGCATCTTTTCTAAAATAATATATCGTGCTACAAATATTATCTTGTTGGTTCATCTTATTAGACTTACTTGTATCTTGACATTGAAATTATATATATATATATATATATATATATATATATATATATATATATATATATATATATAGATGTTACTGAAGGAATGGGATATCTAAGTTGAATTATGGATTAGTGTAGTCTTGACTATCTTAAGGAAATGAGTTGGAATTTTTCAGTTTTACTCTTCTCCTTTTGAGCTCGACTTCAAGCACCTAACTTGGGGTCATGTTGCTTTTCTTGTTATTCTTTGTGGTTGAATCGGGGTTGGTTTCTTTCCTTTCTTACCCTGAAGATTGTTCCTTTGATTCTTGTGAAGTTGGGAATATGAGTTGGCTTGACTGTAAATATTGTATTTGTTTCCTTCATTTGCTATTAAAGGATGGGTAAGCTTTATTTGTGATGAAACTCAAAAATAAATCTTGGTCACATAAGATTACATTATTTAATGGTATTATGTTTCTCTCTTGAAGGGAAAGTTAAAGAAATGTATAAATTGATTCTATTAACAGTGGAATGAGTTTGAATGTTCAATTTTTATTTTTTGCTTTAGGTACTATTTCTTAATGAATTAATTTGAATAACTCTTTTAGTCGTATATTTTTTGCTACTGTAGCTATTATTATTTATACGTTAAGATAACCTTATCTTTAGTTTCTAACTTGCATGATGCAATATTATATTTTGATTCAGTGCTGAATAGTTCTATGTTTTCAATGTTTATTAGAGTAGAATGATATCTTAATCGGATCTGCCTCTCTTCTTTTATTCCCATTTTGTATTCCTCTTTTTAGGATGGAATAATGAGATCTTATCTCATCCTTGTGTGTTGATATCCTTCTCTCTATTCTAGGTTAAGGTATTCAATATTGTTCTTTTCAAACTCTAAAGGAAGATATAATTTATTACTCTCCCTCTCTCTCTCTCTCCTTGTTCTTTCTTTCATTCGCTTTACTCTTGGGTATGGATCTTACATTCGGTTACGTTAGATGGAAGGAATTGTTGAGTTGGTAGTAGGAGGATAAATTTTACTTTCTTATCCTTGACTATTGTTTTGTTAGGTATTTAATTATGGTGATGTGTGATTAATTCAAAAGGTGCGAGGTAAATGGAATTTATGCTCTATCAAACCTGTAGATGCTAACCTAAAACCTAGGCTAGACTTTGGATTTGAATTTAGATGTAGTATCTTAAAATAGGAAACTCTTACTTTAATATGTTGATGGTCCTATTGTTGCAAATCAGCAGCACCCCTGGATGTTGATTAGACTTCTAGTTGACATTTTGGACATCCAGTGTGATTGCACAACATTGAATCTTTTCCCCAAGTGTGGGACTTGTAAAATGGGAAAAGAATCTCCATATTAGAGGCTGGTTCCTCAACTCCTCTGATCAGATATATCACTTACAAGTTGCAGAGGTTTGAATTCCTAGTTCCTACCCTAAATTCCAAGGGGACAAAGATAGAGAATGCAAGAAAATGAAGCTAATGCTAATGAGGTGATGCACCAAAGGAGTTGCATAGACACCTGATACTACAATACATACATAATACACAAGAAAACACAGCACAAAGCATGCAAAAATTTCTCAAAATGTAATGAAAGATCAGGAAAACAATGGTAGATATATGAAAGGATTGAGGGATTTTAATCACAGAGCATATATTAACATTCTAGATCCAATATAATGCATTACAGTGATCAAGAGGAAAAAAGCGGTGCTATGTTGCATGGAAAGGTAAAAATTTCTGCAAATTCTACCAAGAAGGAAGAGAAGGGAAGTTGCGGAGAGAAGAGTGTCTCTTTTTCTCAAAACCCATTCTGGCTTTTATAATGCAAACCACAACCCCAAGAGAGAGAAACCTGGGAAAACATGGGAGAGCTTCAACCACTGAACCAAAATGCATTAAAATAGCATGGGAATTCTTACAGGCCCATCCCTTGACATTTTTGCCATCTTTGGGAGAGAATGCGAGACATTATTCATTAAAAATGGTGATTGAAACGTCATTTCTATCCATGACCACATGCCAGAGGCATTTTTCAAATTTCTCTCTCCAAACTCCATCAAAATGTAAAAATGCCCCCGAATCTTGTAGAGAATTTCACCATCTTTCCATTTATATAAATAAGATGCGAAAAACCAAGCTCTGGATCAAAAGATATGGCCGTTTGAAATTTTAGGGCAAAATAGGGCCAAATCGGATTGGCGGGCAAATTTTTTTAAATTTTCCACTTTTTGGTCATTTGGAAAAATTTCCAAAAATTCCTCACTCTTTGCCATTTTGGGTGCCACGTGGCATGTTTTGATTGGGCACGGGCCTTTAATGCTTCATTTTCCATTGTTTTTCCCTTTGGAAAATTTTCCAAAAATCCCGTCGGGTCGATGATCTGAGGACACGTGGCACGTGCTGATTGGGCACGTGCCTATCCTTCTAAATTTTCTATCACTGTTTGATCCTATTCCTTGACTCGGACACATGGTAAAACCTCATTCGTTGTGGGCCTTTCCCTTCGAATTTTCCATGCGGGCTTGTCTTGAGTTTATTGGCACCACCTGACACGTGGCGAGATTCCATTGGTTTGCACTCGGGGGGGGCAATTTTTCCTTGAAATTTTCTACTTTTTCCTTTGGGAAAAATTTCCCTAATTCTCCCCGCCTTCCACCGGTCAGGACACGTGGAATAATTTCATTCACCGTGGACCCTTTGTAAAAAATTTCCTTTTACACAATCCCTTTTGGAAAAAATTCCAATCTTTCCCACGCTCCGCCATTCGGGTTCCACGTGGCATGTTTTGATTGGGACGCGGTCTTGCTGGGCCAATATTTTTGCTTTTGAAATTTGGCAAAAACACTTCGCCAAAATTCTAAATTCTCCTCCATGCTCCACCGATCTGATGCCATAGGACACATGTAAAAATGTGATTGGGCGCGGGCCTTTCCTTCAAAATTTTCCATGCGCCAACAATTAGTCAAATTTTTCAATTTTCTTCCCTAGAGACGTGGCATAATCTGATTTACCGGTGGCCTGCATGGGCAAAATATCCCTTTTGAAAGATTTGCCAAACACTTGGTAAAAACCAAGTTTTCCTCCGACCCCCACCACTTCCTTGGACATGTGGCGCCATTTCATTGGCTGTGGGATTTTCAGGGGAAAATTTCCCATAAAAACTCCACCGGGCCATAACTTCAAAAATACACGGAGTTAGGAGGAAAAATTTACCTTTCTGAAAAGTTGAGAAAGAGCTCTATCCAATGGTGCAATTTCGATAAGGTTTTGAGTGCCTAAAAAGAAAAAAATTATGACTGAGGCACAAGATAGGGAAGAATGAAAGGAGTTAGCCACAAAATGAGTAAGGGGTACATTTTGGATAACAATTTTGGCGACTCAGAGGGGTCATCTTCCTGCTGGATGAAGTTACTAGTTGCCTGAAGCAATCCATTGGGCATGGAGTCATCAAATTATCTGTTTGGTACCAAAACTAACTAGAACACTACAAGGGGGAAGATGGAGGGTGGAACATCACCTGATTGGAGCAAGGCCTGCCAACACATTTCTAGGAACAACAAGCTTGTGCCAAAGGACTTAGGGAAAGCAAACTAATCTACAACAAAACAATGTGCACAAGCACTTGGAGGAATGAAAACCTAAGATAATATGTACACGGTGGACAATTCCCTTGATGAGCAATGCTTTAGGTGGATTCCATTGACTGGAACCTGCAGTTCCTCACCATCCAATGAAGACAATTGGAAAGCATTGTTTTCCTTACAATTTGTGACCATGTATGGGCCACTCTAAATGGCATCAAATTTTGAATGCCTTCCCAGTTTTTCTCTGTCTGCATCCCATTTTAACACTAGATCTCCAACTTAGAAAGATCTATCCTTTTCCTTCTTATCAAAGGTCTTCTTGATCAAATATTGATCCTTCTCCATTACTCGGGATGCTTGATTTCTGATTTCTTGGAGCTCCATCAATTTTGCATATCTAACCTCCACGAGCTCAAACTCCAACAACTCCAACTATTTCATGAGTTCCAATGTTGGCAACTCAAGTGACATGGGCCAAATTTCCTCTCTCCCATAAACAAGCTTAAATGGAGAGTTACCTGTAGATCTCTTGGGAGTTATCCTATCAGCCCATAAGGCTGATTTCAATTTGGTATGCCAAGACCTCTAATTTTCATCAAGAGTCCTCCTAATGATCCTCAACAAGTTCTTGTTTGTAGATTCAGCCTAGCCATTACCCTGAGGGTAATAGTTTGATGAAGTACTTAGGTAGATCCCATTCTTGATAGCCCATTGAGTCACCTTGGACCCAATGAATGCCAATGCATTATCTGATATTATTGTAGTAGGTATGCCAAATTTGGTTGCTATTCCCTCATAGAAATCTAGGATGCTAGATTCATTTACTTCCTTGAGTGCTATTGCTTCAGTCCACTTGGTGAAGTAATCTATGGCTGTTAAAATCTATTTGTGCCCTTGGCTTGAATTGGGATTAATGACTCCAATGAAGTCCAAACCCCATTGCATGAATGACTAGTCAACTAAAATTAGATGCAATGGAAGGGAAGATAGCCTCTCTTTACCCGTGAAGAAGGCACAATTTTTGCACCCCTTGATCCATGCATAACAATCACTGAAAATCTTGGGCCAATAATAGCCAACCCTCATGATATTTAGGGTTGTTACTCTTGGTGCAAAATGACCACCAGCTGATCCACCGTGGAACTCTTCCAACACCCTATGAATCTGATTTGTGCTAATGCATCTCAGTAGCACACCATTCACATCCCTTTTGAACAAAACACCATCAACAAGGGCATATGGGATAGCCTGCAATCTAAAGTGTCTTCTTTTGGTCTTTTTCATCTCTAGAGGGCATAGACCTATGTTTAGGAATTACATTATGTCTTGGGTCCAGCAAGGGGTGAGGGCACCATCATTCTTCTCTTGAGTGATTCCTTGCTCATGGTTGTCTTGCAATGCCAAAACAACCTCTTTCTCATTGCATGCTTCCTTTTGTTTTCTCAAGATCAGCTGCTCACACAATCCTTTTCCTCTGACCAACTTGGTGACTTTGATCTCAATGTCATACTCCATGACACAAGTAATCTAGCCTACTCTCTTTTCATTCAGGTCTTTGTTGAGGAGGAAGTCCTTAACCCCCACATGAGAAACCAATAATTGAACCTTGTTTTTGAAACTAGGTGCTTGAACCTCTTCAAGCTCCTCGATTACTGTAAGAACATGATTCTCAATGAAATAATATCTCACCTCATAGTCCTCTAGGATTTTTAAGAAGAAATTAAGTGACTTGCTCATCATTGCTTTTGTTATGTTGTACTAAAATTGCAGAAATAGTATCATCACCCCCAAATGCACAGAGGATGAAATCCTTGGAGAAATTTGGGTTGACGAGTTGGGGATTGAAAGTTGGCTTCTTTGATTGCTTCAAAATTTCCTTGCCTTGATGTCCATTTGAAATCCATGCTTTTATTTAACATCTTGGTGATAGGCTTGACAAGGGATGAAAAATTTGGGACAAACCTCCGAACAAAATTTATTCTCCCAAGAAACTCGAAGGGCCTTCTTGTGGCTTAGTAGTGGTAGTGCTCTTATGACTTCAACTCTTTTTGGATCAATTGTTAATCCTTATTTGGAGACAATGTGGCCAAGGAGTTTTCCTTCATGGGCTAGAAAAATACACTTTTTAGGATTCAAGGATACTCCAAATATTCTGCACCTTTGGAACACTTGTCTCAAATGAAAGAGATGGTCTGCTGCATTTTTTGAAAAAATAGTGATATCATCAAGATATATCAGCACAATGTTGTTAATCAAACCCTTGAATTCCATGTCCATTGCTCTTTGGAAGGTAGCTCCAATGTTGGACAGCCCAAATGGCATTTTCCTGTATGCATAAGTTCCCCATTTGGTTGTAAAGGCTATCTTGAACTGATCTTCTTCTTTCACCATAATCTGATTGTACCCCAAATAGCCATCAAGTAATGAAAACCTCTTAGAGCCAGCAACAACTTGCAAAATCTGCTCCATGGAAGGAAGTGGGTTATGACCCTTATGAGATGCCCTATTCAAATCTCTGAAGTCAACACACAATTTGATTTCCCCACTCTTCTTTCTAACTGGAACCAAGTTGGCTACCCAACTAGAATTCTTGATAGGGAATATGATTCTTGATTCTATCAACTTATTCAATTCCTTTCTCATGAGAGGCTCCATGTGTGGATTGACTGGCCTTTGTTTTTGTCTGATGGGTTTAGTACTTGGATCCAATTCAATGGTGTGTTGAGCTAACTTGGGATTGAAACCCTTCAAATATTCATAGCTCCAAGAAAACACATCAGGGAATTCTTGACAAAGTTGTATGAACTCATACCTTTCTCGCTCAGTTGTCACCTTACCAACTCGGAGTGATTTGCCTTCTTCCACCAAGATGGACACTGAATCTTCTCCCTTGACTTGAATGTTTTCTTTCTCCTTCCTAAACTGATCATTAGGATTGAAAATGGACTCCAAAGTAATAAGTCCCTTTGGTAGTTTGTTGGTTCTTAGCTGTACCACTTGGTCACCATACTATTGCTCCAACTTTTCCTAATTTTTAGCTGAGAACTCAGCCTCTTCTTACAAGAAATGGATGATTTGCTGATCATTTTCAAACACTTGCCAACTTACATTGTTGTCTGGTATTGAAGGCATCACAATCACATGGATTTTTGTTTATACCTTGTCCTTTTGAATGCTTTCAACAACGTCAAAGGCTGCCCCAACTACTGCAAGCCTATCAACAGCTTGGTTCTCTTTTCTAAGAATGGATTTTATGCCAAAACAAAATCTTAAATGAGGTCCCACACCATGTTTTTATAGCACTTGAGTAGATCATTCTTGAAAACATGTTTCCCCTTAACTTGGTTGACAATCAACTCACTGTCACCAAGGACTTGCAAGTTCTTTATACCTCTCTTGATTGATCAATGCAATCCTTGTATCAAAGCTTTGTATTCAGCAGTGTTATTAGATCATGCAAGCTAAAATCTAAAAGATGAATAATACTTAAATCCTTAAGGGGAAACCAACATAGCTGCCCCTCCTACACCTTTTCTACTCCTTGATCCATCAAAAAACAACTGCCATACCTCATTGTCATCCTTGTGGTTTGGCTTGGTGATGCTAGGAATAGGCTGATTTTCTTCATGCATGCAATAGACTCCTAGCTCAGATTCTTCTATTTCTTGATAAGGGTCAAAAGCATGCACCTTATTTTCCCATTCATCAAGAGTTAGGTCTGGGATGCTTCCTACCTTGGTGTTAGTTTCATCAGTGCTTGGATAATCCTCTTGATCAAATGCTGAACAATTGGTATTGATTTGGCTTGGAGTGTAAGGCTTGATGTGAAAGTTTGCAATAGGTTCAGATCTGATTGTGGCCTTGGTTCCATATCTCATTCTGAACAACATGTGTGACCAATCAGCAGATAAGTAACCTCCAATATTGGTAGTGATATCCCTTAACAAACATAGGGCAAAGAGTGGTGGAAGATCTATTACTGATAAATCTTGTAAAACAACAATGTTGGGGCAGGCATGCAAGGTAAGACTCAAGTTTTTTATCACTCCAACTGTTGTTACTGTTGTCCCATCCAATTGCACTACCCCTTTGGATATGAATTCATACTAAATTCCCAACTGATCAGCTATTTGCTTGGGCATTACTAAACTACTTGCCCGGAATCAATCATGCAATTGTGTACTAATTGGTTTCCAATGATCAATGAAACATAGAATGGAGGGGGCTTCAACATTTTACCTTGCTGTCCTCCATGATTCCCTTTAGGTTGGGCAGCATTTGTGAGCACCTTTTCTTGCATTTGGACTTGCTGATTTGAAGTTGACCAGTCCTTCATGGCAGCTTGTAGCAAATCTCTTTGGCCTGGGATAGATAGTGATTCCCACATTGATATGTTTACATTTGTCTTCTTCATCTGATCAATGATGTTGAATGGAGATGAAGCATCTCTCTGCTATCCCTTGGCCTGCACATTCATTCCTTGTATATGGGCAGCAACAACTGGTGTTTGAGTTGGCCTAGGAGCTGTTTTAGGCAGCCCTTGTGTGTTTGGAACTGAATTTTGCTTGCCAATAATTTGTGGAGTAGTAGGAGGTTATGGATTATTTGGAGCCAATGGTTGTTCTCCACCCAAGTTCCTCCTTTTTGACCTTGTGTTGGCTGCAACACTTTGGGGAACTATTTGATTCATGCAACAAAAATATTCTACCTGCCAGTTTACAAGTGTGGTATCATTTGGAGCTGATTGCTACTAAGATGTGTCTTTTTGTTGGTTATTTCCTTAACTACCTTCACCCTCCACGCAAGTAGTTGTCACCATTAATGCCTAATTTAAGGCACCATTGAAACACATAGATTCATTGTGAGGTTCATTGCATGGGAAACACCAATCATTCTCTTGAGCTATGTTGTTTTGCATTGGCACTAATGCTTTACAGGCAGATGTAACGTTGGGATTATAGGGCTGAAATGGTCTGTTGGCAAGAGGTCTTGCTTGGTTTAAATTTGTAGATGCATTGGATGGTTTTTGAGGTTGGTATGGCTTCCTATTAGGCTGAGCTTGAGGCTGGAAAGAAGGCCTAAAACCTTGGGCTTGTTGCCTTTTGAGTGTAAGCGGCTCATTTCCTAGATTTGGCAATTGCTTCATGACTTCTTGAAGTTCATTTAAGGCACTAGAAGATGAATTAGAAACTCCACTTGAATTATGATTCCTAGGAGTGGGAATAGGGGCTAAAATAGGCATTTGATTAGTGTTTGGGCTCTCTAAACTTGGAAATAGTGGCATTGGAGGCCTAGGAGCTAGCTTGCCAGCTTGAATCAAACAATTTTCAGCTCTAATGGCAATGTTATAAGCAACAGGGATAGTTGTTCCTCCCATGGATTGAATTAACATAGAAATATCAAAATTTAAAGCTTTAAGGTAATATAGAAGAACACCTTCTGCTGCTTGCCTTACTACCACTGGAATTCTCTCCCAAGTCATTTGAAATCTAAAGTTGAAGTCAGTCAGCTACTCATTGGGAGCTCTCTTGATGGTTGTCAGCTACTCAAAAAGGTACAAGTTGTCTCTCTTTTCTCCAAACTGCTCATGGAGGGATATACATAGATGGTTCCAATTTTGGATAGATCCTGAGGCAAAACTCCTGAACCATTTCAAATCTTTCCCTTTGAATGAAGATGCCAGTAGTTTGATAGCAACTTGCATCTCATTGATCTCATGGATTAAAAAAATATTGGCAATATCCTTAACATGATCACCATGAGTGGTCTAATTTTCTCCAGTAAAGTATGGGATGTTCTTCAATGCTACAAATGGGATTGGATTTTGTGCATTGAGAGCAAGTGGGCTGCTGCCAGTGAAATTGACATAGGGGTTGTTTTGTTCCATTCTGATTGGCCTTAGAACCCTTGTTTATTGAATGAAAGGCCTACCAGTGGAGGGGTTGAGAGAGTTCTATTTGGTGGAGATGGAAACCTTTGAATTCTCCTCCCTCTTTACCTTCTTCTTAGAGATAACTACAGATACTCAAAAATCACTTCTTCTTCTCCAACTCTTGACCTTGTGGTGATCCTTCTCATGAGTTTTCGTGCCCTGCACCGATAAAACTAGCTAATTCTTCTTTCTTGGAGTCGCGAGATGTGTAATTTAGGGATATTTTAAGCAAGAAACTTGCAAAAATGGACATCAATTTGTTGCAATGAATATGAAGACCTCTAAGGTCCCACCGGGAATGCCAAAATTGTTGTTGCAAATCATCAACACCCCTAGATGTTGATCAAACTTCTACTTGACATTTTTGACATCCAGTGTGATTGCACAACATTGAATCTTTTCCCCAAGTGTGGGACTTGTAAAATAGGAATAGAATCTCAGATTAGAGGCTGGTTCCTTAACTCCTCTGATCGGATATATCACTTACAAGTTGTAGAGGTTTGAATTCCTAGTTCCTACCCTAAATTCCAAGGGGACAAAGATAGAGAATGCAATAAAATGAAGCTAATGCTAATGAGGTGATGCACCAAAGGAGTTGCAGACACCTGATACTACAATACATACATAATCCACAAGAAAAAACAACACAAAGCATGCACAAATTGCTCAAAATGTAATGAAAGATCAGGAAAACAATGGTAGATATATGAAAGGATTGAGGGATTTTAATCACAGAGCATATATTAACATTCCAGATCCAATACAATGCATTACAGTGATCAAGAGGAAAAAGGGGTGTTGTATTACATGGAAAGGTAAAAATTTCCACAAATTCTACCAAAAAGGAAGAAAAGGGAAGTTACAGAGCTGAAAAGTGTCTCCTTTTTTCAAAAATGAACCCATTCTGGCTTTTACAGTGCAAACCACGACCCTAGGAGAGAGAAACATGGGAAAACATGGGAGAGCTTCAACCACCAACCCAAAATGCATTAAAACAGCATGGGCATCCTTATAGGCCCATCCCCTGACATTTTTCACCATGCTGGGAGAGAATGCGAGCCATTCTTCATTAAAAATGGTGGTTGAAACGTCATTTTTGTCCATGACCACATGCCAGAGGCATTTTTCAATTTTCTCTCTCCAAACTCCATCAAAATGCAAAAATGACCCTAGAATATTATAGATAATTTCACCAGATTTCCATTGATATAAAGAACGCAAAAAACTGAGCTCTGGATCGAAAGATATGGCCGTTTGAAATTTTAGGGAAAAACAGGGCCAAATCGGATTGGCGGGCAAATTTTTTTAAATTTTCCACTTTTTGGTCATTTGGAAAATTTTCCAAAAATTCCCGTGCTCCACCATTTTGGGTGCCATGTGGCATGTTTTGATTGGGTGTGGGCCTTTAATGCTTCATTTTCCATTGTTTTCCCTTTGGAAAATTTTCCAAAAATCCCCACCGGGCCGATGATCTGAGGACACGTGGCACGTGTTGATTGGGCATGGGCCTGTCCTTCTAAATTTTCCATTGCTGTTTGATCCTATTCCTTGACTTGGACATGTGGCAAAACCTCATTCGTTGTGGGCCTTTCCCTTCAAATTTTCCATGTGGGCTTGTCTTGATTTTTTTGGTGCCACCTGACACGTGGAAAGATTCCATTGGTTCACACTTGAGGGGGTGATTTTTCCTTCAAAATTTTCTACTTTTTCCTCTGGGAAGAATTTCCCAAATTCTCCCCGCCTTCCGCCGGTCAGGACATGTGGAATAATTTCATTCATCGTGGACCTTTTGCAAACATTTTTCCTTTTGCACAATCCCTTTGGGAAAAAATTCCAATCTTTCCCCGCGCTCCGCCATTCTGGGTGCCACATGGTATGTTTTGATTGGGTGTGGGCCTGTAGGCCAATATTTTTCCTTTTGAAATTTGGAAAAAGTACTTCGCCAAAATTCTAACTTCTCCTCCGTGCTCTGCCGGTCTGATGCCATAGGACACGTGGAAAAACGTGATTGGGCGCAGGCCTTTAATTCAATTTTTCTATGCGCCAACACTTAGTCAAAATTTTCAATTTTCTCCCTTGGACACATGGAATAATCTGATTCGCGCGGCAGCTTGAGGGGAAAAATATCCCTTTTGAAATCTTTGCCAAACACTTTTAAAAACTAAGTTTTCTTCGACCCACGCCACTTCCTTGGACATGTGGTGCAATTTCATTGGTCGGGGCTTTTCTGGGGAAAATTTCCCATAAAAACTCCACCGGGCCATAACTTCAAAAATACATGGAGTTAGGAGGAAAACATTACCTTTCTGGAAAGTTGAGAAAGAGCTCTATCCAATGGTTCCATTTCCAAAAGGTTTTGAGTGCCTGAAAAGTAAAAAATTATGACTGATTCACAAGAGAGGGAAGAATGAAAGGAGTTAGACACAAAATGAGCAAGGGGTACATTTTGGATAACAGGTCCATCCTAAATTATGTCATAATTATTGAATGAGCTTGGCCTTAGATATTATATAATGGATTAATTTAATGTTGAGTATTGTGGATCATTGCTTCTTTAAAATAACTCTATTTTTGTGAATTATTAGAGTTAGTATCTTTCTTTGATTTAGATTGAATGAATCAAGAAATGAACTATAAATATCTATAGTAGGAATGTGATAAGTAATTTGGATGGAATATTACTTATCTAGTATTTAATTCCTTATGAAATCATTAAATGAAAATTGTTTGATTACATCATGATCTTTACTTAATGTTAATATGGCCTAACACTTTGTTCTTCCTTTCATGAATGTTATTTCTTAATGTTGTATATTTATGTAATACTTTAGTTGTTTCATAAAAGTAGAGTTCTTTTTATGAAACAATTAGTTGAAAGCACATAGTTTTAATGCTTAATGCTTATCAATGCCTCGATCAATGAACTAACCCATGCTAGAAATTTTTTAGATGGAATTCATAGTGATAAAAGGAGACAAGTTATTTTATGATGTTACTTTTTTTACCTAAATAATGGAAAATTTATGAGGAAATATGGTTCATTCTTTAAATGTATTTGTAAGAGGAAAATTTATATTTTGTTATTTAATATTATTGATGTTGTTTGAAATTTTAAATATTTGATATTTTGGACTTGTAAAGTATGTATTCACTTAGATGAATGGATAAGATTGTGGTTTGTACTTTATGTGTCATTCTCTTTCTACATTGTTTGAAGGAAATTGTAGGATTATCTTTATTCTCTCATATTTATATTTGTATGGAATCATTTCACTGACTTAAAATTAATTAGGTGGTAAGGGAATTAGATATACTATCCCTTTATTAAAATGTAACTTAACGAGTTGGCATTCATGGCTGATCATTTAACTAAATCACTATGGTTTATTAAAATGGTGATAATGGAAGTGAAAATTCATTATGATATCTTGAATAACGTAAGGGGTTACAATGAACCCTAATTATTAATAAGAAAGAGGAAGATGAACTACCTCTTAACCAAGTACCTTTAAAATTTTAAGATAATTGAAAGGTAAACATGATCATTTAATAAGTAGAATTCATCTCAATGAATTCTAATATAAAGGGATCTAATTTGGAACTTAAACAAGATAAGAATGGATGAGTAAATTAAGTGAACCATATTATTTGATTGCTACTTCTATTTTATTAAACTGAATCCTAAAGTAGGAAGTTAATGATAAAAAAAGAAATCTTGATGTTTTTGCAAAGAAATTACAACTCAATTATAGTTGGCAATCTTAGGGGTTAATGAAACTAGGGATTCAGTAGGGTTGTTGTAATTAGACCTTAATTATAGAAAATAATTAAGTAATTAACTTATTTTGGGGATATGTACATCCAGATGGGATGACTCAGACGGATGTTGGCACATGCCAACTATAGTACAATACCTTCATGAAGACTTGGGTCTCACAAGGATATTGTGCTAAAATTGACATGTTACAACACCCTTCGAGGTTAAATCACTTGGATTTCTATAACTCGAAATCGCTCTTAGTTATACCCTAGGTTAGGTTAGAAGCATGATTTAGTGTTGGGGACATCTCAACAACTTAGGATAACTAGACACATGTGATTGACTTAGGTCGATCGAGTATGCCTATGTATCCTTAGTCCTCGTGAGTAGTCCTCTACACTAAATGATGTTGCTACCCTTGGTTAGGGTAAAACCTGGAACAAGTGGACTGACAGGAGTCAGTAAAGACCATTATAGATAACAGATGAAGTGGGGTGAAGGATGCATTTCATTTGATGAGCATGCCATCTAGTAATAGTTCTATGTTTTCAATCATTGTTAGAGTAGAATGATCTCTTAATCAGATCTACCTCTGTTCTTTTATTCCCAATTTGTATTCCTCTTTTTAGGATGGAATAATGAGATCTTATCTCATCCTTGTGTGTTGACATCCTTCTCTCTATTCTAGGTTAAGGTATTCAATATTATTCTCTTCAAACTCTAAAGGAAGATAGAAGTTATCACTCTCCCTCTCTCTCTCCATGTTTTTATTCCATCTATTTTACTCATGTGTATGGATCTAACCTATTCAGATTACATTAGATGGAAGGAATTGTAGAGTGGGTAGTTGGAGGATAAATCTTTACTTTCTTCTCCTTGACTAATTTTTTGATAGGGATCTAATTATGGTGATGTGTGATCAATTCCAGGTGCATGTAAATGGAATTTATGCTCTATCAAACCTGTAGATGCTAACCTAAAACTTAGGCTAGATTTTGGATTTGAATTTGGATGTAGTATCTTAAAATAGGAAACTCTTACTTTAAGATGTTGATGGTTCATCCTAAACTATGTCATAAATATTAAATGAGATCGGCCTTAGATATTCTTTAATGGTGTAATTTAATGTTGATTATTGTAGATCATTACTTCCTTAAAATAACTCTATTTTTGTGAATTATTAGAGTTAGTAACTTTATTTGATTTATATTGAATGTATCAAGAAATTATCTATAAATATCTATAGTGGGAATGTGGTAAGCAATTCGGATAGAATATTATTTATCTGGTATAAAATTCCTTATGAAATCATTGGATGAACATTGTTTGATTACATCATGATCTTTACTTAATGTTCATATGGCCTAACACTTTGTTCTTCCTTTCATGACTGTTGTTTCTTTATGATGTATATTTATGTAATGATTTATGTGTTTCATAGAATTAGAGTTCTTTTTATGAAACAGTTAATTGAAAGCACATCATTTTAATGCTTATTGATTATCAATGCTCGTTTCAATTAACTAATCATGGAAGTAATTTTTGCAGATGGAATTTGTAAGTGATAAAAGGAGACAAGTTATTTTATGATGTTACTTTTTTTACCTAAAGACTGGAACTTTTATGAGGAAATATGATTCATTATTGAAATGTATTTGTAAGAGGAAAAGTTGTATTTCTTAATTGAGCTTATTGATGTTGTTTGACATTAAAGATGTCTGAAATGTTTGGACTTGTAAAGTATGTATTCCACTTAGATGAATGGAAAATATTGTGGGTTATTTGTACTTTATGTGCCATTCTCTTTGTACATTGTGTGAAGGAAATTGTAAGATTATATTTATTCTCTCATATTCATATCTGTATGGAATCCTTTCACTTGAATTAAAATTAATTATGTGGTAAGGGAAATAGATACACTATCCCTTTATTAAAATGCAACTTAACAATTCGGAATTCATGGCTGATCATGTAACTAAATAAGTATGGTTTAATAAAATGGTGTTAGTGAAAATTTATTATGATATCTTGAATAATGTAAGGAGGTTGCAATGAACCCTAATTCTAAATAAGAAAGAGGAAGATGAACTACCTCTTAACCAAAGACTATAAAATTTTAAGACAATTGAAAGGTAAACATGATCATTTAACAAGTAGACTTCATCTCAATGAAGTGTAATAAAAAGGGATCTAATTTGGAACTTAAATAAGATAAGAATGGAGGAGTAAATTGAGTGAACCATATTATTTTATAATTATTTATGTTTTTTAAAATGAATCCTAAAGTAGGAAGTTAATGATAAAAAAAAGGGCAATCTTGATGTTTCTGCAAAGCAATTACAACTCAATGATAGTTGGCAATCTTAGGGGTTAATGAAACTAGGGATTCAACAGGGTTGCTGTAATTAGACCTTAATTATAGAAAATAATTAAGTAATTAACTTCTTTGAGGATATGTACATCAAAATGGGATGAATTAAATAGATTTTCAAACACACAAACTATATAATAGTACCTTCATGAAGACTTGGGTCTTCACAAGGATATTGTGCTACAATTGACATGTTGCAACACCCTTCAGGGTTAAATCACTTGGATTTACATAACTCGAACTTGTTCTTAGTTATACCCTAGGCTAGGTTAGAAGCATGATTTAGTGTTGGGGACATCTCGAAAAATTAGGATAACTAGACACATGTGATTGACTTAGGTCGATCGAGTATGCCTATGTATCCTTAGTCCTCGAGAGTAGTCCTCTACACTAAAGGATGTTGCTACCCTTAGTTAGGGTAAAAATTGGAAAGAGTAGACTGACATGAGTTAGTAAAGACCATTCTAGATAAGAAATGAAGTGGGGGTGAAGGAAACATTCTGTTTGATGAGTATGCCATCTAGGAATATTAATATTAACGTATGTTGGAAATATTTAGCCAAAGTATCGTAAACTATTGGTTGTGTTGTCCCACGTTACCTAGTTTAAGAAGTGAGACTTTAGATGAATATTGGTAAAAATATTTAGATAGACCTCTTAAATAGAACACTTAATACCTAGAAAATTGTAAGATAGCCAAGTATATCTACTATACAATTCAATGAGTTAACTTGAGAGATCGATATGATACTTGAGTCATGAAATGAGAGATCGGTGTTTCACCAAGTAATTACATTTGCATATGGTTATCTGTTATGAGATTGATTGGCATGGAATGTGTGTTGTAAATTATGATCATAGAACATAGTACATTTGTATAATTTATTTTCCTTGTTTCTAAAGTCTTAAAATGAGAATGTTACATCTTAGTATTAGAGCTAAAGGTTACAGCTCTTAGACCTATTGTGTCCATAATCTGATAAAACTTAAATTTTATTGTTAACAAAAAATTAGAAAATGGTTAGAACAAGAGGAAACGCTGTAAACAACCCACCACTAGGTGGAGAAGCAACTACTACCCAAAAACTTGATGAGATCCTTGCTACCTTGTTGGACACAAGAGATCATTTGGTTGTACTTGAACAACAAGTAATGGGTAATGAGGAGGAGGAAGAAGATGCTGGTAATAACAATCAGCCACCTCCTATGGACAATGCTAATGTTGGAAATTTGGGTGTTGATAACAATAATACAACTAATGCACCTGATCATCCTGAAAATAAAAAGGCAAAAATTTGGGGTGAACTCACTAATGATATAAAAAGGATAAGTCCACCCAAGTTTGATGGCACTAAATTAGGAGATGGATTTGAGACTTGGGTTAGTGAGATGGAGAAGTACTTTGTAATAAGGAACTTCTCAAAGGAAATTAAGGCAATATCGGGAGCTTATCAGCTTTCCCATGAAGCATCTTCATGGTGGGATAGCCGCAAGGCTGAGCTAAACATTGATGAAATAAATATTACTTGGGATCAATTTAAAAGTTATTTTAGGCAACGATGGTTATTACAACTTTATTATGATCATAAAATGACTGAATTTTAGAACTTATCCCGGGAAAATCAATTGTAGCACTGGGGTAGTTTACTAAACTCCTTAGTGCGTACCTCAAGTATAAACCGATGAGAAGTTTAGGATACAAAATTTATCATGGGATTAAATCCCATTATAGGTGGTGAAGTGGATGTTCACAGCCCAACCACTATGGAAGGGGTTGTTGAAAAAGCCATAAGGTAGGTAGAAAAAAATTGAAAGCAATCTCTTCCCATAAGGAGGAAATTAGAAATAAAATTCCAAACTCTTCATCATCTCTTGCACCCAAAAAGGGGCCATGGAAGAAGTTTGGTATGAAAAATAAATTTGTAACTAAAAACAACAAGAAGATAGCAGTAAATAAACATGTTGCTAATGTGTGAAATAACTTTGTCAAGAATAATAATAATGGACAGAAGTCCTATGGGGGTCAGAATGATAACTTTAAGGCTAGAAATAAATTTGAGCCTAAAAGGGACCTATAGGAGGTCTATTACAATTGTGGCAAGGATCATTACACAAATCAATGTCCTTTGAAGAAGGATGACTGTAATCAGCAACACAAGATACATGTTGTAGTAGCTGACAAACAGGATGAAAAATAAGTCACACCCATAGAGGTTCCAAGTAAGTTATTTGGCATACCTGTAACTATATTTTTTATACTTTGGAGTTGTGATGCCCGTTAAAACAACCCACTTGAGACCCAAGAAACACCTTAGGGTTAGTCAGGAAAATTATGGAATAATTTTTTTGATTAGAAGTGTCTGCAACCAGTCAGTTAAGATAACAATTGACACCAACGAGTTCTTGAACAAGTCTAAAATTACTAGAACATACTTTTCATTTATTATCAATTTCAGAGGTCACATGGTCCAAATTTTAGGGTTAGAAGTTTCAGTTAGATTCAGGGGTTAAAATATCACCATACCCATTCTCTAACAAGGCTCAAATTTTTAACTTGATTTTTATCATAGTTAACACATCTAAAATTTCCTAAATTATTCCCATTGGATAGGAAATTTTCTCACCTTTCCAACGATATAAATAAGTCCTCCTAACTCCTTGTAGAACTCAAGATATGGATTGGCGGAGCTTAGGGGTCAAATTTTCCCCAAGGGGACACGTGTCGAGTGGGGAAGAAAAGCAATTTTGGGTTGGCAGGTCATGGGGTGGTGTTTGGAATTTTTCCTTGCATGGGAGAAAATTCCCATTTGTACCCGCATCTCCGCGGGTCCTCCAAGGACACGTGTCAGGTCCTGATCCAAAGTGGGAGAGGGTGAGGGAAGGAAGGCGGAGCAGTGAAAGAGTTTGGGGCATTTTGTCCAAGAGAGAGAGAAATCATAATAATTCCCATGTACTTGCAGGTCCACTAGGGACACATGACACTCAATAGGAAATCACAAGGACGAAGGAGAGGGAGAGGCGGGTGGTGGAGATAATTGGTGAATTTCACCAAAGGGGAGATAAGGGGAAAGTTCCGCATGCGCATCCGCAGAGAGGGACTTCAAAAGGGTAAGGGTGAAAGTGTGGGGTCACCTTTGGAAAGTTTAGGAAAAAATATTTATAAGGATAAGTTTTCAAAGGTTCTGCCCTCCACCATGCCACATGGTATTCTCGTGATTGGCTATGGGCCTATTGAGGGAATGTTAAGAAAATTTTCCAAAATTTTCCAAAAATGCTAATGAAGAAAAGGTGTCGTGCCTCTTTCGTTGCCTTGTGAGGCCATGTGGCAGCCTTCTAATTGGGTCGTGGTCCTGGTGGAAGAAAGTTCAAAATTTTCCCCAAGAAAATTTTTCAAGAAATTTTTTTAAGGGTTTTTAAACGGGAATTTTTTTGGGTGTCTGGGCCCTTGTGTGAAAATTTTCCCAAATTTTTCCACCAATGCAGGAAAACTTTAAAGGGCCATAACTTGAGCTATAAATCTCAATTTTTGGAAAACAAGGACTTTCTAGAAATCTCTTGATTCCCTCTTTGCACAAAAATCATAAATTTTACTTTTTGATAAGGTTTAAAGGGTCAATTTTACAAAAAGGTCTCATAGGATTTTAAATAGCAAACTGGTAATTTCTAACTTATAAATTTGACTCAATTTGATCTCCTTCTTCACTCAACATGCCAAAAAGACATGGAGGATTACTCTAGGAAGGATTTAAAGTGTTTTAGGAAGGTATATTTTCTTGTTTGATTTTCAATTCACATTTTCCGATAACCGATGAAAACGGATGTGAAAGGAATTGGGTTCGATTTTGCAATGGTTAAATTGTTTTCTTAAGTTTTCTTTGTCCATTTGAGTTCATTGATGATACAACATACTAAATTTTAACATTTCCAAGTTGATTATAGTGTGCAGACCTGAACTGTACATTTTTATTAAATTTATTGCAGTTTTATATTTACAACAAAGGTCTATTTCTTTTAAAATTGTATATCAATTTTATCATTCAAGTGTGGCATTTCATTTCTAATCTATTCTAATACATTTATTTGTTTATAACAAATCATTTCAAAGATAATTTTCAAGGTCTGATTTCTAATTTAATATTTCCAAAAGAGACAAAGCAATATACTTCCTTCATACGTATTTCTTTCCTTTACAATTAAACAGAGATTCCAATCACAATTTGATATTCCAACTCAACACAACAATGCAAATGAGAGATGAACTTGCAATTCTTTATTAATTCAAAAAGAGAGACATCTTTACATTCTTTCATTCCTTGAATGCAATTAATAGAATTCTATTTCTTTCCAATAAATAAAACAAAATATAAATGTCTTTCACAATTCGAATATCCACTTTCATAATCAATTACATACATCTTTTCTTCACAAAATACATATTACAATTTCATCCACTTCAAGTGGGAAAGGTTACAAATGAAGTATATTTCACAAGGGACTGTCAAGACTATATTTTCCTTTGCTCCAAAACAGCAACATGCAAGTTTCCTTTTTCTCCAAGTTGATCACAACAAAAGAGGGGGAAAGGCAATGCTCTCCACCCAACCAAGACATCTAATAAAAGGAGAATCCTTCCTTCATCATTGGCCCTCGAGCCCCAACCAAAATATAATAAGAGGTGTGATTCAACCCATGACAATAACTGGCTTCCACAACACACAACATTCTTTCAACATGCTTAATTCATATAAAATACAGTCCACACAAAAATAGCAGTCTACAACTATATTTGAAAGAAATCACCACAAAACTCAAGCTTGATCATGCAAGCCAAAGGAGAAAGGTCTATGGGGGAAGCTGCTTATGCCTCCCAATTGGGAATTGGGCATCCACTAGAACAAACCACCAAAATAATTCATCACACACACATCCTTATGTCCCCCCCCACAAATCCCTCCTTATGCCCCCCACAAAGTAAGAAATGCAAGCTATTTCTTTTCCATGGTGGATCCCAAACCCAAACTCCCTCCAAAAATTCTGATGCCAATGGCATTCCCTTATGCCCCCCCCACATGGATTCTCCATATCCTTCTCCTACACCATTCCTATGGCAGTCTACCCAACCAGCCAAACAAAGCATAACAACATTCACCATTCACACAACACAACAAGAAAATAACAACATGAAAGAAAGGTTAAACTCCTACCTCTCCATGGTAATTTTTGTTTCCAACAACAAGCTTTCAATGCCACAAAACATAGTCCTAAAACAACAATCTCCCAAGCATGCAAATCTTTCTCCAAGCTCCTTCCAAAAGCAAGAGCTCCAACCCAAGAAAATGCACCCCAAGGAAGTTGCAAAATGATTCAACAACCCAAAACAAGAAAAGAGTTTGAATTTTACGAGAAGGGAAGAGAAGAGGATGATGTGGATATATGTTGGATGCCACATCACACATCCTCAAATTCAAACACAAAAGAAAAATTACATCCTCCCAATCACAATAAAGAGTTGGGTGAAAATATGACACGTTACTTGCACACTCCAAAATCCCACACCCCAAATGACTGTAAAATAAATAACATGCAAGAGAGTGCAATCCAAAACAAGCAACATGATTATAAAATACATAATAAAAGTCTAAAATCACCCTTCCAACCATAAGTATGGTTGGTAAATTAAATTTAGAGGTATGGGACAAGTTTTACTTGTCCCACAAGCCTCCAAAAACAGCCCCCAAGGACAAATTCGAATTTCCATGGAGGTGGAGTATTTCATACTCCAAAATTAGACTTACACAACTCTTACACAACTTACACATCCCTTACATATTTAATACAAGGAGCCAACAACTTCCATTATTACTTTCCCATATCCCAATTTAATTTATTTAAATTTTAACCATATGATTTCTCACATTAATCTACCACATTTAATTAAATAAAAGAAGGGAACACATCACTAATAAAATACATACATACAATAAATAAAATTCAACCACATTAATAAAATACACAATGCCCATGGTAACATATAAAGTAAATCCCCCATGGGAATCCTAACAAAATACAACACACACACTTAAGACATGTTACCATGGTGACCTTGTCGAATTCACCTAGAATTCCATTGTTGTTGGTATTCGATCCCCGATGTTTTGTTGCGATATTTTTAACTCCGCAAAATAAAAATACCTCCTTCGGCCTCGTGGCCATATCAAAACATCCAATATGATACAAATAAAATCAAAAAATCATCTAAGTATGTAAATCACAACAACATCAAGGAAGTTTAACATTATAACATACACTTCATCCCAAAAATATATCATCATCACAAAATATCTAAAATCACATGTCCGAAAAAATCCATAAAACATCCATGTCAAATAGTATATCATCATCCACATATGAGTGTCTTTAATAATCATCATGCATCATAACCAAATCAAGATCAACAATAATCCATGATCAAATGTCTAACAACATACTAAATCAAAACATAATAATGTCCATAATGTAATCAATGATTATCAAAATAAGCATCAAAAGGTGTCAAATGGAAGTGGGTACTACATGAGCTATTGAATGTTTTATTTCTACTAAATTAGCATCGCAATTAAAAGAAAAATTGATAAATGGATAAATCATGGGTTGTACATTATGGAAATAATGTTGTTCACACAACTAGTATGTGTCTTTTTAGCAAATCCTTGACTTGCCTAGTGTTATCAAGTGAGGTTGACGCTCATGTTGCTCCTTTGGGGTCTTATGATGTAATCATAGGTGTTAATTGGCTAGCTGAGCATAAGGAAAAGGTTTCTTCTTTTGAAAAACATATTAGTTGCTTGGATGATCTGCATAAAATAAAAGACATTTGAGGTGTAAAACATGATATTTTAGTAAGGAAATTGTCACTATGTAACTTAAAAATGCCAAAAAAAGGGTTGCACCTTATATGTAGTAATTTTTTTGAAACAACCAGAAGAAAGTAGTGACTTCTTGGAAAGGTATCCACTGTTACAAGATTTTAGTGATGTGTTTCTGGAAGAGTTACCTGGTCTTCCACCCAAACAGAGTTTGACTTCACAATTGAGATCAAACCAGGAACCAAACCTATTTCCAAGGAACCTTATAGAATGACTACCATTGAGTTGATAGAGCTTAAGGCACAGTTACAAGAACTTTTTTCTAAGGGTTTAATAAGACCGAGTGTCTTGCCTTGGGGAGCACCGGTAATTTTTGTGAAAAAATGGAACACTTAGATTGTGCATTGATTAAAAGATGTTAAAAAAAAACAATTAAGAACATATATCCACTTCCTAGAATTGATGATCTATTTGATCAGATGCATGGTGCATTAGTATACTCTAAAATATATCTTCAACTGGATATCATCAATTATGAATAAAGGATGAGGATATTCATAAAACAACTTTTAGAACAAGGTATGGACATTATGAATTCACAGTTTTACCATTTGGGTTAACGAATGCACCTGTAGCTTTTATGAATTTAATGAATAATATTTTTCAAGAATACTTGGACAAATTTGTGCTTGTATTCTTAGACAATATTCTCATATACTCTAAAAGCATCAAAGAACATCATGAGAATTTGAAATTAGTTTTGGAAATCTTGAGAAAGAGAAGGTTCTATGGTAAGTAATGGGTGTCATCATTCCCTTCATTTAATCAACTTCTTGTTGATGTCATATCAAACTAGGGGTGTGTCTAAAGCTATATGCAACAAGAGTAATTTTATTGATCTAGTAGTTGACTGTATTTATTTTTGTATTTTCTAGGGGATCTCTTCAATGTCCTAAGTACTTCTTCGTAAGACCTCATTTAAATAAAACTATAAAAACTTTCTGAAATTAAACACACTAAAAGCTTTCTTTGAAAGGAAACACACGTGAAGAATGGAAACACACTTGCTGTTGGAAATAAACACACTCAATTTAGAATGCTTGAAAAAAATTGCAAGAAATATAAGAATCTATCTAAACACCTACAAGAAAAAGTATACAACAGAGTTTAACTAAAAGAATTAAAACAATACAAAATTAACATATATAAGCTATTTGTTGAAGAAATATAAATACCAAATAAATGAATACCATCGTCCTTGGGAGAGTGGGTCCTTGCTCCTCTTTGAATCAAGATTTAACAACTCATAATTCTCTCAAACAAGAATGGCTACTGTATTGATAAAACATTTAGTATTACAAACGTACTAGATTTGAGTACTTAGTCTATTTCTCTTCTCTATTCTATATCTATCTTATATTAAATTCTATCTATATCTACTGTAGGTATGCTTTTATATACATTTTACAATCATAGTTGTCTCAACGATTCTGATGAAATCAAATCATGCCCAAAATAGATGATGAGTCATATTTTAGTTTATTAGATAGCTATAGGATAAATCTCCCTTGATTTTTGTTTATAAATCTTCTCATCCTTTCCGATTGAAAGGGTCATAGATGTAAAATCTCTTGATGTAGTTATAAAGATAACTCCCATCAATTCTATAACTTAAGGGAATTTCCATAACCATAGGAAATCATTAAGGATCAACATTGTGAGAGTTCCGAGCTATACCAAGGAGTTCGGAACTAAGTCTAAAAATTCTAGAACTCGAATACTGGAGTTTTGGAACTAAGTCCAAAAGTTTCGAACTAAAGATGACTATGTGATGGAGTTCTAGAATTAGCTTGAATTTCTGGAACTAAGTTGTGTAGAAGTAGATACTATCAAAAACATACTAAACACCACTTGCTTCTTTTCTCGATTGATTACACCTTATTTATCACATAACCGAATTTCAGCACACACTTCGTCAGAATTTTAGAGCTTTTAAGAATTATAATCACAATCAATCAAAAGACAAAAAATTACATTCTAACTCATATCAGATTAAATAAAAGTCACAAAATGCAACCAAACTTAATAAAAAGGAGAGTAAGATAAGATCATATATATTATATATTAATCGGACATATTACGGCCTCATCATTTCTCCAAACTTACTTTTTTTGTAAGTCCCTTTACAAAATTCATTCTTAAAAAGTGGGGTCATATGTTTTGCATTCCATTTGATTATTTAGATAAAATGGCTGAAACTTGATTTCCTAATGCTTAAGCTTAGATGTATTGTACCCATCTCCTGCTTCTATTTTCCTCTCCCATTTTTCAAATTCAGTAGGATCTTGAGGTTCTCTATTTTCCAAGGAGACATGGGGGTGAGAAGTAGAGGGGGCCTTGTTCGCATTCCCATCCATATTTTCTCGTAGGTTGCATTGACTTGGGGAATTATTGTGCATAATACTTTTTCCCTTTCCAAACTCTAGACCAGATTTGTAGGGGAAATTACTTCCCTTATTTTCAAAGAAATAGTAAGGAGTTCTAACTTATTTGAGCATCCTTCATAAATATCTTCAAATTTTTCCTCCTCATAGGAGGTGAAGGCATCAATACTCTTTTGCAAAATGGCAAGGTAATGTGTCTTGAATCTCATATCAAAGGCATGAGTTCTAAAATGCATGAGGAAGGAAGAAGGTTTACCATAGTGAGCTCTCATACAGAGACTAGTTGAGCTAGCTTTTACTAAAAACTCAGATTCCCTTTCCTTCCATGCAATTTGGTTTTGCAAAATAGAAAAATGCATTGAGTTGGCTCTCCCCCACATACAAGTTGATCATAAATCCTGTGTTTTTCTCTAGCATAAAATTACAAAGATAAAATTCACATAGGATATTTTTCTTCTTAGGGCTAGATAGAGAGTAAGCTGCCATGAATTCATATTCATATTTTATTTCATGTGGAAGCCCACATGCAATTCTTGAGAGCTTCTAGTGAATGAAATGATCTTCTAAAACATGCTATATGTAGGAGAGGGCCTTCTACAGGTAAACAATTTCTCATTCATAATACAAACCATATGAATTTTGTAAGACATATTTATTTCCTTCCTCCTTATAAACATTTCTTCCCATTATTTTCTTGCCTTCATCTCTTCTTCCATCTTGGCCTTCAATTCTTCATTTGATTTTTTTTCTTCTTTGAGTTGCACTGCAATTGTCATTCCATACTGTTTAAGTGGAAAATAGGTTAACTCGGTCTTTGCGAGACTGTGGACACAACACTCTATTTTCTGGAATTTTGAAATTCTTCCTCTTTTTTATCAGTTGCTTCTTGGTTGCTGATAATTCCTCGATCTGGATGTAAGCTGATTCATTATCTCATCAATGATAATTTCTCTTTGTTCTAATTTAAGTTTAAGGAAATACAATTCCTCATCCTTTAATCTATTAATGAGCTCTACTCTAGACAAGAATAGAGCCTGTTTAACTTGATGTCTTTCTTCTTCCTCTAAAATTACTTGAGGAGTTAGGCATTCTTCCTCTATCAAAGGAAATTTTCCTTTTCTTCTCCAGGATGCCAACTCTTCTTCTTCATGTGGCAATGCTAATGGTTCAACCAATTCCTAAAAATATTGCTCTTCAAGTCTCTCCTCTCCTCTATCCATTTCAACTTGACTTGGCTCAGGTGGAGTCATGGCCATGCTACCCAAAATGTTAGCAGCTTCCTTTTCCATCCTTTCCTACTCACTCCTTCCCTCTAGGGTTTCCCTTGACCTCTTATGAACTTTTCTTCTCTGGGGAAGTTCAACATGCCTAGCAGTGGATTTCTTTCTAGAGCTTCTTCTTATTATTCTTTCTTGCTCTTGCATGGGTGAGCTATCACCGTCAGAGACAGATATTGGCTCCCTTGAAGCTACTACAGAAGAAGGAATTTCCTTCACAGGTATAGAAGGCTCTACTGTTTTGATCTTTCTCACTGACCTTCTTCTTTTTGGTATTTTTTCTCTTTCCATTTCCCTTTGTTCTTCTGTAGGGGCATCAATTTCTAGATTAGTTGAAGGAGAGAATGGGGTTGGAATTTTCTGATAATATTAGGGTTTTTCTTGAATTTACCAAGAAAATTATCTTAAATTTATCCTCCATTCTTCTTTGATAGAAAATGGTTCTGGCATATTAAATGAATTAGACCATGATTTCTAATTGTCCCCATACACCAGAATACCACTTGAGCCATGGTCTAGATAGAATCGAAAAGAAATCCTAGAAGGTTTATTATGTAATCAGTTTTGGTGGCTTCATACTTCAAATATATGAGCAGTTTTATGGCTTCTTTTCCCTGACCCAAATTGAACATCACAGTTAAATATTTCACTATCCAAAATGCTACCTTGTCAAAGGGTTTGGGAAACTGGCCCTTCGACCCTTTTATGATTTTCTTCATATTATAGATGTACTAGGGTTCAGTTTCTCCTTCTTGCAGTAAGAATTCAACTAGTTATTTCAAAGTCCCCTTCACAAAGTTGTGGGACATGCATAATTAGCACTCTAGACACATTACTTATAGTATTTACGAGAAAAATGAATAAATATATTCTCACCTTTATCTGGATTGTTCTAGGTTTATGACAAATTCTCTTACCAATTCGTCATTATGACTTGAAGATTTCTTCGGGAACTCTAGCCATCTGCATGCTCAAAGATAGATTCCACTTCTTTGTCTACAAGTAGCTAGGAATCAATTTAAGTTCGATTTCTTCTTAATCCCCATATCGGCTTGAGTTTTGTGTTTTTTTATTTTGTGTGAATTGGTTACAGGACCTTTTTCTTAGTTGCGGAATTGATTAATTTGGATGTGGAAGCTCTATTCTTAGCGGTAGAACCCGGTTCTTAGCTACAAAACTTCTTAATTCTCTTTTCTTTATTGTGGAACACAAACTTAATTTGATGTTCCTTTCTAAAAATATCTCTGCAACTTATTTCACTTGATTTTTGCAATAATGATTACTAATGATAACCATGCCACAACTTATTCCATCCAAATCAACTTCATGATTACACACTTGTAATCACAATGTATAATTAGATGACTCATCATACCTACTTTTAAATTAAGACAAATCACATATGCAAACATTTAATCAACCCTAAATAAGTTAAAAATATAATTACCATCCTTGATGATGTAATCATTTTCCTATGATGACTCGTTATTCCTAAAAGTGGAAAAAAAAATGATTAGATAAGAAATATGGAATTCAAAAGAATTCCCTTATTTGAACTAGCCAAAAAGAGGCCAACTTCCATTTTCAGGTTTTTAATTGACCTTTGAGAGAAAAAAAAATTATATTATTTTTAAATTTTTTTTTGTGGAAGAAAATGCCATTTGTTGGTTTTCATCTTATTCCCTTTATTTTGGATCTATCATCAATTTATTTGATAATTTTAGAAGAACTGGGTTTTCCATATGATCAAATTCTTTCTTCTTCAATCTTCCTCAAGAATTCATCCTTAGTGGGAGGCTTCCTATAGAGTTTCATCCTATATCCAATGACCAAGAGTTTTCTATTGCTTTGTCATCAATGGGAATAATGAATAGAACCATTGTAAAATATCTTCTCAATCGATAGGGTCCTAACCATTTGGTTCTCAATTTTCCCTTGAATTTTGGTACTTAGAATCAAACAACAATGCCCAGTCTCCTACTTTTAATTACCGTTTCTTGATATGTGTGTCATGTTTATTGTTTCCTTTGCTCTTGAATTATCTTTGTCTACTAAATTGTTTCCAACCTTAATTCATCAACTCATTGAGTTGAAGGATTATTTCTTTTTGAGTGCATTCAACTCAATTCCCACCTTTACTTTTTTTTTTTTTCAATGTCTGAAGTTCAAACTCTATAGGCAACAAGGGTTTTTTCCCATAGACTAATTCACATGGTGAAAACCATGTTGTATTTTTCCATGTTGTATTATAAGCCCGAGATGCTTTAGGTAGTGTCCTTACCCAATATTTTCTCCCGACTTCAACTATTTTGGTAAAGATGTTCTCCAATTCTATTTTGTTACCCAGATTGTCCATTTGATTTGTGGGTGGTAAGGAGATGACTTCCTATGATTGATATGGTAATACCTTGTGAAATATTGGATCATATTAGACATGAATTGTGGTCCCCGATCTGAAATTATGCTCATTGGTACTCCAAACTTTATCATAATTACTGTTCCAAAGGAAATAAACAAGCTGCTTCTTTAGTGGCATTTTTCAATGCCCCTGCACTTTTGCCCATTTTGTCACATAGTTGGTACACACAAGAATATATTCCTTCCCTTGTGAAGGAGGATTAAATGGGTCAACAAAATCCAATCCCCATCTCTCAAATGGTCAACCACAACTTGAGGTGAAGAGGCATTTCATTGGTGAAAGTTGGTTTCCCATCCTTTGACAAGGATCACACCTCTTTATATATCTCTTCACATCCTTGTATAGAGATGGCCAATAATAACCAGTGCCAAGTATCATATGAGATATTCTTTTCACTGAATAGTGTCCTCCACTTGGTTCATCATGACATGCTCTGAGGATGTCAAATATTTCATCCTCTCTTACACACTTGCGTAAGACAAAATCAGGACCACATTTAAATAGCATTCCATTTAACCATTTGAATTGTGCACTGGTTTTAATTAACTTATTTATTTGTTTCTTAGTGAAAGAAGGAGGAAAATTCCTTGTTGTAAGATAATTTTCCATATCAAGCAAACCATGGTGTACTTGTTGAGATTGTAAATAGTTGTTCATCTAGAAAGTTATCCTTGACTGGATCTTGCTACCCTATGGTGGTTAGTCTTGACAAAAAATAAGCTACCACATTATATTTACCTGGATTGTCCCAATGGAAATATCAAATTCTTGTAAAATTAATAACCATCTAATTATTCTTCCTCCAACCACTAGTTTGTTCATTAAATACTTAATTGTTGAATGATCTATGCATGCAAATATTTTGTACCGATAATGTAATGTTTGAACTTATTGATTACATAAATCACAACGAGAAATTCCTTTTCGGTGTTGGTTTAATTATTTTCAATGGGAGTAAGATTCTTGCTAAGTTAATAAATGGCATATATCTTTCCTTCCTCATCTTTCTATCCCAATACTACACCAATGGAATAATTTGATGCATCATTTGGATATGAAATGGATTTTTCCAATTATGTCCTCTTAATATTGGGGTCTTGATTAATTTATCTTTAATTTCTTCAAAATCATGCTGACACTTTTCATCCCAAAGAAAATCACAGTCCTTAGTTAGCAAATTAAACATGAGGGCAGAAATTTTCATGAAATCTTTTATAAAGAACCTATAGTACCTAGCATGCCCTAGAAATGATTTGATATATGTGGGGAGTCTGAGGAATAGGTAAATCTGAAATGATCCTATTTGTTTTTATCCAATTAAATTCCTCTTTTTGAAATATTGTGTCCTAATACAATCCCCTCATCCACCATCATCAAACACTTTTCATCACTAAGAGACAAGTCATGTTGTTCACATCTTGTTAACACTCTATCCATATTTCTTAAAGAATCTTCAAATGTATCTCCATGTACGGTGAAGTCATCCACGTATACCTCAACACGAGTCATTTGTTAGATCAGCAAATATTACAAGTACAACTCTCTGGAAAGTTGTAGGATCATTACATAAACCAAATGGTAACACCCTATAGGAAAAGGTTCCCCATGGACATGTAAATGCAGTTTTGTCCTAATCTTGACAACAAATTTGATCGATTGTACCCACTAAAATCATCTAAGAAAGAAAAATACTATTTTCTGAAAGGTTATCTAAGACTTGATCTATGAATGGTAAGGGAAAATAATCTCTCATTGTGGCTTTCTTCAGTTCCTTATAGTCAACACATATTCTCCATTTTCCATTATTTTTGGGAACAATTACAAGAGGAGATACCCACTAGATGTCTGAGATAGGGTAGATGAAACCTACTTGTAATAGTTTTTCAATTTCTTGTTTGACTATATCCCTTAAAGATGGGTTAATCCTTCTTTGAGGCTTCCTAACTAGTTTAATGTTTTAGTACAAATGTGATGAGTGAAGATACTTGGATGAATCCCCTTCATGTCTTTATAATCCCAAGCAAAAGCTTTAGTATGATTTTTAGAAAATCAAACAATTTAGCTTCTTCATCCTCCTTTAACCGAGTTGTTAATGTTTAAAGTTTTACTGGCTGAATTTCAACATTCTTGGTTCCAACATGTGATGAACTAATTTATGGGAAGGGTTTCATTAAAGTATTTAATGGAAATGCATGTAGTAACAACATATGGTATGTAAAGCAACATCTCCAAAATTTCCTTGAGACAGAATACTAGAAAAGCAGATAATGAATGAGAATTATGATACTTATCTCTTTGCGAGGCTAAATTCTTCGTCATCACTACTTTTCAAAAATTATTCACCACTTCCTGATGTAATTGGAACTGAAGCTAATGAATCATCCTCTCCCTATGATAAATCCCATTCCTCCGAGAGAGAAATCATTTTTAATCAAAGAGAATTGTTGTTGACATGGTTCTAAAACTAAATGTGGTGGTTCCAGAACAATAGCCACGGAGTTCCCGAACTAAGTTTGTCGGTTCCATAAATATGTTTGTGGGTTTTAGAACTAAGTTAGTGGGTTCGGAACTATTTCTAATTTCTTCAAGGATAGCGAGGTTCTCATCTAATGGTGGATTAATCATCTCTTCTACTTCTCTTACATGATCCTGCAATGTGATCATAGCCAAAGAAGAAAAAAATTTCTTATTATTTTTAGGAGAATCAACCCATAATTGTTCATGATTGTCAATAAAAGGTTGTGCAGTAGGATATAAGGAAATTTTTTTAGAGTTCTTACCATTCAAGATTGTCATATCACCTGACCTGTAATCTATTAAAGAAACAATTGTAGCTAACCATGATCTACCCAAAATAATGGGATAACCTAATTTTTTACCTTTTGGTTACATTATAAGGAAGTCAACTAGATATTCCCATGACTCGACCATAATTTCCACATCTTCAATAATTCCTTCTAGTTTTGCTACAAACTAGTATGCCATCTGCAATATGGTATTATTAGGTTGTATACCTATTAATGGTAATGTCTTCAGATTATCCACGGTCATTACATTGATAGTAGTTCCCAAATCTATCAAAACATTATGTACATCCTTATTTCCTATAGAGACAAAAATAACAGGACTTCTAGGATCTCTGTATTTGGGAAGTAAAATTTTTCCTACTAATAAATCAGCAAGTTTCCCATCTACTTTGATAGTCTTGGGGTATGGTTTCTTCCTTCCAGGATTTTTTAGACATAATATTTTGATTAATTTATTCATTTTGGAATGTCCTTAATTTCTAGTAATAGTGGTATTTAAATATTCAATTTCCTTAATTCCTATACCAATTCAGACTCTTTGATTTCTATAGCTTCTTTGAATCTTTTAGGAAAGGGAGTGTCGATCTTGTTGCTTTATCCGGATCCTTTTATTTTCTTTATATATCCTCTTTTGGAACAATGATGATTTAGGAATTTCATTTTCTTCTATCATTTTAGTGATTATAACGGGTGGAATGTTAATGATTTTCCCAAATTTAGTTTGAATATCCTTACAATCCATAGCATGTAAATCAACTAATTTTTTTGGTTCTATTCCATAAATACAAGTTGTTTGTTTGTTTCTTGGATTTACAACTAGGTTTTCTAGCATTTGTGTTTGGAATACATTCTCGGTTTTGAATTTTTTTGTAGGGGATACCATGATGGCCTATTGATTCGATTTGGATATGTTTTTCTTTGAGCATAATTACTAGGGTTCCATCGAGGTTGTGACTAAGCATAAGGGTTTCCTTGAAACTTGACCCATGGTTGTTGATGTCCCTGAGCATACCAAGCTTGACTTTTCCAATCTTGAGGGTTCTAAGTTGGTTGAGGTACCCAAGGTGGTTGTCCCAAATTTTTGGTCTTGATTGAGCAACCCATGGCATCGTCCATGGATTGGGGCTGATCTTGGCATAAACTTCCCTTGGTTAGGTTGTATCTAAACAAAATTCAATTCTTCTATTGTAGATGAGGCACTAGTTTGTTTAAGCTAATTCTTAATAACGGGAAGTAAAGAACAAACATCAGTATCATGTTCTTTAGATTCACAGATAAGACACATTTGTGTTTTATCCAAACGAAATTCTCTTAATGCATGCTTCTTCCCTGCATCTAGGAAAATACATAGCCAATGGTTCCTTTGTTGGAGTTTTCTTTAGCTTGTAATCCATCCATAATAGAGGTTAATTACACTAAAATGTTTGTTTTAAAGTTTTCGACTCATCCATTAGCTTGTTCATCTCTAGATTCATAATTTTCACTGATTTTCCTTTTTAGGTCCACCTCTCATTACGGAATAGCTTCTACAAATATTTTTAATTCCATTCATTCTTATCTAATCAATATCTCCACATCTGTCAAGTTAAGGGATTCTCTAAATTAGTCATCCAAACCTTAAAGAAAAAATGGTTTTACTTAACTCCTCAAAAGAAAAAATCCACATCTTTTGCTAATAAAGAGGAATCTATCTAAATATTCTTCTATGTTTTCATCATCCTCCTTCTTGATTTTGAATAATTCTTCATTTCTATTTCTCCCTCTACAATAATCCTAGTATTTATCTAGGAAGGCAGTCTCCATTTGTGCCCAAGTGATAATAGAGTTGGATGGTAATCCCATGAACCACCTCATTACTGCATCCTTTAAAGTGGATGGAAACAACTTGAGTTTTTGATTATTTGTTTTATAATCATAGGTTTGACATAGTACCTTGAACTCAAATAGAAATTGGTCAGGATCTTCAAATGACATCCCTCTAAATGTGGGTAAATGTGTAGGTGAGATATTTTTCATTGATGTATCATCATCTCCCAATTGGATTGGATAGGTAAAGGTCCTATCAGGTTCTCTCTCAGCTTCTTGTGCCATTTTAAAAATATTTTCTAAATTTTCCTCCCAATCAATGTGGTAAGTGGTATGCCTTGGGGAAGGTGAAAATTTAGGAGTAGGAGGTTGACTACTCAATTGAGAATCGAAACTCGCCCTAAATGGATCTTGAGTAATAATCATTCTCCTAAAAGTTCCACTTCCTTCAAGTGATTGATCTAAGAATTCCAAAAATGGAAATTATGTTTCGTGGTATGCGAAAGGGGATGATGTCACCTCCAATTCATGATAAATTTCCTTACTTTGACTAGAGGATATTATGAATTCTTATGAAGATGTTTTTGAAGGAATCACCTGTGAGTCTCTTGGTCTACTCATATACTTTGTGATATAGTAGGAAGATCCTTCAACTACTAGATGTATGTTTTTGCTCTTGCTAACACTTAATTAGAAAGTTTCAACTAGTGATCCCCGGAAACGGCACCAAAAATGATCGGTGTCATCATTCACTTCATTTAATCAAATTCTTTTTGATGTCATATCAAACCAGGGTGTGTCTAAATCTATATGCAATAAGAGTAGTTTTATAGATCTAGTAGTTGACTATAGTTATTTTTGTATTTTATGGGGATCTCTTGATGTCCTAAGGACTTCTTGGTAAGACCTTATTTAAATCAAATGATGAAAACTTGCTTTGAAAGTAAAAACAACGAAAGCTTTGGTGAAAGGAAACACACTGTGCATAATGGAACCACACTTTATTCTGAAAGTAAACACACTTGCTATTGAAATAAACACACTCAATTTAGAATACTTGAAAACAATTGCAAGAAATATAAGAATCTATCTAAAAACCCATGAGAACAACTATACAATGAGTTTGGTGAAATAATTAAAACAATACGAGAATTAACAAATCTAAGCTATTTTACGAAGAAATATAAATACCAAATAAATGAATATCCCAGTCCTTAGGGAGTGGTTCCTTGCTCCTCGAATCAAGATTTAACAACTCAAAATTCTCTCAAACAAGAATGGATATTTTATTGATAAAACATTTGGTATTACAAACATACTGGATCTGAGTACTTAGTCTATTTCTATTCTTTGTTCTATATCTATCTTATATCAGATTCTATCTATATCTACTGTAGGTCTGATTTTATATACATTTTACAATCAAAGTTGTCTCAATAATTATGATGAAATCAAATCATGCCCAGAATAAATGTTGAGTCAGATTGTGGTTAATTAGATAGCTGTAGGATAAATCTCCCTAGATCTATGTTCAGAAATCTTCTCATGCTTTCCTGATTGAAAGGGTCATAGATGTAAAATCACCGGATGTGGTTAGAAAGATAACTCTCATCGGTTCAGGAGCTATACCTAAGAGTTCGAACTAAGTCCAAAAATTTTGGAACTACATACTAGAGTTTTGGAACTAAGTTTGAAAGTTCCGGATCTAAATGATGACTATGTGATGGAGTTTCAGAACTAGCTTGGAAGTTAATGAACTAAGTTGTGTGTAGGAACAAATGCTATCAAAAACATCTTGAATGCCACCTACTTAATTTTCTTGTGATTAGACTGCTTTATTACAAAACTAAATTTCAACACACACTTCATCAGAAATTTAAAAGGTTTTAAGCATTAGAATCACAATCAATCAAAAGATATAAAATTACATTCTAACTCATATCAGATTAACTAAAAGTCATAAAATTTAATCAAACTTAATAACAAGAAGATTAAGATGAGATCTTATATCATACATTAATTGGACATATTCTTGCCTCATCAGTAAGTTATCTGAACTTTCTTTCTATGATACAAAAGTAAACTATTTGGGTCATGTTATAACCAAATATGGAATAGTGGTAGATCCCTCAAAAGATTTGCGATAACTAAGTGGCCTACACCAAAGAATGTACATGAAGTTAGAAGTTTGCATGGGCCTTGTTGGTTCTATAGGAATTTTAAAAATATTTATCTAAGGTTGTTTCACCAATAACTTCATTATAGAAGAAGGATAAGAAATTTGCATGGAATGAAAAATGTGAATCTACATTTAAGACCCTAAAGGATCAATTAACTTCAGCACCTATTTTGGTTGTACCTTATCCTAATGGAGACTTCACTTTATTTGTGAGATGCATTTGGGGAAGGTCTCGGAGGTATTTTATTACAAAATGATCATGTTATAGCTTATGAAAGTAAAAAAATCAAGTTACATGAATTGATTTATTCTCCACATGACCTAGAGTTTCCTATCATTATTCATGCACTCTAGGCATGGAGGCATTATCTTCTTCATAGACCTTTTGAACTAAAAGCGATCATCTTGGGTTGAAGTATATTTTTACTCAGAAAAATATGAATGCAAGACAACAAAGATGGTTAGAATTTCTATCTCAGTATGATTTTGACATAAGTTATATTAAAGGAAAATAAAATAGAGTTACAGATGCTCTAAGTCATAGGAAGCACATTTATGCTCTTATAACGTTGAGAAATTAGTTTAAAGATGAAGTAAAAAGTGTCATGGAATCTGATTCTTATTTTTAACAAGTAAAGATAGCACTTGCTGCAGATCCAAATGATGTGAGATATAAAGGTTTTCACTTTGACAATGAAGGAATATTACAATTTGAAAAGCAGGGTATACATACCCTTTTCAAATGAGTTAAGAAAGAGATTGTTAGCTGAATTTCATAATTCACCTTTTTCTGGACACCCTGACATTACGAAAATTCTTGCTAATTTAAAACAACAATATTTCGGAAAGGGATGAAGAAGGATGTGATTGAATTTTTGACACACTGCTTAGAGTGTCAATGTGTTAAAGTTGAGCATATGCATCTAGCTTGGTTATTGTATCCTCACAGAAGCTGCAGTATAAATGAAAAGTAATAAGCATGGATTTTGTTCAAGGTTTTATAATGATAAGAAATAAACATGATGTTATTATAGTGGTTGTTGATAAAATAAGAAAGGTATCTCATTTTATTGTTGGTAATATTAAGGATGATTCACTTATTTTAGCAAAAATATTTATACGTGAAATTTTAGATTAAATGGAGTACTCGAGTTGATCATATCCAATAGCGACCCAAGAATGACATGTAGATTTTGCAAACACTTAATGCAGCCCTAGGAACTAAGCTAAATTTCAGTTTTGCTTACCACCCAGAAACAGATGGATAAACTCAAAGAGTTAATTAGGTTTTAGAAGATATGTTATGAATGTATTGCATGGATCAGCAGTATAAATGGGAAGAGTACCTTCCATTAGTTGAGTTTGATTATAATAACATGTATCACACCTCTATGAAAATGGCACCTTTCGAAGCATTATACGGAAGGAAATGCAAAACTCTTGTTAGCTAGGACAACATTGAGGATAGAGAGGTAATTGGACTTGAAATCCTTTTGGAAATGGAACAACAAGTTAAAATGATTTGTGAATGATTGAAAGAAGATAAAGATAGGAAAAGAGTTATGTAGACTTAAAATAAGTTGATAATAAATTTGAGCTTGGTGAGAACGTCTTTTTACGAGTTAAAGCGAAAAAGAGTTCAATAAATTCAGCAATGTTGCCAAGTTATCACCTCGTTATGTAGGACCCTTTGAAATTGTTGAAGTAATCAACCCTATGGCTTATCATTTAGCTTTACCTCCGCTTTATCATGAATGCATGATTTTTTCCATCTTTCTGCTTAATAAAAACATTTTATATTTATCACATGTGTTAAATTAGAATTCCTTGTAGGTCCAAGACCCAAGAATAATTGTGGTTAAACCCATTTGAGTACTTTGGAAACTTGCCGAGTTGCACTTAAGAAATTTTGAAGTAAGCCAATATAAGGTCTAGTGGGATCAGTTTAATGAAGAAAGTGTAACCTGGGAAAATCTGGAAGATATGAAAACTACTTTTTGTACTTGTTTGAATAGAATTGATTCTGTTGATTGATAAAATTATAATATTTTATTCATGTTATGTCAATAAATTTTCCAGTCTCAAACAGATATTACATTATTTAAAAAAGATACAACTACTTTAATGCTGATTATGGAAATTAAAAATCCAGTTATGTTATGAACATATGAATGGAAGTATAATAATTTGATTTGTCCTAGATGTAAAATTTTTGACTAAGTTAATCATTAGGATGATGATTCTTTTTAGGAGGGAAGTATGTAACATATTTGAAAAAACTATTACTGTGATTACTTTCCCTCTTGACATTGCAAACATTGACATGTGATTTGTCTTAGGAAGGTGTACTCTTATGACTATTGGAAATCATGTTTGTAATGGATAAATTATTATTGTGAAGAGATTCACTTTGTTTTGATTTATGCTTACTTGAAAATAAGGCCATTCATCTTTTGTACAACTTTAATTCATTTTTAAAAAGGGGGATTAAGAGCTTGTATTGTTGTTGTCTTAACTATTATGTGTTGACAACAAAACCTTGGATCAATTCCATTGATCCAAGGTATGCTTCAATTCTCCTTACGATTTATGCGGTTGACTTGACTCAAAGCGGAACGTAAAGTGGGGACCGAGTTGTTGTTGGGCCCCTAATTTATTGGGAAAGTATAGAGAGGCACGTGGATGTGCAAGGCCTATTTGAAGAAGGGCGTGTAAGGAGAAAGTGCACATGACAAGGTTCTAAGAGGGTTTAGTATAACAAGTGGCGTGTGTGCAAGGTAGCGAATTTTTTTAATACTTATCCATATTTGGTGTAAAGTATGAACACGAGAAAAGTGTGACCCGAATGCCCATGCAGAGTGGATAAGGTGCCATCCCGACACTAGGGTGGCCTAGAAAGGAATATACCTTGCAATGGAAGATTATAGAAGGTCACCATTGCAAAGAGTGGAGAGCTCGAGCTGAAGAAGCATGCTCCCATGAAGGACCACCTTAGACACTTGGCATTGGATATGAAAATCCTTTGAAGGCTTGAAGGTGTTGAGAAAGGTTATAAATACAAGCATCCGAGTAGAAGAAAAAGGGTGGAGAGAAATAGAGAGGTACACATTAGAGGTAAATATCTACAAAAATACATGGAGATCTTTATAGGTTGGGCTAGGAGATCTATAGGAAGAATTATGTATCAAGGGATGGGTACATGTTTTTATTTTGCATTGTAAGGGACATAAGTCTAGTCTTACTACATAGTTCTAATCTGCACTATCATTTTGGTGTGTAATGACCCTCGATATATGTAATGTGATTACTATACATGTTTAATTATGAATATATGTGGTCCAAAGCTCATACATATGTCTTTTTGTTATGTTTAGTGTTTTTCATATGAATGAGTATAATCATTATGCATTTTATTTCCCTCAATGGTTCATATCTATCTTTTTCAATATGCTTCTTGTCTCAATGAATATATTAATGTAGCATTTACTTGGTAATTCTCATTGAATATAGAGTTTCTTCGGTCTTTATATTACACGTCTATGCTATATTCTTGCACAAATCACATAAAAGAGGGTCTCGACACCCTTGCGTGCCTTACGTGAGTTCCCAACGCCCACCGGGTGATAACCTTTGGTGTGCATGGGATTGTCCTTATTTGTTAAGGGGTATAAAAATTGACTACATCTTGGTTATATTATTTGGGACCTCCTTTTGATTGTTTTGTAAGAAAAGACATGCATATTTGTATCATTTTTATGTGATGACTTGGTGTTTAACCTTGGAAATTATTGAAACATGGTTCAAGAGCACGGAGGACAAATTTTCTTAGAGATTCAACACTAGACCTAAGTTTGATGCATGTAGATGGGTAGAAGAGAACCTCTACCATGAGTTATATGAAACTTTATTTTATTACTTCTCGGTAGAGAAATATGAATGGATCGATCATATGTTTCTAGATCAAACTAGTACTATAAAGCATTTGTATGGACCCAAGATGATTACCAAAGGCTAAAAAATGGAGATCGACATGGACTTATGCTATGGATTGTTGGTGGAAAGGAGTGCTAGCTAGCTATACTTTGGAATATTCCATTTCTTCATACTATTTTCGTGAAGTTCTTGAGTTTGAGTTTTAAGCAAGCACTGAGAGGATCATTTCTACGTGCTATTACTTTTATGATGAAGATATCGATCATTACTTTGATTTTAGAGGCATTTCCTATGGCCGACTAAACCCTTCTAAGCTTAGGCAAGGAATCTAGGGTGGAGGAGGACAACAAACATGCGGACCGAGAAAGAAAGGGAGGAGAGGTGAATCAATTGTAGTAAAGCACATGAAAGGGATATTGCTAGACAACATGAAGTTACAAGTGTGATGGATCTATGGAGGAAGACATTACGGGAAGGAGTTGAGGTTCACACAGAGGATGTGGAACCTAAGTAGTCTGTGCTACCCCATATTGGAAAATGTGGGAAAGAGACTCCTTTTGCTTCGATGATATTTAGTCATTTGGAGAAAGAAGAGTTTTGGCATGCATCCTGAACCCACCTAGTGACCAAACCTTGGCGCTTGGTATTCCAGATCAAGGGAGAAGTATTGTCAACCTAGTTTGTATTGGTGGAAGTGACTAATCTACACCCAAGAGATATAATTTCACATTTGGGACTTCTATGGCTGCACATACCATTCCATTGTTTGGAGGAATTCTTGGGCAAGGATCAAGTACAAAAGGTTTGGGAAATGCATTGGGGAGTGGCATGAGACACACATCTAGGAGTGGAACAATCTCACAGACCATTGGCACGTAGTTTAGTGGGACATTGGGGACACTAGATGCGACCACTTTAGGCCCATTACTGGCCACATGAGGATCTAGAGGTGGAACTAGTGGATCAGGATCCATAGGGCTTGGTGGATCTAGTGGATCTTGTGGAGGAAATGTCGAGAGGAAACCAAGGATGTAGATTAGGAGGATAGGGGCCTCACCTACCTCCTTAGGTAATCTTTGAAATTTCTTTGCGCTTGCTAGATTACCAAGGTATAGATGATGTTATAGAGCATGTAAATAAGTGTGAGTTGTTATGGCTTGCACAATTGATCACAACCCTAGAATGGAAGGCTAGTAAATTTGTAATGATGTTTCAAGGGCACGCATATAGATGGTATAGGAAGTATGACCCCAATAAGATGGTGGTAGATTACACCACATTGAAAAACACCTTCTTAGCAGAATTCCACATCCCTAAGTTTGAGAAGAAGAGCATCGATTGCTTTCTAAAGGATATTTAGAAAGGAATGGTAGAGAGTGTGTGGGAGTATGATGCATGGTTTAAAAATCTCCTGTGAAAGTTATCATATGACATTCACCCTTCACAACATGCTCAATGGTTTGTTAGAAGGTTGATCACTCCATTTAGGAGGAATTGTCACAAAAACATTCTTCGACCTTCACGAGGCTCTGAGGCTTCCTTACGCATTGAAGCATTTGTAAGTGTTGATACTAGTGTGATCCCTTTTCTAGAGGCTCAAATCCTGACATGGCCAAATAGTTGGAGAAGCTATCTAAAAAATCTACACATGAGACTCGTAATAGTATTTGGTGCATGGTTTTTAAGTAGAGGGGAATGTTAAGGATACTTACCCTCGGAAAATAGTACACACCATAGTGGTATATTTTGAAATTTTCATGGGGACCATGATGTGAGTAGATGATCCTTGTTACAGTGCATAATTTAGAAGAATGTGTCTTGCTATTGTAATATCTATGCCTCTACGACCCATGATACTAAGGATTGTAGGCTTATTGACCAAATCCATGAGGCCATTGATCATGGTGTACGCTAGACCAGCCTTACCAAGTGGATCCAAGGAAGATGATCTGTTATGAAGGACACGTGGATGGAAGGGTGTGTGGGAGAGGTTCTCATGGAGAATTTTCATGGTCATGGTAACCACGGAGGAGGAAGAAGTGAGTTCCCACGAGGAACTTGCTTCAATTTCAGATCTATAGAACACTACAAGCACGAGTGCCCAGAGTTATTACAGTGCTCATGGTGTGGAAAGAAGCACAAGTATGAGGAGTGCCCTGAGTTGTTTGAGAACATGAGCCAATAACACTAGAAAGACAAGGGCATTGTGATGGTAAGAGTAAAGAAGGATGACACACAATTGATGCCACGAGGTGATGTATGAGTCAAGATTGGAGTCTATTTTGGTGACAACACGAGAAAAAGCATCACTTACCAAGGAAATACCAAGGAAAAGGACCCTGGTTTCAAGGGAAGAAGTGGTACAAGGGAGGTATCTAGACCCCGACCACGAAAGGAGGTGTATCAAGAGACAATGGATTTCATTTGGGTTTTCAGGGAGAAATCTAGTGTCTAAAGGAGCAAGTCTAGGTAGTAGGAGCAAAGAAGGAATGTTGAGGCTCCACAGAAGGACCTAGATGAGGTCAAGGAAGTATGCAAAATGTTAAGGAAAAAATAATATTATTCCCTTGATAGGAGAATGGATACGGGAGAAGATACCATGCACCAAATAAGATTTCAAAAAAGGTGTGTAACATGTAAAACTCCCTCCCCATAGCCTTGATTATGACAAAGAAATCACACTAAACGCAGTTGTGGATGGTTGGCTTCTAAGAAACATATTAATTGACATAGGAGCAGAAGTCAATGTTCTTATGCTAGATGTCTAACATCAAATGGGAAAACCCACATTGTAGCCATCTTCGAATGTGTTGTATATAAAAAAAACTAAGGCAATTCCCATTGGAGTATTAAAGGATGTAGTAATTACCATTTAGGGGCCAAGTTTATTGGAGACTTCAAAGTCTTGGCGCTCACCGAGGTAGACAATTTTCTAGCATTTCTTGGGCACCCATGGTGTTATAAGAACAACATTGACCTGAGGTTCAACAAAGGATATATCAATTTTGAAAACAAGGAAGAGCGGTTCATCATCCCTCTATTGGATGGGAGGTCATCCCCTTACACTGAACCTTTGGGAGAAGAGGTCCTTGATATAATTTACATGCACTCCATCAGAGAGCTAGAGATAATTCACCCTATAAAAGGAGTTATCTAATTTGAGGCTGCCCATGTCTGTGAGTGATACCACAAGCATGTCATGTGAAAATTGGGTGCATGGGACCTATGAGTTAATTAGGTGAAAATTGAGGGGGTCTGTAACAAAAGTGACCAAGGCATGCTCACTCAGGTGTCTAGGAGGAAAGAAGTTACCAAGTTACTCTAGAGGGCATACCCTGAAATTTTCTTACGGGACATGGAAGCTCAATGGAAAAATGAGGATGAAAGAAGAGGGTTCCTTAATCATAGCTTACTCGTGGATTGCAACACACCGGTGGGATATACATTGGGAGAGCCTTCTTGAGGTGGCACTGAGGTAAGAATCACATTCTCTATAAGGTTTTCTAGAAGTAATGCACCCACGGTCATTCAAGACTACCATGGTAAAGAGACCACTTCATTCCATATCCAAGCATGTGAGAAGGCCTAGATAGGAGGCATAGAAGCCTTACCACCATCATTATGGGTACATAAGTTGTATTCAAAAATATGAGGTTGTGGACATGCATAGTATATCCATTCAAAAACATCTTTTGTCAAACGTTGGTAATTGGAAAGAAATAATGTTTGATCTCATTCAAGTGTTTGAGTATATCAGTACAACGAAATCATTGGATAAGGTGTTACAGAGTTATCATGCGCTTTACATTAGGGGATATTTCTTTGGAAAAGGATAGAATACAAGAGTTTCTAGGTGAACTGGCTTGGAGGCACACTTTGAGGAAGAAAAATCAGAAGAGATACAACTTTAGCGAGGCATGCATGGAAAAAGAAAAAGGAAGATGGTGTATGTAATTAATGGGGAGGAAGCGGACAGCTTAGATTTTAACCATTATGTAGGAATGCGCAAATTGATAGATAGTCTTGATGAATAGGATCCCACCTACCATGAAGCGTTAAAGACAAAAAGGTTAACATTGGTATAAAAGAGGAACCTAAGGAGTCCATCATCGGGGATAATTGGTCGAAAAGGAGGTCTCTAAGGTCATCAATCTATTACGTGAGTTATAGGATTTATTCCCTCATGGGTATCATGAACTCAAAGGTGTTCATCATTCCTTGGGGAAAATGAGGATAAATTTTAAGGAGATTGCATGCCCGGTTCGAAAGAGACCATACTTGAATGAATCCTAACCTATGCGTGAAGTTTAATGAATAAATAGATAAGATGATAACAACGTGCATCATTAAATTTGTTAAAGAGTCAAAGTGGGTAAGTCCAATGGTCATTAGTATCAAAAAGGATGGAAAGATAATTATTTGTGTAGACTATAGAGAGTTGAATGTAGTTTGTGTCATCAATCCTTTTCCAACCCCCTTCACTCGAAGAAATTTTGGAAGGAGTGTCCAAATGCAAAGTCTATTACTTTGAGATGGATTTCTAGGGGACCACTAGGTTTGGATCACAAAGAGGACCAGAGAAGAAAAAAATTCCACTTAGTGGGGAAGCATTTCCTATACTGGTCATGCCCTTTGGGTTGAAGAATGCACCTACGGTGTTCTCATGCATCAGTGATGTAAGCCTTTGGGGACTTCATCCATAAATTTCTTCAAGTCTAATCGGATGATTGGACAGTGTACAAGGCTAGTCAAGGACCACTATGATAACTTAATATTAATGTTTGAAATATGTCGACATTTGAGGATATCCCTCAACATTAAGAAATGTGTCTTTGTTACCCTGTTTGGAATATTATTGGGGAACATTATATGTAAGGAGGGCTTACTATTAGATCCCACCAAAGTTGTTGCCATTCTGGGGTTTGGGAAGCCTACTAGCCAAAGCGCAGCAGGTGATTCCTTGGGCATACAGGTATTACAGAAGTTCATGAAGGGATATGCCTAGATAGCCATGCCCTTAGAATAATTACTTAAAAACAAAAGTTCCTTCCTTTAGGGAGGCACGGTAGAAGGCATTTAATACTTTAAAGGATAAGCTTGTCACCACACCCATACTATGATTCCCTTCTTGGGATAATCCTTTCCATGTTCATGTTGATGCCTCAAGCACAACCATTGGAGTAGTACTAACACAACTAGGTGAAGGGATTGTTGATCATCCCTTGTGTTTTACCAAGCAGAAAAGTTAACAACAATGAGAAAAACAACACAACTACTAAGTACAAAGCTTTATCCATGATCTATGTGTTGCATAAGTTTAGGTAGTATCTATTGGCAACACCCTTTATATTCTACATGGACCACATGACACTAAAATACTTAGTCAATAAGCCTATTCTTCAAAGGGCGCATATGTTGATGGGTCCTACTATTTCAAGAATTCAAGTTCACCATGGTTGTGAAGCTAGGAAAGAGTAATTCTGGACCCGATCATCTATCTAGGATTGACTCAGGGGAGGACGCGTAGAGCATTGAGGGTACTATGATAGACACAAAATTTTTTAGGTTACAATGCACACCCTCGATTTGGAGGACATTGTAATATTTCTTAAGAAAGGTGTGGCACCAGAAGGAATGAAGGCCTTAGAGAGGAAACAATTGGCCATATGCATCGTGCCTTACATGTTGATTAGCGAAGATCTATACAAATTAGGTCGTGATGAGGTTCTTGCAATTATGGAACATGAGCTCATATAATTGCATATACAAATGGTAGGATCATAGGAGGACACTATATAGGAAATGCAACCATATGGAAGATTTTTCTTAAAGTGATTTTATGGGAAACCGTTTACTATGATTCTATTGAGTTTTGCAAGGTCTGTGACTATTGGTAGCACCTTGACAAACCTGGAAAGAGGATGAAATTCCCTTATGACCAATAGCTTGATGTGGAACCATTTGAGAAATGGGCTATCAAATTTGTATGGCCAATATATCCGATAACACGAAGGATTGGTTTACGGTATATATCATACACTTGCGGTTATTTAACATGGTGGGTAGAGGCATCATCTACAAAGGATTGTATAATGGCTACAACTGCTAGATATTTATGGGAAAATATAATCAGCAGGTATGGATGCCCATTGAGTTTGACAAGTGATAGAGGTACACACTTCCTCAATGATATTGTCAGGATTCTATTATGAGAATTTATGGTGGCCCATTATAAGACTAGCTTCTATCACCCTCAAGAAAATGGAATTGCTAAGGCATTTAGAAAAATACTTAGTCACATGTTGAATAAGATATGTGACTTTGGTAGACAAGATTGGGATGGAAAAGTATCAGCCATTATTTGAGCATACGGGACAACCTATAAGAGGTTAAATAAGGAAACACCATTTCAATTGTTATTTTGCATGGAGGTTGTCTTACCAATTGAATTCATATTACCTTCACTACATTATAGCACGTGGATGAGGATTAGCTGATGAGAAAGCACTAGAAGAAATTATTGACAAATGAATGTAGTTGGACAAAATATGGTCACACGTCGAGGTGGAGCCAAAAGGTTGAAAAAGTAATACAAAGGCATGGCATGCTTGTCACATCAAGAATAAGAATTTTGAGGTTGGGAAGATGGTTTTGCTATATGATTTCAAGTTTTTGCACCATCCGAGGAATCTAGAAGTCCATTAGTTGGGACCTTACATCATCTCATACATCCTCGATATAGGTGCATGCCAATTACAAGTGCTAGATGGGACAAGATTACCAAGAGACTTCAATGGGAATAGGTGAAGCCCTACTATAAATAAGTCTTCTTGGTGTTTGTAAATAAGGTAGTGTTTCCATTTTGAATGGACTTTCATTTATTTCATTTTCTTTTCTTGTGTTTCCCTTTCTCATTGCTTGTTCCTTTCTGTTATTTTGTATTGTGCCATGTGCACTAGTAACCACATTAATTTTTAAAGTTTTTGCATGCGCAGAGGACCACACATCTATTTTAGTGTGGGGTGGAGTGATGCATAAGTATGGACTGTAAGATAAGTGTGTGTTGGGTATAAAAGTGGTGGTGGATGGCCCGGTTAAAGGACTAAACATGCATAAGGTTAATAGGCATGTAAAGAAGAGATGTACGTAAATGGTTGGTGTCAAAAAAGCCTTACAGAAACCACATATGAGATAAAGTAAGATCATAGGAATAACATGAGGTAGCGAGGGAAAAATAGGAAAAGGATGGAATAATTTCCTTTAGCGCTATGAATGTGAGCGTAAGAGTATTGATTAGGTTGGGATTTTGCATGCTTTAGAAGGTTATAAAGGGGTTTTACGCATAAGATGTGGCACATGGGAAAAGGTGCTTAAGACTGGATAAGTGGAAAAAGCTACATTTTAGGTCAAATTATGGTGGTCAGTGAGAGAGAATTTAATGCTCGAAAAAGAGAAAAACTATAAATAAAGATCAAGCACTTCATTATTTTCATTGCAATTACGAAGGAAAGAAAGCTCTTGTGAACTAGGGCATCCAAAGAAAGATATTTGTAATGAAAGAATCATTTGAGAGATATGAAGTCTATAGGTAGGGTAAATTCATAAACTAGTAGGAAAGGAGTACATAGGCATGGAGAAATAAAGGAAGTTCCATCTTGTGCAAGGGGTTTTTGAGTTAGGGTTTGGTGACGAGGGCATGGAGTTAGAAGGATTTTTCTATGAAGATTGAGCTTAGGGCTAGATAGAGGGGTAAATCAGAGAAAGTGGGAGAGGTTATAAGTGCTAAAACTAGTCAGAAATATGTCACCTAGAAAATTAACCATCTCACCAAAGAAGAAAAAACAAAAGGGAAAGGGAAAATAAACAACAATCATCAAGAGCACAAATGAAGAATGGTATGCAAAGATGTAGTACCCAGATGGGGTGTTGTTGGGAAAGAATGCAATCACATCTAAGGAAGATGACTGTGAGACATTGTAACCATCACACAACTACAAAAGAGAAGGAGATGGCCTTGGAATTGCTGCACCCAAAAAAGAAAAGAATGAAAGAAGGCATGCCCATTTATAGCAACAAGGTAAAGGTTAAATTAGAGAAGGTAGGGTTATAACTTTATGAGCTACCATACTTCAAAAAAATTGAGCGCCTCTACCAATTTCTAATGGTGTGAGTTCATGAAGACCACTTTTATTTCGTAGGGGAGCAAGATGTGCATAACTCCCAATTAATTTCCAAGTTCACGGGTCTTATCTGCGAAGGGGATAACATTGATGATGACCTAAGCCACAAGGAAGCTTGATTACTTTACATATGACTATAAGAAATTATCATGATACTTTGACATCTTAGAGATCCCAGACCTCATGATGAGGATGGCTCCATGCTTAGTAACCAAGATCAATGACCAAGAGAGATGGAATAAAGTGAACAAGGCATGGTTGAATGTGTGCTTTGGAAAATATCAGCGTGACCATCTCTGACTTGTCCACTTTCATCATGAATGAAATCATTAGTAGCGCAATGAAGGTGAGAAGATACTATTTGGTAATGTCCTCTTCACAATTTTCTTCTCATAAATTAGAGTTTTTGATGAAATTTTTGGAAAGGTTTGTTTGGGAGTACCCAGAAAATGATCCCTCACCCACGAAGCGGTTCACAAAATATAGTTGTGAGACAATGACAACCACTAATAAGTCATGTTTATAAAAATGGTGTAAGTTCATGAGGGATGCGTTTGGGGTGGAATGGATAATTCCAAAGTAGTTACCCACAATCATGTAAGGAGAAGTAGAATTCACGGTATATCAACACTTCTGCATTGGAGATTTAGGTTGACAAATGAAACAATGAGCCCATGGTGCAAGCTTGCCTTCTCTTTCACCTCACTATACTTCCAATTGGGAGTGAACAAATTAAAATAGGTAAAGATACTAAGGTTTGACCTTAGCAAGGTGGATCAAGACCACGGGTAATTATGTAGGAAGTTAGTTTACCCCAAAAAGCGTGCCTACCTAGAGATATGTCTCCCATGAGATACATATGATGAAACCAGTGACTTTGCCAATTGCTGGAAGGAATGCAGAAAGGATATACCTTCGCATCGACCAAAATTTAAAAAGGGTGCATACTTAGAAAATGATGTATCCATCCCCGAGGACCCCCAAATAAAAAATCCCGTGTAAAAGAAGAGGGAAAGGGAAGAGGTGTAGAAATCACATATTTTTAGGCTACACAAGTGGTAAGTGTGCCGAGGGACAAGCACTAAGCCCAACACTTATACATAGAGAAAGAAGTCCCGGTGAAAGAAAGGACTCCAAAGGAAGAAGTACGAGCATGAGGAACCCATCACCTAGGAGAGGTCACCAGAGGAGGAGGAGAAGGAAGTAGAAGGTGATAGAAGAAAATTATCTTGAGGATACAAAAGGCTTGGAGGCCTATATAGGTGATAAGAATGATGATGATGAAGATGAACTAGGAGGCTAGGACCATCCTATATTTGAGGTTCATGACACGAGAGGAGGAAGGAGTAGAGAAGAAGAAAATGAATACATGTTTGCTTAAGAGGGTGAATAACAAGGAAGAAGAAGATACTCATAAAGGGGGGTAAGTGAGGAAGTCACCAAATACCAAAATACCCCAATCCTCACTAAGGAATAGATAGATGAGGCTGCGAGAGAAGGAAGTTGCCAAGATCATTGAAGACCTAGTAGAGTAAGAGATGGAGTGTAATGTGGACCTAGTGATGATAGAAGAAAAGGAGGGAATTATAGAAAATGAATATGGCAGCATGGGAGGGGATCCCATTTTGGTTGTGATGTTTCCTAAGGCCACACGTATAGGGAGAAAAATAATAGTGGCATCACAAGTTTAGCGAGATGAGCTATATTGATGACCTGAACAAGGTGTTGTGCACACACTTTCAAAGCACCATGCCAACGGATCAAATCTTGGATATGACATAATTTGATGAGGAAGGTGCATATCCTTGGAAAAGGAAAATTATTTCTTGGGAATTTGATTAGCACATCGACAAACCAGAATTTGAAGTAAGCCAAGGGGAAATAATGAAGGTACTAGAGTTAAAAAGTGACAACCCCACAGTAAACACTCGAGTGTCCATCACATGAACAAATTTGCAATGTGTTGAATAAAGTTTCGGTGGAAGTAGAGGAAAGACTCTTTAGGATGAACGATGGAGTGAAGATTCTAGAGGTGGAGTTGGGGAAGAAGGAAGAGGAGCTGGAGAAAAGAACTAAGGAGTTAAAACATAAGGAACTAGTCAGCGCTCAACTAAGGTGTGAATTAAAGGAAGAGAAGGAAAGTGCGAGAATTCTCAAGAAGGTGAAGATGATCACAAGTGATATTATCTTGAAGCATCAAGACTTGACACCACCCACGCATAAATATGAATCAAGCCTACAATTCCTAGAAGACTTAACTCGTGTTCTCACAATGGAAAGATGACCACTGGCCTTGGAGTCTTCGAGAGGAGGCATCAACACACAAAGAAAAATAGGACAAGATGAAGGTGGTGGCCATTATGTAGTACAAAGTACATGAAATTCCTCATGGATGTAAAGGCCACTATGTTGATAGATGAGGCTTCCTATGACAACTGCACCAATAGAGATAGAGTGGCGAGCATTCTAGTTACCACCCATGAAGTAGAGCTCAAGGAATTTCGGGAGAAATACAAAGGGAATATGCCGTAATGAGGAAAAATTCTACCCAAGGTTGAGAAGAAATAGGAGGCTATTGAGACCTTGCGAGGATCAATTAAGAACCAGCTTAAAGAATTATATCCCGGATCACTCGTAAGATGGACGCACTTGAGGATATGGTAAAGAAATTAGAAGATATTCTAAAAACCATGAGTGCAAGGGAGAATTGGTAGGCTTTGAAGAGGCAAGTGCCTAGTCGGTGACCTCTGTCAACAAGCACAAAGAAAATTTCATACCTAGAAGAAGTTGGAGATGGTCTTGAAAAAATATTTCCCCCTCCTCTAGTAAAAGAATCATAGTTCTCCATTCTTTCATTCTTCCCCAAAATTATTTATTCCTTTATTCTTTCTCAAACTATTCAAGGATGGTCATTATTTATCCTTTGAGAAAACATTCCCATGGACGGAGAATAGGCATAGTGTGGGGTGATGTTGGGCCCCTAATTTATTGGAAAAGTAAAGAGAGGCACGTGGGTACACAAGGCCTATTTAAAGAAGGGTGCACAAGGAGAAAGCGTGTAGTACGGGGGTTCTAAGAGGGTTTAGTAGAACAAGTGGCATGCGCACAAGGTAGAGAAATTTTTTTGGGACTTAGCCATATTTTGCGTAATAGATAGAACATGAGAAAAGCGTGACCCTTATTTGCATGCAAAGTGGATAAAAGGTACCAACTGGCAACGGGTGGCCTAGAAATGAATATACCTTACAATGGAAGATTGTATAAGGCCATCAATGAAAAGAGTGGATAGATCAAGACTAAAGAAGCAAGCTCCACAAAGACCACCTTGGACACTTGGAAATGGATTTGTGACTCCCACAAAGTCTTGAAGGTGTTGAGAAAGGCTATAAATACAAGCACCTGATAGAAGAAAAAGGTGGGGAGAGATATGAGAGGTACACATTAGAGGAGATTAGAGAGAGAAGATGGGAGAAACGTTTCTGCGAGAAATACATGGAGATATTTATAGGTTGGGCTAGAGATGCAGCAGGAAGAATGATGTATCGAGGATGGGTACATGCTTTTCTTTTACATTGTAAGGGACGTAAGTCTAGTCTTGCTACATGGTTCTAATCTACACTATCATTTTGATCGATGTAATGACACGATAGATGTAATGTGATTACTTTACATGTTCAATTATGAATATATGTGGTTTAGAGCTCATGCATATCTCTTTTTTTTATGTTTAGTGTGTTTCGTATGAATGAGTATAATCATTATGCATCATCTTTCCCTCAATGGTTCAAATATATCTTTTGTCAATATGCTTCTTGTCTGAATGGATATATTAGTGTAGCATTTTACTGAAATTTCTCAATTGAATAAGGAGTTTCTTCGGTCTTTCTATTACACATCTATGCTATATTATTTCAAAACCCACATAAAAGAGGGATCGACACCCACACATGCCTTAGGTGAGCACCCGGACCCACCGGGTGATAGGTCAGCTCACATGGTATTGTCCTTATTTGTTAAGTGATATAAAATTGACTACTGGTTGTGTTAAGTTTATATAATTAAAGGACCCAACATCGAGTGTCCTTGCTTTGCATCATACTATAATTGGTAATTCTGGACCTTCTTGTTAAATATTTTATAACTCTTAATAGCATAATAGGAAAAATTACCTATTACTAAGTTATTAAGGTAAACACCTTAATCTAAGTTAGAATGTTTTTACTATTTAGATTTTAACCTAAGCTAGTTAAGACCTATGTAGGACCTATTGTTAAACTATTAAGGTTATTACCTAACCTAAGATTGTATGTTTTATGGTTAGGAAGTTTTGAAACAACCTAAGGAAAATACTATTTACCTAAGGACTAAGGTTTATTTCTAACCTAATGTAAATCTAACCTAAACTAATACTATCTAAAGGGTACCTACGGACTACTTAGAAAGTGGTAAGGGAGGTGGCGTCGGTTTTCAAGGAATTAATGAGATTTGATTTTGTTTTAATACCCTCTGAACTGCCAGTTTTGGTGGAGGCATGGGGAGTTAGGGGATGCCTAGTTGGCATCACCACTAAATGGAAATTGCATGCATTTTTGAATTAAGGAACTCGCACCAAATTTGGATGGTGGTGGTGAGGAGAGATAAGAGGGAAACTGACAGTCCTTGCATTAATTAGCTTGATAATGGTGAAGAAACCACCTAGGAGATATGCAAGGAGGATTTTGGAAATTTTTTTGATCTTTGGTTCATTTCAATTTTTGTTCTACATGGAGTTTTGGTTCTTTGAACCAGCAGTTCTATTTTTGATCCATCGATATTCTTGGCATTCTTGAGCTATTTTGGATCTGTGGAGGTATAAGAGGAGGTAAGAATATTCGAATTATTGAGCGTCTCTTGGAAAAAAAGAAAAAGTGTGGAGGCTCAACTGGAAATCTTTTACAAATCGATAAGAAGCTCTATCAGGCATGATAGGCTCTACCCATTAAGTTGTTCTACTTTTACTAAGTGTTTTCATTAAAATAACTCTACTCTTGGAAACAAATGAGTTTTTATGATATGTTTATCCCTGCATTCATGCTTGTATTTTTTCACCTTTGTATTTTCTTGTTGGAATTCAGTGTGTGATGAAGATTTCATTTGGGTTTGTCTCTTTGTTGGAAAATTGAACAAATCGGGATTTAACCATTGTATGGGATTGAATGTTGTCAAATCTTGTAATCTTACATTGTTGTGTAAAAAAAATGGTATAGAAGGGTTCACTATTTGTTAAAGATAGGAGTTGGGTTTGTTTCTTTTATTGGGTGAAAGTTTGAAACGAGGCTATCTTCTATTGAGCTCAGAGATGATTTCAAATATTTTTACATATGTTTGAACTATGCTAAATTAGATAGTCTGACTCAACATTAGGGAGTCATTTTTGGCTGGAAAATAATTGTAACATGTTATACTATTGTTGAGCTAAGACGTTTTGATTCTGAGAACTCTTTTGGACTACTATGGAAGAAGTATGTTTCGGGTTTTGGTTCTCCCTTGTTTGAAATTTGATTAATTCATGCTAGCTTCTGCTTGAAATTTTATGATGTCAATTTTGTTTCTTGCACCTATAAGTTATGAGCATATTTTTAAAGACTTACGATTAAGGTCTGCAATGAACCTTCTTGGTATAATCTACACGATAGTAGGGCTGAAATTTGCTTTGTGGTCATGATTTTGAAAGGCTTATTGAATGTTTATGCATATTTTTTGAAATAAGATTTCATGCTATAGAGATTATCTCGTCCGGTTCACCTTGTTGGACTTACTAGATCAGACATCTACATTTGATATATATAGATGTTATTGAAGGAATGGGATATCTAAGTTGAATTATGGATTAGTGCAGTCTTGACTATCTTAAGGAAATGAGTTGGAATGTTTTTGGTTTTACTCTTCTCCTTTTGAGCTTGACTTCAAGCAACTGGCTGGGGTCATGTCACTTTTGTTGTTCTTCCTTGTGGTTGAATCGGGGTTGGGTTCTTTCCTTTCTTACCCTATAGATTGTTCCTTTGATTCTTGTGAAGTTGGGAATATGGGTTGGCTTGACTATAAATCTTGTATTCGTTTTCTTCATTTACCGTCAAAGGATGGGTAAGATTTATTTTCGATGACACTTGAAAATAAATTGTGGTCACATAAGATTACATTATTTAATGGTACTCTGTCTCTCTCTTGAAGGGAAAATTAAAGAAATGTATAGATTGATGTTATTAACATTGGGATGAGTTTGAATGTTCAATTGTTGTTTGTTTCTTCAAGTATTGTTTCTAACTGAATTCATTTGAATAACTCTTTTAGTCGTAGATTTTGCACTATTGTAGTTGTTCTTATTTGTACATTGAGAGAACCTTATCTTCGATTTCTGACTTGCATGTTGCAATTGTATATCTCAATTCAATACCGAATAGTTCTATGTTTTCAATGTTTGTTAGAGTAGAATGATCTCTTAATTGGATCTGCCTCTGTTCTTTTATTCCCAATTTGTATTCCTCTTTTTAGGATGGAATAATTAGATCTTATCTCATCCTTGTGTGTTGACATCCAATTCTCTATGCAGGTTAAGTTATTCCAATATTGTTCTCTTCAAACTCACGAAGGAAGATAGAATTTATCACTCTCTCTCTCACTCTCATTGTTCTTTCTTTCATCTATTTTACTCCTGTGTATGGAGCTGACACATTGATTACATAAGATGAAAGGAATTGTAAACCAGGTAGTAGGAGGATAAATTTTACTTTCTTCTCCTTGACTATTATTTTTGTTGTTATGGTGATTGATCAATTAGGTGCATGTAAATGATTTATGCTCTATCACACATGTAGATGTTAAACTAAAACTTAGGCTAGAGTTTGGCTTTGAATTTGGATGTAGTATCTTAAATAGGAAGCTCTACTTTAAGATGTTGATGGTTCATCCTAAATTTTTTCATAAAGATTGAATGAGCTTGGCCTTAGATATTTTAGGATGGAGTAAGTTAATGGAATTATTAGAGTTAACTTTTTTGATTTGACTTAGATATTCTATTTTATATTGAATGTGTCAAGAAATGAGCTATAAATATCTATAGTAGGAATGTGGTAAGTAATTTGGATGGAATATTACTTATCTGGTATAAAATTCCTTATGAAATCATTGGCTGAACATTGTTTGATTACATCATGATCTTTACTTAATGTTAATATGGCCTAACACTTTGTTCTTCCTTTCATGAATGTTATTTCTTTATGATGTATATTTCTGTAATGCTTTAGTTGTTTCATAAAAGTAGAGTTCTTTTTATGAAACAATTAGTTGAAAGCACATTGTTTTAATGCTTAGTGCTTATCATGCTCAGTTCAATGAACTGACCCATGCTAGCAATTTTTGTAGATGGAATTCATAAGTGATAAAAGGAGACAAGTTATTTTATGATGTTACTTTTGTTTACCTAAAGAATGGAAATTTTATGAGGAAATATGATTCATTATTGAGATGTATTTGTAAGAGGAAAATTTATATTTTGTTATTTGAGCTTATTGATGTTGTTTGACATTTAAAATGTCTGATATTTTTGACTTGTAAAGTATGTATTCCACTTAGATGAATGGATAAGATTGTGGGTTATTTGTACTTTATGTGTCATTCTCTTTCTACATTGTTTGAAGGAAATTGTAGGATTATATTTATTCTCTCATATTTATATTTGTAAGGAATCATTTCAACTGACTTAAAATTAATTAGGTGGTAAGGGAAATAGATACACTATCCCTTTATTAAAATGCAACTTAACAAGTTGGCATTCATGGATGATCATTTAACTAAATCAGTATGGTTTAATAAAATGGTGTTATTGAAAATTCATTATGATATATTGAATAACGTAGAGGTTTGCAATGAACCCTAATTCTAAATAAGAAAGAGGAAGATGAACTACCTCTTAACCAAGTACCTTTAAAATTTTAAGATAATTGAAAGGTAAACATAATCATTTAAAAAGTAGAATTCATTTCAATGAAGTCTAATATAAAGGATATAATTCAGAACATAAAAAGATAATAATGGATGAGTAAATTGAGTGAACCATATTATTTGATTGTTGCTTCTATTTTATTAAACTGAATCCTAAAGTAGGAAGTTAATGATAAAAAAGGGGAAATCTTGATGTTTTTGCAAAGCAATTACAACTCAATGATAGTTGGAAATCTTAGGGGTTAATAAAACTAGGGATTTAGTAGGGTTGTTGTAATTAGACATTAACTGTAGAAAATAATTAAGTAATTAACTTCTTCGGGGATATGTACATCCAAATGGGATGACTCAGACAGGATGTTTGCACATGCCAAATGCAGAACAATACCTTCATGAAGACTTGGGTCTTCACGAGGATATTGTGCTGCAATTGACATGTTACAACACCCTTTAGGGTTAAATCACTTGGATTTATATAACCCGAACTTGCTCTTAGTTATACCCTAGGTTAGGTTAGAATCATGATTTAGTGTTGGGGACATCTCAATGACTTAGGATAACTAGACACACGCGATTGAATTAGGTCGATCGAGTATGCCTATGTATCCTTAGTCCTCACGAGTAGTCCTCTACACTAAACGATGTTGCTACCCTTGGTTAGGGTAAAACCTAGAACAAGTGGATTGAAAAGAGTCAGTAAAGACCATTCTAGATAATAGATGAAGTGGGGGTGAAGGACACATTTTTTTTTACGAGTATGTCATCTAGGAATAGTAATATGAACAATATGTTGGAAATATTTGGCCAAAGTATCGCAAGATACTGGTTACGTTTTCCTATGTCACCTAGTTTAAGAAGTGAGATTTCAGATGAATATTGGTAACAAATATTTAGATAGGCCTCTTAAACAAAACACTTAATACCCAAAAGGGTAAGAGAACCAAGTATACCTAGTATACAATTCAATGAGTTAACATGAGAGATCGGTATGATACCGAGTCATGAAATGAGAGATCGGTGTTTCAACTATTCATTCTGATTTGCATATGGTTATCTATTATTAGATTGATTGGCATGGAATGTATGTTCTAAATTATGATCATTTAGAATAGATTACATTCGTATAAAAAAATCCTTGTTTCTAAAGTCTTAAAATGAGAATGTTACAAGCAGTATATCAATAAAAAATTGTACTTTTATCTATACTTTTCATAAAAAGAACCATGTTGTTTATGAAACAGTTCTAAAACACAACAAGATAAAACATAAGACCTTCCCTAAAATATTACAACTAGAAGGAGAGAAAAGATTAAAGTTTCTAATGAGAAAGTTTTAAATTAACCAGCATATCAACCTTAACTTTTCATCTTAAAACTATTTTCAACAAGATGGAATTAAATAGTAGGATTAAAGAAAGGAACTTCTTATTTCTTCCTAACTTCACCTTCTCATTCATGTATCTAAATAAAGTTTCTCCAACAACCAGTTCTAACTTTTCAAGAAGTAATACAAGATATATATAAAACTATCTTTCAGATTAAGAAAACTATTTGGACAACAATTAAGCATTACATTCCAACTAAATATCATACTATCTCAGGCTCATCTTATAGCCTAAGAAGTACATTGATCATAATAAGTCCATACAAACATGTAAGGATAACTTAATCATTAAAAAAATCAAAGTAATTTCGGTTGAAGCATCCTAAAAGTCCTGAGTTCAGTTTAGTATTCAATTCAAGGTAGCAGTCAAAGATAACATCATACAGACCTTATCAATAGTATTTTTATTTTTTCAACCAATCCAATAAAACAAGCTATCTTTAAGAATCACAAACAATATTCGAAAAACCACTAACAAATCTAGAAGGGGTAGAATGATTTAAGTTTAGAACCAAACTAAACAATATCATTCCCTTTAACTTATGTTAGAGTTCATCCTAAAGGAATGGTTACAAAGGTAATGAATAAATAACATTCTATAATTGAAGAGAGAGACTTATATCATGTCCTTAAGAGACTCTTCAACCCAACAGTCCCAAAGATATCAAAGTATCTTTAAGATTCTAGCCATTATATCAGTTACAGAGAAAGGAAAACAATTATACATCAAACAGATATGGTTTCCCAAACCTCAACGTTGGAACATCTCGTGAATATTTGTAAAAAAGTAACCAAACTTATATCTAAACAAATGTACTAACATGTTAAGGAGGAAGCCACAACCATATCTCCTTTCACGGGATGAGAACTCATTCTAAGCCAAGACAAACAAAAATATACTTGAAGCAGACTTCTCAAGAGTAACACACAACAATTGCTTAATAAATCATGGGAAGTTCATTTAGAAAAAAATATCTATCTTGAGGTACAACATAGCCCAAAATTGGGTGAAAATTAATGAATCACTCATAAAGGAACAAAAAAGACATTCAATAGTCCTACAAGATAGTTCTTTCTCCTACGAAAGATATTATCCCAATACATGAATTAAAACCAATTAACAATTGGCTTGTTTCAGTACCAAATAACTCAATGATGACAAGAAGGGAGAGCAACCCAAAAGGAGTTCGCAACCAATTTTTCATAGAACTTACAAACATCAACAAGAAGATAATTAATTCATTCAGAAACCTCCAAAAATAAGAGTTAAAATTCCATCAACAATTTAGGAAATCTTCCCTAGATCCAAGATCTGTTAAGGAACTCAAAATCCCAAAATGGGTTTACAAGGAAATAAAAGTAAACACAAAATAGAGTAGAACTAAAATGTTCAACTAATCTTCTACCTTGATCAACTTCATTTAAACATACTTCTATTCTCTCATGGTTCAAAAAGGAGTGAAGATGATATGCTTCAAGCTCAAGGTAAGTTTTCTTATACCCAACTTGATTGGTAACAAAAAAATATTCAAGAAAGAACACAAAGTATACAACTAGTTCCCATTTGGGAAAAGGACCAAATCATAATGACTCCATAAAATAAATGACTGTATACCCATAATAAAATACAATCCCCAAAATAGTGAATCAAATAATGGGTTACCAATGATTTTATCGAGAAACTAGGCAAGATGACGATCATAAGATAATGCCAAACTATCAACCTTTCAAGCTAGTTTCTTGTGAAAAACAATATTGAAGGCATGCAAGCTATATATACATAATTAATTATAAAAATTATTGTTATGGAGTATACTCACTTATCATAAGAATGCATTCATTAAGAGAACCAAATTATTCAAGATAACATAACAATAATAAATCGAAAATTCAATTTTTCATTATTTTTCCACTAAGAAATGAATAACAAGTTTGCATCTGAAAGAAAATAAGTCAAACACCATTAGAGAAAGAATAAAAACATAAAACTATAAGGTTTCATATAGAGTAGAGTTATTTTTATGAAGCATTTAAGTAAAATAAAAATACTTAATGGATAGGGCCTATCATGCCTGATAGAGCTCTGGCCTTCACTTTCTCGTTGTAAAACTCCAATCAGAACTTAAATAGCTTATTCATTTCCATGAAATGCCAACTCTTATTCATTTCCATGAATTGCCAACAAACTCCTCAAAACCTTATTCTCCTTCTTCTTATAGTTTCACAGTGTTATTTTCATCTTCTAATGCCATGCAAGGCAAAAACATTCATGCAAGGATTCGAACTGTGGTTCGAAGAAAAACCACATGCAGAGCCCAAGCTCGCAAAAGACAAAATGACCAAAACAAAACCAAAACCAACCCTTTTTCCCATTTTCCTTCTTCCTAGGTAGTTTTTCTCCATTACCCAAATATATTTAATGTTAAACAGGAATGACAGTCCTTCCACTTGTCCCACCACCAGTAACTTGCATTTGGCTAGATCTAAATTCAAAAATTCATGCAACTAACACTTTGGTGGAGGTGCCAACTCAACCTCCCTATCAAATTTCATGCATTCACCAATTTTGGCCAAACAGAAGTTTTTAATGTCCACAAATGCCTCATAAATACCTTGAAGATGGTGCCACCAACTTTCCCTTTACATGTCATCCCTTAGGCCCCTTTAGGTTATCCCATGTTTAGGTTAGGTTCAACATTAGTTTAGGAACTAATCCTTAGGTAATGTTTAAATTTTAGTCTAGGTCCTTTAATTATTAACATCCCATATAAATAAAAGAACATAGTAACTTAGGATAGATTACCACTTTAGGATAGGGTTACTAATTTAGGAACATAAATTTAATTAGGTTCCTTAGTCTATAGCAATAATTGCATCCCAAACTTACCAAAGAAGAATTAGATTACCATCCAAGATCACATACGAAGTAGGAAGCAACAAAGATCATCCAACTCTAAGACAACCAGAATTCAGAGATCACATGATCTATCTAGCTTGGTCAATATGACCACAAGGTCATGAATTAGAAGCATACCTTGGATCAATGAAATTGATCCAAGGTGTTTCTATTCTGCATCCAAAAATTATGAAAACTGAAGCACAAATTCGAGTGCAACAAAGAATCATGGATTAGTTTATCTGAATCAATTTCTTATTTCCCAAGTAATGAATTATAAGAAGAGATGAATTACTTCATTTTCTATTCAGCATAAACATGGCAAAATTATACCTATTTCAATAGATAACATATTATCTACAACAAACATGATTTCTTGATTCACAAGAGTACACCGTCTTCAACAAGAATCACATGTCAACGTTTACAACTTCAAAAATATAAGTCATCATAGATATCAACCATGTTAGAGGTGTTACATACATCCTTCTTGTAGACACCTATAATTTATCCTGAGTAATTTAAATACTTAAATTGCATTAATTATATCCTTTCCACAAATTGACAACATATCGTCAATAAATGCTCATTTTCTCTTATATCACCATTTATTAGTTACATTACATTAATTAATTAACTCTTCTATCTAGAAAATACACCAATTAATGACATTCCATTAATTAATCCCCCTTTCTATCTAGACTAATTAATTATTATTAATTAATTAGCTTCCTCTTCCATTAAATCAATAAATAACCATTTATTTGATTAAATTTCTCTCATAGTCTAAATCATGCTAATTATTCCTCTAAAAATATTCTATAAGCTTTCTCACCTATTAATTAATCACTTGGGTTAATTAATAAATCCCCTCAAAACCCATGAGTCACTAAAGGAAAAAATAAACTCTTCTAAGGTTTACTTAACCCCCTTTCAACCATCATTATCCACAACTAACCCAACCTAGCTATTATCCCACATGTAAAGGGATGTAGAGATTATTTTATCCATTGGGCTATATAAGGAGCCCTCCTCCTACCTTTCTATTTACACATTCACACATTACATGTTTATATATAATCTATAGGCATTTCATCTTAGAGCATATTTCATTTGAGCTAATAGCCTCATTATTGCATTTCATCCATCCAATATTTCAGGTCATATGGAGATAATAAAAATGATCATGTAGCCATACTTTGATGAGCTTCCATTCCTAAACCCTTGAAGATCAAACAATCAAATTTGATTGTCATGGAGATCTATCTAGGTTCATTTACTTTTTTGGTGATCTAAAGAGTAGATATTTTAATGCTTAGCATATTAGTTTGATTTCTATTTCAAATTTTTAATGCATAATGTTGGTATTTATTCTTGTTTAGCTCTTATCATGATGATCTTTGTGTAGTTATTTCATTTTTTGAAACTACTAAGGTGTTAGTTTTAATTATTTTTTCATAGCTACCTAATACATTGATACATTTGGCATGCCTGGTGGGATGGGTCCTTACTTCCTTAGCATTGTAAATCAATTTTTGTAATTATTTGAATATTTGGCTAATCCTTGATATGTACATGTGTGAAATAATGTTAAATTTCTTATGATTTTTCTAACTTTTCATGTGTTGATTCTTGTTTATGGGTTTAATTTATATGGGTTGTTGTCAATTTTGAGCTAACATATCAAAAAAATGACCTTTTAAAAGTTTTTTTTTATGTTAAAATGATGTATTTTTGATGTCACATAGGAAAGGGAGCACACACATCATTCTATACATCCAGGGATAGATTTGAATGTGTTCTTTTTACACATGAGAGCACACACACAAAAATTTGAGCGCACACACAAAATGTTTAGTGCACACAACAAAAATTGAGCACACATACTAAAAATTGAGCACACAAACCAAAATTTGAGTGCACACACCAAAATTATAGTGCACACACCAAAAATTGAGCACACAAACCAAAATTTGAGCCCACACACAAAAAATTGATCACACACACCAAAATTTGAGCACACACACCAAAAGCTGAGTGTACATACCAAAAGTTGAGCACACACACCAAACATTGAGTACACACATCCAAATTCTACTTTGTCTCATATTTTTCTATGGGGGAGTGCACACACCAAAATTTTAGGGCACACACTAAAATTTAAGCGTATACACTATGAATGGTGCGCACATGCTAAACTATGTTCATTAGAAATCTTCAAAAGCCATAAATTTTTCTCCTAAAATCAAAATGACTCTATTTGTTTTGCGTTGGAAAGGTATTGAAGCAAACTACACAATGGAAACATAAATTTGGGGTTTTGAGTTACCAAAAATTTAAGGTTTTCATTTTTATAAAACTAGTCATTTCTAACATGTCTAAATGCTTTGTAAAATTTGGTCTTTGATGTTCTAACACCTTGCAGGGTTTATTTGAGACTAATTTATATTTTGCATGGTATATTTGAACATACTTTGTGCTAATTTTTCTTGATTAAAGTTAATGAATGTTGCATTTTTGTTTAGGAGGCTAGGATCATGTATGCTCTTCCCTCACACCTTTTAGGTGATCTTGGGAATCAGAAATGATTCTACACCTTGTCTATTCTTTAGAAAAAATATCATTTAACTTTATTTTTGTGCTAAGGAAATGAATGTCAAGTTGGTTAAAATGAACAAATGGTATGTTCTTTCATTAATATATACATAGTTGGGCCTTTTGTCACATATGCTCTTCTCTTGCATCCTTGGACGATCTTGAGAATTAGAAATGACATCTTATCCCCTTTCTTGATTATGGAGAACTACTAACATCTTCGTACAGAACCCAAAGAGACACTTGTGAAAGAAAGGAATCTAAACAAATTTCTAACATGTTTCTCATAGGTTTCCAAATAGAGTTCAACTAAACCACATTAAGATAAACAAGATAAAAAACACACCACAATCATCACATTGTATTTACAGGTTCAGATAAAGGTACACCCCATCCACTTAAAAATAGGACATAACCGCTTTGGCATAAGCCTTAATCTATAACAATGGGGGTGGTCCTAGGAACCCCAAAGTAGTCCATGAAAGAGGGGACCTTGAGGATGAAATGGGAAGTGCTCCACACAACCTACTTGACTAGTATTACCATTTGTGATAATTAGGGTCAAAGTTATCTCTATCGTGACCCTAGTGAGAGTACATGATGGAAGCATTTATTTCCCATTGTGCTTAAAGGGGGTAAAGTAAATCTAAGATACTCTAAGAATTAGTCAGTATGAATTATCTTGGAAAATCGAGCTCACTCTTAGATAACTTGTGACACCTAGTTGAGTGAACAACCTAGGAAATCCATTTAGTGGCTAGAGCCAACTTGACAAAAGTGTTGTTGTAAAGAGCCATCATTCATCACAAAACATGTGCAACGTTAATTTTTCTTAGTTTTTCAGTCACCCTAAGGTGAGGCAAAATTCTATTGAAGTGAGGCCAACATTTTTCATCCTCACTTGTACTAATCACTTCACTTTATTTTGACACTTTTTTTTATCAAAAGACGAGTGACCACATCTTTGTTGCCGCTAACCGATGGTGTCACCAATTTTATGTCCATTTACACTTGTTCATGTTTGAGGATGGGTTGTTAAATGTATAAATTATGTTGGAACGTACTCATATCATTGGTATCCATTTGATCTTGATACCCAAGTCAAGATCATCATCATAATTAGGCTTGATTTATCACTTCATTCTCTTTTGAGGAGTTATCTTACTTGTATCGTATCACCAAAATTTTGATACTTACATATTGTTTCTTACAAATTCAACATAAGTTTCTATATTGTAACATTCCACTATGCGCATCATAAAATTCCTTGGTATACTCTATGTTGGGACCTAGAATATTGGGTAACTAAAATAAGGTGCATGAGCATTCAGGGTTTATTTAAAGAAGATCACGTGGGTTTAAGGTGCACGGGGAAGGGTTCTAATAGGGTTTATCAAAACACATAGTTTTCACATAGGATAAGATAGGTTTTGGGACTTATCCATATTCAAAGTGTTCCAGGAAGCACACAAGAAAAGAATGACCTATGTCACATGCAAAGTGGATAAGGTACTAGTCTAGAAGCAATATAGTCAAGAATGGAATATTCCATGCATGCGATGGAAGGATAAAAAAAGACATAATTGAAAATAGAGGAGAGATCATATCAAAGGAATCATGCTCCATTGGAGGAACACTTGGACACTTGACAACCAATTTTTTATCTCAAGAAGGCATGCTAGTGGAGGTAAAATCTATATTTATATATTCTCGTGTAGAAGAAAAGGGACATAAAAGAGTGACATCATTTAGTGTTGTATAGTTGAAGCTCTTCAAGAATAATGAAGGATCCTTTGGGTTGGGATTATGATAACTTTAGGAGTGATGGAATATTTAGAGGGATGGGTCTGTAGCTAGTTTTTTAATGTGGAAAGCATAAATTAGGTTCCCAATGCATGACTTTGATCTACATTTTTATATTGGCTTGTTATGGCCTTAATGAATGTAATGTAGTTATTGAGCTTATTAACATGAATATAAGGTTCTATGGTGAATAATATATGTTGTTCATGAGCATAAGCCCAGTGCATTTCCTTTTTGTTATGAATTAGTTATGTATTCTATTTGATACTTCTCTTTTGTTATATGAATGGATGCATTAATATGATAACTCATCCTAAGCTCTTAGAATGAATACATGGTTCTTTTCTTTCCTGCATATAAATATGTCATTAAGGATGTATTCTCACAAGACTCAGATAAAGGAGGGTATTGACACCCATGCATACCTCGAGTGAGCACCAAAGACCTATTGTGTGATAGGCCAACACGCATGGGATTAGACATGTTGTTCTATGGGTATTAAAATGACTACATCTTGGTTCCATTGTCGGGACCTCTTTTTGAAGTTGTGAGAAATCACATACATCTTGGTCCCTGTGATGCGTGATGACCTGAACATATGACCTTGGAAAGTGTTAAAGCATGGTTTAAGAGCACAGAGGATGATTTTTCTCAAATATTCAACACTGGACCTAAGTTCAATGCATGTATATGGGTAGAAGAGAACTTGTACCATGAGTTGTATGAAACGTTCTTATGCTATTTTCTTGTAGAATTATATGAATGTATTTTAGCATATGCAAATATATCAAGCTAGTACTATAGATCATGCATATGGACCCAATATTATTACCAGAGGCTGCAAGATGTATATCTAACTTGGACGCATGTTGTTGATCACTGGTGGAAAGGAGTCCTGACTAGTTATACTTTGGAATATGCCATTTCTACGTATTCTTTCCCAGAGGTTGTTGAGTTTGAGTTTCTGAGGGAGCCTAAAGGATCATTTTTACATGTTATCCCTTTGGCTATGAAGATATTGATCATTACCCTAAGTTTAGAGGCATTCCCTATGGTTGGCTAAGCTTCTTTGAGTGTTGGGTGAGGAAGCTAGGGTGGAGGAAGATGGAAGACATTGCAGCTAAAAAGGAAAGGGAAGAGAGATGACTCAAGTATAGAAAATATTATGAAAGGGAGATGGCTAGACAATGTGACGTTACAAGTGTGATGGATCTATGGAGGAAGACATTGTGGGAAGGAGTTGAGGTTCATGCAGAGGATGTGGAACCTGAGAATTTTTGCTACCCCATCTTGGCAAGTGCAGGAGAGAATACCCTTGATTCTCGTTGAGATATTTTGACATGAAGAAAGGAGATACATCAACACAAATATAAACCTACCTTGTGACCAAACCCTAGTGCTTAGTTTTCCGAGATCAAGGGCAAAAATTTATAATCCAATTAGTATTTGTGGAAGTAACTGATATATGCCTAGGAGATATAATTTATTATTTGGGACATCCATGGCCATGTAAAATATTACCATATTCAAAGGAAGTTTTGGACAATGTGAAAATACACAAGGTTTGGTATTACATCTGGAAGTGACACGAGACACGCAATGGGCAGCAGGAAAATATTGTAAACCATCAATATATAGTTTAGTGGGACATTGGGGATACTAGGTGCTACCACTTCAAGCCATTTTCCAACTACAGTTGGTGGATCTTGTGGTATAGGAGCTAGATGACTGTCGAGACCTAGAGGATCCGGAGGATCTTTTAGGTCAGGAGGAACAAGACTTAGTGGATCCAGTGGATTTAGTGGAGGAGGAAAAATTGGAGGGAACTAAGGCTCTAGATCAGGAGGAAAAGGGCCTCACCACTGCATAAGTATTTTTGAGATTTCTTTACACTTACCAGACTACAGGGGTATTAAGGATGCTACAAAGCATGTCAAAAATTATGAATTACTATGAAACATGAAAGGGATCACTACCCTATATCGGAAGGCAAGTTAATTCAAAATGACATTGCAAGGGTGCATGCATAGTTGGTATCAAAATTATGATCCCCTTAAAACAAAGTGGTAGACTACACTCGCATCAAAGAATGCCTTCCTAGTAGAGTTCGATATCCTTGAGTTTTAGTAGAAGAGCATCAGCACTTTGAAGGAGATCCAACAAGGAAAGGCAGAGAGTGTGTGGGTGTATGATTTGTGGTTCAAGACTCTCTTTTCAAAACTATCCTATGAAATTCACCCTTCTCCACATGCTCAATGGTTTTTTGGAGGATTGATAACATTGTTCAGAAGGGAACTATCACACAAGACTTTCATATACTTGCGTGAGGCCTTGGAAGCTTCCCCACATGCTGAGGTAGTTAGGATCATTGATACTAGTGCTAGCCCTTTTTTTGAGGCTCAAATTTCTACAATGGCCAAGCGGCTAGAGAATCTCTCGTAAAACTCAACGCATGAAGTTTATAGTGCGATTTGGTGTACATACTGTGAAGTAGAAGGGAATGCAAAGGATAGTTCCTCAAAATATGGTACACACAATGATGATATACTGTGATATTTTCCACTGGGATCATGATGTAAATAGATGTACTCTAGTACAATGTGCAATCCGCAAGAATGTTTCTTGCTATTGCAATATTTATACCTCTATAGCCCATGATACTAAAGATTGTAGGCTAATTGACCAGATTCATGATGCTATTGATCTTGGTGTGTGCAAGAATAGCCTTGCAAGTAGTTCCAAGTATGATGATCATTGCTATAAAGGGTACGTAGATGGAGGAGCACATGGAATTTTTTTTTTCAAGGATTTGGTGGTCATGGTAAGTGTGATGGAGGAATAAGTGAGTTTCCATGAGGAACCTATTATAATTGTGGGTGTATAGAGAATTATAAGCATGAGTGTACTAACCTATTGCAATGCTCATGGTGTGGAAAAAACATAAGTACGAGGAGTTCCTGAGTTATTTAATCACATGAGCCAACAACACCGGAAATACAAAGGCATTGGGATGGTGAGTATAAAGAAGGCTGATCCATAGTGGATGCCAAGAGTGGCGTGTGATTCAAGATTTAGAACCTGTACTAATAACAAAGTGAGCAGAGGTCAGTGCATGCAAGGGATATGCCAAGACAAAACTAATTGTAAGGGAGGAAGTGGTACATAGGAAGTATATAGATGTTACTCATTAGAAGGAAGTGTATCAAGAGACTATGGATGTGATTCAAATTTTACAAGGGGATATCCAATGTCTAAAGGAGAAGTCAAAGTAATTGGAGTAAAGGAAAACTATCCAGGATCGCAGAGAAGGATCTAGATGAGGTCATAGAAGTGTGAAAATTTTTAAGGTAGGAGGATATTATTCCATTTCTAGGAGAATGGTTGTAGGAGAAGGTACCATTTTCCAGAGAAGAGCATGTAAGGAATATTTTGCATGCAAACCTTCCTCCTGCAGCCTTAACTATGATAACAAGATTACTTCGAATGTAATTGTTGATGGTGGCTTATGAGTAATATCCTCATTGACAGGAGAGTAGAGGTCAATGGTCTTACCCTAGATGCCTGACATCAAATGGGAAGGCCCACACTAAAATCATCTTTGAATGTGTTGTATATGGAAAACATGATAAAGGCAATGCCCATTGGAGTCTTGCAAGGTGCGCTTATCACTATTTAAGGGGTCAAGTTCACTTTGGGGGCTTTTAAGTCTTGGCACTCACCGAGACGGATAATTTCCTAGCACTACTTGGGGTGCCCTTGGTGTTATAATAAAAATTCTACCATGTGGTTTAATAAGGGGTATATTAGTTTCGAGAACAAGGAAGAAAGGGTGATTATCCCTTTAATAGATGGGAAATCAGCACCCTATATTGAGCCCTTAGGAGAGGAATTCCTCGATAAAATCTATGTGCACTCCATCAGAGATCCTGAGATAATTCATCCCACAGAGGGAGTTATCTAGTTTGAAGATGCTCAGTCCTTGAGTGATACCACTAGTATGGCATGTGAAAATTGGGCACATGGGACTTATGAGTTGATTGGGTAATAATTGAGAGGATATGTAATAAGGGTAATGAAGGTGCACTCATTCAAGCACCTAGGAGAGAAGAATTTGTTGAGTTACTCTAGAGGAGCATACCTTGAAGTTTTCTTGCGAGAAATGGAGGCTCAGTGGAAGAATGAGAACAAGAGAAGGGGAATAATCAGTTATAACCTATTCATAACTGTAGCACACTAGTTGGCTACACATTAACTGAGCCTCCTAGAATGGTGCAAGGTAAGGGTTATATTTTCTATAATACCCTCAAGGATCAATGCACCCACTATTATCCAAGACTACCATGGTAAAGAGACCACCTCATTTCATGTCCAAGTGTGTGAGAAGGCCTGGATGGGAAGCATATAAGTGTTACCACCTTTGTTATGGGTTTATAAATTGTATTCCACCTTACAAGGTTGTACACACACATGGTATATTCATTCCAATATGTAGTGTTAAATAGGAAATTGGCAGGAGTTGGCGGGTGATCTCATTCAAGATTTTGAGTATAGGATTATAAATCCATCATTGGATAAGGCGTTATGAGTAGTGAAGCACCTTACAATGGGAGGTAGCACTGTGATGGAAGATAGAATACATGAGTTACTAGGAGAACCTAGTTTAGAGACAAGTTTTGATGAAGAGGAATAAGAGAAAGTACGGCTTTAGCATGCATGCGTGCATGGAAAAGGAAAAAGGAAAAATGGTCTATGTAGTAGATACTAAGCAAATGGAAAGTTTGGATGTTAACCATTTTAAAAGTACATGCAAAGTCATAGATAGCGTTGATGAGAGAGAATGCACCTGCCACAAGACCTTGGAAATAAAGAAGGTTCACATTGGGATAGATACTGAGAACCTAAGGAAGCTATCATTAGGGACTATTGGTTGGAAAAATAAATTTCAAAGGTCATTGATCTGTTGTGTGAGTTCTAGGATTTTCTCCCTTGTGGGTACTATGAACTCAAAGGTGTCCACCATTCCTTGGGGAAGATGAGAATCAAGTTGAAGGAAGGTGCACACCTTATTCAAAAGAGGCCTTATCAGATAAATCTGAATTTGCGCTTATAGGTCAAGGAAGAAATAGACAAAATGATAGCATCTGGTATCATTGAGGTTATGGAGGAATCAAAATGGAAAATCCCAATGGTCATTAGTATCAAGAATGATGGAATAATAAGGATCTATGTGGGCTATAGAGACCTGAATGCAATATGTTTCATCGATCCTTTCCCAACCCCCTTTACTGAAGAAATTTTAGAGGGAGTAGTCGGAAATTAGGTCTACTCTTTCATGGATGGGCTCTCAGGGTATCACCAAGTCAAGATTGCAAAGGAAGACTAGAGAAAGACAAATTTTTCCACTGAATGGGGAAGTTTTTATTACACAATTATGCCTATTGTGTTCTCACACATTATGGTACAAGCATTTCAGGACTTCATCTATAAATTTCTTCAATTTAACCTAGATGAGTGGATTGTGTATGGGCTATTAAAAGACCATTGTGAGAATTTGAGGCTGATGTTTGAGATATGTTGGCAATTGAGGATATCCTTAAACATTAAGAAATGTGTCTTTGCTACTCCATTTTGAACTCTCTTAGGACATATTATATGTAAGGAAGGCTTACTAGTGGATCCCGCCAAAGTTGTAGTTATTGTGGGATTGGGGGAGCCTACTAGTCAAAGCATAGTGTTTGAATTCCTTGGACATATGGGGTACTACATGAAATTTTTCAAGGGGTATACAAAGATCTTAATGCCCTTGGAAGAATTGCTAAAACACAAAAGTGCCTTTCATTAGGGAGAGGTGCAGTAGAAGGCATTTGAAACCTTGAAGGATAAACTCATCACTCCACCTATACTACACTTTCCTTCTTGAGATAAGCCTTCCAATGTACATGTTGATGCCTCATGAACAACCATGGGATTAGTACTAGCACATCCTGGTAAGGGAATTACTGATCACCACTTGTGTTTTACAAGTAGGAAGTTGACACTAGCAGAACAAAAGAACACCACTATTGAGTGTGAGATATTGTCAATGATTTACGTGCTACATAATTTTAGGAAGTATCTACTAGAAACACCTTTTATATCCTACACAAACCACATGGAATTGAAATATTTAGTGAACAATCCTATTTTGAAAGGGTACATATGCCATCGGGTCCTATTATTTCAATAGTTTGAGTTCATGGTGGTTGTAAAACCAGGGAAGAGTAATTCAAGAGCTGACCACTTATCAAGGATTGACTTATGAGAGGACATGCAAATCATTTAGGATACCATGTTATATGTGAAAACATTTAGGTCACATCGTGCACCCTTAAACTTGGAGGATATCAAAGTATTCTTGACAACCTGGTTTGGTACTGGATGGTATGAATGATTTGGAGATAAAACAATTAGCAATATATGTCTTACCCTACATGTTGATTAGAGGAAATCTATATAAGTTAGGGCATGATGAGTTTTTGCACCGATGCATATTAGAAAATGAGTGCATTTAAATTATGAAGGAGAGAATAGTGGGATTATAGGAGGACACTATGCAAGTAATGTAAGCTGCATGGAAGATTCTCGGCAAGGTTTTGGTGGAAAACCATCTACCAAGATTGTATTGATTTTTGCAAGGCCTGTGACCATTTCTAGTACCTTGAAAAACCTAGAAAAAGGGATGAAATGCCCTTACAACCAATAGCCTATGCTAAGCCATTTAAAGAATGTGTAATCTACTTTGTAGTGTTAATTTCACCAGCCACGTGAAGGATTGGTTCATAGTATATCATTACTTGCACCAATTAGTTGACAAGATGGGAAAAGGAAGTGCGTACAAAGGATTGCACTATAGTAACAACTTCTAGATTTTTATAGGAGAACATAATCAGTAGGCATGGATGTCCATAAAGCTTGAAAAACAGTAGAGGTACACATTTTTTGAATGAAATGGCCAATATTTTTTTAGCATAATTTATGGGGGCCCATCACAAGACTTCCCCTTATCAGCCTTAAGAGAATGGAACTAATAAGGCATTTAACAAAATACTATGTCACACATTGATCGAGATCTATGACGTTAGAATACAAGATTGGGATGTCAAAGTATCAATCATTCTATGGGCATACATGATAACCTAAAAATATTGAATAAGGATACACCATTTTAGTTGGTTTTGGTGTGGAGGCTATTTTTCAAGTTGAATTCATGTTACCATCATTGCATATACCATGTGTAGGATGATTGGATGATGACCAAGTGCTAGAAGAGATGATTGATAAGTTGATGCAGTTAGATGAAAGGTGATCACTTGCTAGATGAAGTCGGAAGACCTGAAAAATCGAGACGAAAGGCATGGCATGATTTTCATATCAAAAACAAGTAGTTTGAGGTTGGGAAGGTGGTTTTGTTGTATGATTCCAAGTATATACGCCATCCTAAGAAGTTGAAATTCCATTGGTTAGAACCATACATCATCTCATACATCCTTAATTCAGAACTTTCCGATTTACAATCACTAGATGGGACATGATTACTGGTCATTTCAATGGGAGTAGGCTAAAGACCTACTATAAATAATTTTTCTTGGTGTTTGAAAATAAGGAATTATTTCTAGTTATCTTAAGATTTCCCTTTATGATTACTTTTTATTTTCTTGTATTTCCCTATCTCATTTCTTTTTCCCTTGTTCCTATTTTTTTGTGCCTTTTGCACTAGTAACAACATTATTTTTCTAAGGTTGTGTATGCATAGAGGGCCACACATCTGTTTTAATGTGGGGTGGAGTAGTGCAAAGAAAAGTATAAGATAGTAGTAAAAGTTGAGTGGCCCAGTAGAAGGAAGCGTGTAAGATTGAGAAAGCATGTGGGGAAATGGTGGATAATGAATTGTGATGTCAAGAAGGCTGTAACAAATACCACGTACAAAGGATGAAGAGTGCATGAACAACATGAGGTAGGCAAGGTAAAAATAAGGTAAAGGATAGAAGAAGTACCTTCGGTGCCATAGACACATGTGTAAGAGTCTTTGGTCGATTGGATTTTTGCACGCAGGAGATTGTAGAAGGTTTTTATGCAAGATTGGGCACGTGGGTAAGGGCACTTAAGGTAGTCCTAATGGAAAAGATACATTTAGTGATAAGTACATCAAGTAGGTGGTATATCATTTATTACTGAGAGGATAAAAAACTATAAGTATGAAGTCGGGAATGTTATTATTTACCTTGATTTTGTGAAGTTAGAGATCTTGCAAACTAGGGAATCCAGAGAAATTTGTGCGAAGGAAGAAGAATCATAAAGATCTAAGTGCATGACTAGGGTTGATCTACGAACTAGACTAAAAGGAGTACATGGTTGTGTGGAGAGTTCTTTTAAGAATACGCTTTCTTTTGGAAGAATTTTTTCCTAGTTAGGGTTTGGTAGCTAGGGCATAGAAGAAGGAGGATTCTTTATGGAGTGGAGCCTTAGAGTTGAGAAGAGTAACTAGATCAAAGAAAGAAGGAGGGATTTAGGTTATATCTTGACAAGAAAAATGGAACCAAAAAAGGTGATCGTCTCACCAAAAAAATAGAAGGGAAAGGGAAAATGAAAACAACCGATTGTCATTGTTAGCTCCAATGAAGAATGGTATGCAAAAATGGAGTACCCAGATGGAGTCTTTGTTGGGGATGAGTGGGTGTCACACTTGAGAAAAATGGCCATGAAAAATTAGAACCATCATATAATAACTACGAGAAAGAAATGAAATTGGAATTGGTTCATCTAACTAACAAGAGGACACCAGATAGAATGCCAATATATAGTGACAAAGTGAAGGTAAAGTTGGAGAAGGGGGTTGTTGCAACTATATGAGTTTCCTTATTTTGGCAAGCCCGAGTGGCTATATCAATGGTTGATGTCATGTGTACATGAAGACCACTTCTATTTTGCAGGCCGCAAGATGTGCATAACCCCTCAACTTATATCCAAGTTCATTGGTCTGAATTGTGAAGGAGAATCCATAGATGACAACTTGGATGATAAGGAGGCCATCAAGGAAACTATGGAGGCTTATGAATACAAAAGGGTTCATGGTACTTTGACATCATAGAAATCCCTAACCCTATTATGAGGATGGTGGCATGCTTAGTCACCAAGCTTAATGATCAAGAAAGATGGACGTAAGTAAATAAGGCATGGTTAAATGTATACCGGAAAATCTTAGAAGGGACCATCTATAAATTTTCTACCTTTATTACGGATGAGATCATAAGTAGCACACGAGAAGGAGAAAAGATACTATTTGGAAACATTCTCCTCACCATCGTCTTCTCGGATATTGGAGTTCCCAATGGGCTAGAGAATTTTGTATGGGAGTATCCATAAGATAATCCTTCACGCACGAAAAGGTTTGAGAAATATACATGTGAGACCATGATGGTCACTCACAAGGCATGCCTAGAAAAGTGGTACAAGTGAATGCATGACGCATTCGGGGTAGAGTGGAGGATCCCTGAGTAATTGCCTATGCTCATGGATGGAGAGGTAGAATTTGCATTTTATCAACATTTCTACATTGGTAGGTTTATATTGACAAATGGGACTAAGAGCCCATGGTGCAAGCTACCCTTCTCCTTCACCGTACAATACTTCCAAGTAGGGGTCAACCAGTTCAAGGAGGCCAAAAGGCTAATTTTTAACCTTAGTGAGGTAGAACAAGACCACTTTGTGAGCTTTTCTTTGAAAGATCATATACCCTAAGAAACACGTATATGTGTAGAAGTATGTCTCCCATGCAGTACATATTATGAATATGATAACGGTGTTTATTATAGGAAGGGCTAAGCAAGGGTATATCTATGCATAAGGCCTAAGTTTGAGAAAGGAACATATCTAGAGAGTGATGTATCCATTCTAGAAGACCCCACAGGGAGGAAAAATGTTACACCGAAGAAGAGGGAAAGAGAAGAGGTGCAGGAGAAGAAGGCACCAAGTGTGTAAACTACACAATCTATGGGCGCACCAGAAGTAATTGTTAATCCTAGCACTTACGGGTGTAAGAAGAACTCCCTAGCCAAGTGAAATTCCTTAGAAGAAGAGGCACCAAAGCATGAAGGACCCCTCACACATGAAGAATCACCAAGGAATACTTTTCCTAGTAAGGAGAAAGAGAAGGAAGAATCTCCTATCTTTGGATGCACCAGGTAAGAAGAAGAATAAGGTGGAGAAAAGGAAGACTCAAAGGAAACAAAGATCCTAGAGGCCTACATTGGTGAAAGGGATGATGAAAATCCCAAGGAAGGTCAAGACCATCTGATATATAATGTAAATTCTGAGGAGGAGGAGGATGAATACAAGGATGATGAGGACAAAGAAGTTGATCAAGAAAAGGGGGTGAATGAAATCCATGGAAAGAGAAGTAGCGGGCATAATTGAGGATTTGGATGAGCAAGAGTTGGAGGAGTGCGCAAATGAAAATTTTAAGGAAATAGAAGAATAAAGCATTGAGACAAAATATGACAGCATGGGTGGGAATCCCAATTTAGCGGTGAGCTTCCCAAAGGCTATGGGAACAAGTGGGAAGGGCATAGTGGTAGCACAATGGAAAGAAATGGAATGCATCAATTATCCAAGAAAGTTGTAGACAAAAAAATGGGTCACACTCCCATTGGTCCCTTCTTGAATAACCAACTTAAACATATTCACCTAACCATGACCCCTCTACCCGACATTGATACTAATTTAATTATTTATAATTAAATTAATACTCATCCTCACTTCATTCATTATTTAAATACCTTATTTAAAAATAATTTCCACCTCACCTAGACACCTCACCACAAACCTATTTTTAGCATATTTAGATTTTACTAGGACTCAAAATTCACTCACCATAAGCTATTTCACATTCCCTCTCATTAAAACATAACATTCTGTTTTAATTCACGAGAATAAACTAAGTTGGCCAAAAAAGATTGCCAAGATATGGCATTTTTAGTAAACCTAATATTTCCCATCGTAGCTGATGTCGGTTAACCCTAAACCGACACCGATCACCCTAAACCACCATCGGTTACCCTATATTATTTTTTATAACATTTTTTGATAGGTTGGCCACATTCTGGATTTTTTGGAATGAATGATATCTACATGCAAGTAAGAACCAAATCCCTTTTGCACGTCCATATAGCCATAGCCAACACGAAGAATGAATAGAAGGTATTTTTATTCATGGTAGACTTCAAGGAAGCATTGTTGTCTCACTTGAGAACCATTCCATAGATCAACTATCACCAAAGCATCTCCAATCACCTATCTACCACTACAAGAATTTATAACTCTTGTCACTTGCAGTTATATCCTCTATTTTCCTTCATCTATTCATTATTCTTACTTAGATCTATCCCTCAGGTTTCTCTCTATCAACAACCCCCTCACACCCTACCTAAACTCAACAAAAACCTATCCCAAAACCACCTCCCTCATGTAGACCACACAAACACCCTCCAAAATCTTTGTGCAATCACAGATAGGACCCAAAACTTGTTCTATAGTATCTTCCAGTTCCCCACAGTCCTTGACATCGGTTAACCCTTACCGCATTCGATCTATATTATACGACACTGGTCTCCTTAATCAATATCGGTCACTATGACTGTCAACCAAACCTAACAACTCAACCCTTATCCTACCCTAAACCTCACTCAAAACCTTATCACACATATTTTGCAACTTTCACCTCATTCTCCCCTACAAATACCTTTCCATCTCTCTGTTCTAAGAAAAAAGAGAGCCCAAACACCCTCCACTTGACTCCCTACCACTTTCCATAGTTACCGATATCGATCACCCTAAACCGGTATCGGCCATACCTAAACCGACATCGGTCACCTAGGCAGTGTCAATATTTGTGTCTGATAATATTGTTCTAGACCAGCAACCTAATTACCTCACGTAAAACAACCGAAAATCTCAACAAACCTTACTAGAACTCGTCATGACTGTAAAAACACTGCATACCCATAACCCAACCTAAAACGTTTACGGATAGTATTTTAGTATTTAATCGATCAACACTGATAGTAATATGAGGCACCTAAATCATAATGCTAACACTAGATTCTTTTATTTACATGTTTAAGTTATTTATTATTGATTTATAAACAGTGGATTGATGACCTTCTAGGAAGTATTAGACTTCTTGGATATAGCATACGCTAGGCAATCCACTATCATATACTATTTAAATCTTTTTGGTGGTCTTGTTTTGTATTTTAGGTAGTTCCTTCTAGCCAAAGGAAGATCTCACAATCAACATTAGATCAAGAAGTCATAACGTGTGAAAGGACCTTTAAACTAACCATCACAACAAGTAGCCCATACCCTTATCTTTTAATTTGAATCCTTAAAGAAAATGATGAAACACAAGGTGTTATGTACATGCTTCCAAATCACCGTACCAACAAAAAAACTTTTGGCTATGACTTTGTTTGATGAAGAAGGTGCATATCCATGAACTAGAAAGATGTTATCTTGGGCATCCGAGTCCCACATGGATGAACCTACGTTTGAAGTAATTCAGGGAGCTTTGATGAAGGTTCCAGAGACAAAAGGAGTAAATCCCTTGGTGAACATTCAATAATTATCAAATTAGTAGGTATAAAATGCACTCGACAAATTTTTATTTGAGATGGAGGCTAGACCATTTGGAAGAAATGATAGAGAAATATTCCTCGAGGAGGAATTGGAGAAGAGAAAAAGGAGCTCGTTCGGAAGAAAAAAGACTTAAAGCAAGAAGAGCTTATCGGTGTGCGGTTAAGTCACAAAATGAAGGAAGAAAAGGAAAAGGTGCATAAAGTATCTAAGAAGGTGGAGATGAATACTAATGCCATTGTCTTAAAGCATCCTGACCTAGCACCACCGAGCAAAAATCTGAATCATCCTTACGGTGTTTAGAGGATTTGAATCACTTGCTTAGGATGGAAAGGTGACTACTTTCCTTAGAGATCTTAGAAAAATCACTGGAGCACCAATAGAGAGAAGTTAAGATGAATGCTTTTGATATTGTTTCTCGATATACCAAACTCCTTGCAGAGGTAAAGGCTTCCGCACTAGTTGTTGAAGCTACATATGACAATTGCATTGATACATATAGAGCGGAAATCATCCTAGTCACTACACATGAAATGGAGCTCAAGGATTTTCAAGAGAATAATAAGGGGAAAAGAGAAAAAGGAATAAAATCCTAACTGAGGTATAAAATAAGTCAAATCATATCAAGACCTTGTGGGGATTGATCAAAAACTTGTTGAAGGAGTTATACCCCCAGATCACCCATAGGATGGATGCCCTTGAGGATTTGAGCAAACAACTAGAAGGAATAATAGAGATAATGAGTTTCAAAGGGGAGGAACTAAGTTTTGAGGAGGTGAGCACCCTATTCGGAGACCTCTGTTAGTAAGCATAGAGCAAGGTTGACACCTAGGAAAAGCTAGAGGTAGAAATAGGGAAGGATTTCTCTCTCCTCCTTAAAAATAAGCATTGTTCTCTTTCATTTCCCCATTCTTTCTCCCAATTCTTCATTCCTTCATTATTTTTCCCACTATTTAGAGCCCACCATTCTTTATTCATTAAAGATAAGTGTTTCCGAGGATGAAGAATAGGCATAGTGTGGGGTAATGTTTTACCCAAGAATATTGGTGAGTATAAGAAGGTGCATGAGCATGCGGGGCCTATTTGAAGAAGGGTGCATGAGTTAAAAGTGCACAGGGAAGGGTTCTAGCAGGGTTTATCATAACACATGGTGCATACACACAAAACAAGACACATTATGGGGTTTAGCCATATTTAGAGTTCTAGGAAAAACACGAGAAAAGTGTGACTTGCTAGCATGTAGAGTGGATAAGGTGCCACCTTATAGCTATATGGTCAATAATGGAATATTCCATACATGCGATGAAAGGATACAAAAAAACATCATTGAAAATACTGGAGATCTCAGATTAAAGGAAGAATTCTCCATTAAAGGACCACTTGGACACTTGACAATATATCTATTATCTTGGGAAGGCATGGTCGTGGAGACAAAAATATAATAAGAGATGCTCGGTAGAAGAAAGGGGAAACAAAAAGAGCGGAATCATATAGCTACTGGATAGGCAAAGCTCTATAAGAATAATGAAGGATATTTTGGGTTAGGATTAGGAGAACTATATGAATGATGGCATATTCGGAGGGATAGTTTTGTAACAAGTTTTGTAATGTCGAAAGCATAGCTTAGGTTCCTAATGCATGACTCTGATCTACATTGTTATATTGGTATTTTATGGCCTTAATGAATTTCATGTGGTTATCGAACTTGTTAACATGAATATAAGGTTTTGTCCTAAAGGATATATGTTATTCATGAGCATAATCCCTAGTGCATTTCCTTTGTGTTATGAATCAGTTATGTATTTTTTTATACTTCTATTTGTTATACGAATCGATGCATTGATATGATAAATTTTCCTAAGCTTTTATTATAAACTCATAGTTCTTTTATTTCCTGCATCTAAATCTATCATTAAGGATGTATTCTCACAAGACTCATATAAAGGAGGGGCTCGATGCTTGTACATGCCTCGGGTGAGTTCCTAGCATCCATTGGGTGATAGTTCTATGCGCATGGGATTAGACAGTTGTTCTAGGGGTATAAAAATTACTACACTCTAGCCTTATTTTTCTTTAAACATTACCTTTATTTTTAAAAGTGTTGTTACCTTTGTGCACATCGTAATAATATTATTTCGATACTAATACCTTACTTTTCCATAAATTTTGGTTAACATATCTTAGTGGTATTGTTGCATCGTTCATGTTTGTAACTTATACTTTTTGAGATTTAGGTCTTGATTGGATCTAAACTCACTTTTAGTATACCTTTCTTGGAAATTGTATCAACCTTTTGTTATTACTTATGTCTTGTTCATTTTTGAACTTGGCATAAATGGTGACATTTTGTTGATCATCTTACGTGTCAAACTATTAATTGATCGAGACACTTAGGAAGTACTCCATTTGACTAATTGGTTTACCAACAACTTTGCGTGATTGTGTCTCATTTTTCACATCAACTTATCCATTTTGGAAAATCACTTTGATCCATTGATTCTTTATCATTCATTATTCTTTGGTCATTAATTTGGATTTGTGTTTTGAACTTACGTGATTGTTCCTTTTGTTTATCCGCCTTATAAACTGATTTATAGGAAAATCCTTTAGGTCTTTGATCCTCTAGATCTTCTTTTTTTGCCTAAGTTCATGATCATTATTGAACACATATTTCAAACCTTGGAAAAAAAATTCAAGAAAATTTTGCATCAATCAAACATTTACAAAATCCCTTAACATTTACACCTCCATCCCTTGTTGGATTATTGATATTGAGTCATCACGATGTATTTTTTTCCTTAGATTCCCTTTTGTAAAATCACACAAGCATCCCCATACTTACAAAATGTCTATTTAGTTGTCATTATGTTTCCCAAATCAACATGAAACCTTCTTCACTTTGAATAATTCTGATCATATAATTTAGGTCTAGACCTTTGAAACCAACACACGTAAAAAATGACTTATTATCGCAAGGTCCCTTATACATACAACAATAAGGAATCAAAGTTTCTACATTTACATCAAAATATGCCCATCATGACTAAACCTTGTGTGGTTCTTCAAGCTACGAACCCATCCAGTAACCTGTTCCCCACCTTCATCTCATAGTTGGTGGTATGGTTTGGACACTTCTGATCCAAATTATTATTCGAGTTCCTGCACTCTTCTTCTAATTCTAATCCAAATATTTCATCTGATTATCCCTATCTTCGTAGGACCCTCTTCATCATTCATATAATGTGAATCCTACATCGCAGATCCTCCCTTTCTTTATAGGACCTCTATTATCAGTTGCCTTAACAATGAATTATTCCTTTGAAGATATGCAAGACTCCAAATCCCTCTAATAAAACATCTAATACAATTATTGAATCACAATCCTCTCTTTCTTCACAAGACCCTTGTTATTATTCATCCAATGCGATTCTTGAATCACGACCCTCCCCTTCTTCATATGACCTTCTTCATCAATCACCCCCACGAAGTCTTCCTTCTTTAAAGATTCGTGTGACTCAAAGTCCTTATAGTAAAACTTCTGAATTGACCCATACGTCATAATCTACAAAATTTTGACATAATCCTACTAGCTTACGGATGATATACCATCGTATAGGTATGTCCACACAACCTTCCTCTACTCCTAAGACAACTAGATCCACATATTTTTGTCTCCCCCATGTCATATTATTATATAAATCATCATCAAACATCTTCTAATTATTCCACACCAATTGAACCTATTTCTTCCACTCAACCCCGGTGGTCGATTGAAAACTCATACTAATTGACCTCTTTTATAATAAATAAACAATCAAGGCATTTATAAGGGGCACACAAATATATTCCTTTAGTATATTATGAACAAGTATTCTCTTTAGACTTCAATGTGTATGCATATTGTGAGGAAAATGTTTATTCCTTTTATCAAGAAATAGAGGAAGAGTCTCAAATCATGCAACTTGATCCTCCTCTTATTATTCCATCTTCACATTATTTATTATGTGATGAAACTCCTTTGTCTTCCATTGATCCATGGCCTATATTCTCATCATCCAATCAATATTTTTATATCATCATTCCTCAATCACAATATCTTATGAGGTCGGTGCCAAGTAGCCCTTCGTCTTTGTCTAGGTGTGGGTCACCTTATATTATCCCTCCCTCTACTATTTGTGGGACATTTATGAGTAGTCCACTATCTTCTATTCCTGGGGCATGCCTAATTATCCCATGGTCTTCTATGTATGGATCACCCCTGGGTAGTCCATCATCTTATATTCTTGTTCCACATCCTAGTATCCCATCATCTTACATCTATGGGTCACGTCCTAGTATCCCTTCTTCTTCTATTCCGATCCATATCCTCATAGCCCTTCATCTTTTGTATATGGCTCATCTCCTAGTAGCCCATCTTCTTCAATATTTGGACCGTATCCTTTTCATCCATCACATTATTCTTCTACCAAATATTGTGGCAATCCCACCACCATTACTCTCTTCAATTTTAAACATCCACATTCTTTTTTCACTTCTCAGGATCAGACAAGTCAAGCATTAGCTTATAAGAAATCCAAACATGTTATTTATAAAGCTAAGATCAAAACTTTGAAGAGATCCAAAGCTCCCAACAACTCAAAAAATTATAAAATTCAAAATCAAACATGATTCCAGAATGCACACCAACATACCCATCAAGTATGGTGCAAAGTACAAAAACCTATGGATAGGGAACTCAAACTCCCACATATGAAACCCATGTTTCAAAACAAATCATAATCATTTATTGAGTGTGAACTCACCATGATCATCGATATCAGGGATAATATCACTCTTGATAAACAAACACACTTAGTCTCCCTTATCAAGGAATTCGCACACATCATTGTTAGATCCTATCATGTAAATTGACATTGTTGGTCCCAACTTCCAAAAAATTAACAAAAATCATAAAATAGTTCAAAAATAAAAATTCATAAAACGGTTCACAAATACAAAAATGATAAAACATTAAAACATTACAAAAACAAAATCAAAGGTACAGCGATCAAACATTGCAATCGGGTATTACATAAGCATGGTTGTTATTTCCTCCCTTTCTTTCATGTTCCTCTGCAATTCATCAATCATTTTCATCCCTTCGATGTTATTGTGGTTATCTTATTTTACAATTTTTTGATATTTATATCTATGGTATCCATTTTACCTTGGTCTTTCATAACCTTGGTAAATTAAAGAATGACTGACCTCTTAGAGATTCTTATCACTTTTCTCATCTAATAAAATAGGAATAAATTTTGGACGTATTTGTTGACACTATCCAATGTCGTAATTGCAATCACCTCCAAATACTTCCACCAATCCATCATTGGTTTTAATCCCTTGTTAAACAAGAGATCTAACATAATTTTTAGGAAGCAAAAGAATAAAAATCAATCAATCAAAATTCAAAATTTAAAAGCAAAAAAATTGATATATAACTCTCTCTTGGGGTATTTTCAATAATCTCTACTGGGCTATAGATTCCTTAATGGTAGTAGAATTTTGTGATTAGAATCAAATGCATCTCTATCGGGGCTCTGGATTCTTGGTGGCAGCAGAGCAATGTACGACTCTCCTTCCAAAATCTATTCACAAATCACCTTTCAAACTAAATCATTCCTACACATTAGATAGTGTCTTCACTTGATGTATATAACCTATTTCCTTCAAGAGGTAATTCATTTCCATGTGCACACATGGAATCTCTATGAGTAAACATGATTAGTATGTTACCAAGTGTTTTTTTGGACCTTATTCAAACTCTTTCTTTAGTACATGTCTTGTCTCATGATTTGTGCCTTGGGATAATCACTTTTTCATCAACCACCTTATAAATATTTTCATAGCATCCTCTATTCTTTGAAAATCGTATAGAACATCTATGTGTATCAGATGTCCTCTTTTTCATGTTTACAAGAATTTTTTTCCCCTTTTAATAAGACAAATTTCTACTTCTTTTCTCTCACGTGTTTATTGGCCACTTATGCTAGGGCATCCTTTATCCCTCATGATAGAACCTATTTTATATTGGCCTTGATCCCACTTATATGTGTGAAGAGTTTATCAATGAATAATCCCACCTAATCATTGGGGCATGTCACATATTCACTTTCTCGTATGTGTGTCATTTTTCCCTTATATATCCGATCTATCATTAGGGGCATCCATGCTTTATTATCTTCCTATACATAGCTTCCATTTTTTTATAGAAAATCATTAAAAAATTCAAATATGTTTCTAAAAAATAAAAATAAATCACCCTACAAAACATTTCTCTTTGGTTCTTATTTGTTCTTGTGTGCGACTCATAAATCATCTTGATATACTTCTATCAAAAAAGCTGGTTTGATTACTATGTCTATACTCTAGGGCACAATGAGTTGTTTGGTACTATTTCATAGTGCACGATTTCTTTTCATAGGACCCAAGTGTCCTCTGTTATTCCCCTTGCATGTATCCTTTCTTGGGGCACCATCTTTTAACCCTTGTCATTAATTCACATAGGTCGGAATCAAATCTTGCTTATAAAAACATTACATTATGTTTCTCTATTAGATTAGCTTGTTTAATTTCTCCCATTATGTATGTTGTAAGGAGTTAGGAATCATTTACTTTCTCATATTTCATTGCATTTTGTATGTTGCATGGAGTTGGTATTTTCAGCAATGGACAATTTTTCATAGTATGGCTTTTCATGTCATTCTACTTTTGTTGCATGCTTATGTTTTTAATAAGGACCGATGATGTAGATCTTTGGAAATATGATGATACTAAAGTTGTTTAAATACACTCGACAAAAACTAGCTCTTTTATTCCCGTATTCATTCCTCTTCTACATCACTCTCCTATCAACATTATTCTTTTGATTCACCTGGGGAATCCTACTCCTACCCATTCTTATATCCATTTTTATCACCTTTTTTTATTGTCGATCACCTTCTTTCATCACCCCATCAACACTCGGGCAATCATCTCTCACTTCTACTAATTTTTCTTCTACCCCTTCAAAATTTTACCGGTCTACTATCTTTGAAGTGGCATCACTTACGCCACCCCAAAGAGGGGAAAATGTAGATGCCTATAATTTATCCTGAGTAATTTAAATACTTAAATTGTGCTAATTATATCCTTTCCTACAAATTGATGACATATTGTCAATAAATGCTCATTTTCTCTTCTATCACCATTAATTAGTTACATTACATTAATTAATTAACTCTTCTATCCAGAAAATATGCCAATTAACGACCTTCTCGTTAATTAATCCCCTTTCTATCTAGACTAATTAATTATCTTCCTCTTCCATTAAATCAATAAATCATCATTTATTTGATTAAATTCCTCTCATAGTATAAATCATGCTAATTATTCCTCTAAAAATATTCTATAAGCTTGCTCACCTATTAATTAATCACTTAGGTTAATTAATAAATCCCCTCAAACCCCACGAGTCAATAAATGATAAAATAAAATCTGCTAAGGTTGAATTAACCCCCTTTAAACCATTCTTATCCACAACTAACTCAACCTAGATATTATCTTGTATGTAAAGGGATGTAGATATTTTTTTCATCCATTGGGCTATAAAAGGAGCCCTCCTCCTACCTTTCTATTTACACATTAACACCTTACATGTCTATAACTAATCTATAGGAATTTCATCTTAGATAATCTTGCATTTGAGCTAATAGCCTCATTCATGCATCTCATCCATCAATATTTTGGGTCATATGGAGATAATAAAAATGATCTTGTAGCCATACTTTGATGATCTTCCATTCCCAAACCCTTGAGGATCAAACAATCAACTTTGAATGTCATGGATCTATCTAGGTTCATTTAATGTTTTGGTTATCTAAAGAGTAGATATTCTAATGCTTAGCATATTAGTTTGATTTCTATTTCAAAATTTTAATGCATAAGATTGGTATTTATTCTTGTTTAGCTCTTGGAATGATTATCTTTGTGTAGTTAGCTCATGTTTGGAAACTACTAAGGTGTTAGTTTCAATTCCTTTTGCATAACTAACTAATACATTGATACACCTCCTAAAAAGAATCATAGTCCCGATGATTAAATTATTCCACATTATCAATGAGAAAAATAATTATTATTATAGTTATTTCATCCATAAGCTCACAAACAGAAACCAGATTTTAGAATTTCAAATTTTCATAATTTATTACAACATTAAATAGTTGTTTCAGTATTAATGAATATAGTACCTACCCAAACCTAGAAGAATTATTGATAATTTAAAAACAAAGTCTTTAATTATTATTAATCTACAGAATTATTTCTATTCAAATAAATGAGGGAAAAAAATTTCATGTCCTCAATTTTTTCCCATGTTTCACTTTCTTCATTAAAGTAGTCCCATTGAACTGCATTGACTAATTTCATGATTTCGTAAGTGAAAATAGCGAGTTTATAGCACTCTTATGGGTTCAACCATGATTATTCTTGGGTCTTGTACTTGCAAGGAATCCCAATTTAACACAAGTGATAAATCTAAAACGTATTTATTAAGTAAAGAAATATGGAAAATATCATGCATTCATGACAAAGAAGGGGGTAGTGCTAAACAATAAGCTACATGATTGATTAATTCAACAATCTTGATAGTTCCCACATAATGAGGTGATAATTTGGTTTCCTTGCCAAAGGTTATCGAACTCTTTTTTGGCTTAACCCATAAAATGACCTTTACACCAAGTTTAAATTTCTTATCAACCCTTTTCAGATCTGTATAAATTTTTTTCCTATTTGTTTCTTCTTTTAATCACTCATGAATCATTTTGACTTGTTCCATTTCAGTAAGGATTTTAGGTCCAATTACCTCTCTATCTTCAATGTTATCCCAAATAACTGGGGTTCTACATTTCCTTTCATACAATGCTTAAAAAGGTGACATTTTCAAAGAGGCATCATATGTATTATTATAAGTGAATTCAACTAAAGGAAGGTATTCTTCCCATTTATACCGCTGATCCATGCAATACATTCATAACATATCTTCCAAAATATGATTAACTCTCTCGGTTTGAACACCTATTTCTAAATGGTATGCGAGAACTAACATTTAGTTTACTTCCTAAGGCTGCATTAAGCGTTTGCCAAAATTGAGATGTCATTCTATGGTGTCAATCAGATATAATCAATTCAGGTACTTGATGTAATCTTAAAATTTCATGCAAAAATATTTTTCTAAAATAGGTGAATCATCCTTAAGATTACCAACAATAAAATGTGCTACTTTTGTTAGTTTAGCAACAAAAACTGAAATAACATCATGTTTATTTCTTGACATAGGAATCCTTTGAACAAAATCTATGCTAATTACCTACCCCTTATATGGTGGTATTCTATGAGGATATAGTAAACCATATGGGTGCATATGCTCAACCTTAACATACTGACATTCCAAATAGTGAGAAACAAAATCAATTATGTCTCTCTTCATCCCTTTCCAAAAATATTTTTTGTTTACATCAGTAAGAATTTTTGTAATACCTCGACATCCTGAGTAAGGTGAATTATGACATTCCATCATCAAATTTTTACTCAACTCATTTCCCAAAGGTACATACACTCACTTATCATACCTCAAAATTCTTTCATTATAAAAGTGAAAACCTTTATACCTTTTGTCATTTGGATCTGCAACGAGTGTTGTTTTCACCTGCTGAAAGTAAGAATCAGATTCCTTGATACTTTTTACCTCTTCTTTAACTTGAGTTCTGTTGATTGGACATTTTTTCAGTAAAAAATATGAGGTTCAACCATAGTGCATGGGATCAAATCCCTCCTCAAAGATAGGTGAGGCTACCTATTTATTACTAATCTAAAACACAACGAAATAATATATACAATATCCACACTATTCTAACCATTGGGGTTGGGATACAATCCCGAAATCCATATCAACATGAAGTGGAGATATTACAACTTCATAAATGCAATGGATTAGAAAGGAAACTTATTATATATGAAACAGAGTAGAAAGGGAATGAGAGGAACATATTTTCTTTCAAGAAAACATAGATCAAGAAATACTTATATGAGTTTTAGATAATGAGTGTAATATTTTGAAACGATTAAAATGATTAAGAATACTAAACAAATAATAGCTCAAGATTTTGGACGTAAGAACAATATCTCAAGATAGATGAATCCCACAACAAAAATTTTGTAAAATAACACCTGTTCCTATTCTTCAATGATTAAAAATAAAATACAAAGCTTTTCTTCTTCTTCACAATAGCTCTTAATATTCAAAAAGTCTCTCTTTGAAATACACAAGCATCCCTTATTTATAATAGAGAGAGTAGAGAGAAAATAGGATAAATCCTAGAAAATAGTCTTTTAATGAGAGTCCTATTTTTCTTGACTCTCACGCAGGAGAAAAATTCAAAATTTGCTTCCTATGTGACGAAATGAAAATGAAAAAGACATGAAAATTTCTTGATAGAAATGACATGAAACATTATGTTTATTCTATTTCATCATCCTTGTCCTCTTCCAATGAATCCTTCTTATCTCAAAATTATTGGAACTTCCAAATTATGCTCTACATCTCATCTTCATCTGGCACACTAGAATAATCACTTAGGACCTCCTAAGTTTCCTGAGTGTCACTTATATTACTCTCAGAATTTCTTCAATTTCTTATTGAGCTTCCTTAGTGATTCCAAAACATTCTTGATCCTTATGAACTTATCGATGGCTGACAGATCGAATATGGAAGTTGGTTCATCCTAAATTAATTTCTAAATTTACTTATAGAGATCATCAGCAGGTATAATATATGAGCTTTCACCCAAGACCTTGGTGAAGATCCTGGACAACTCCTCTTCTATGTCATTGGTGGCATCAACCAACTGATCTCTAGATTCCCTCAACTTGCTGCAAGCTTCAATGAGAATATTTATCCTAAATATAATGGATTTGGCAAGATAGAAATGCTTATCCCCATGTGGAATAATTCCTTCTTCCGTTAAGATCTAGGATGGAACCTATTTTAGTGCATTGAGGGCTTCAAAAGTTAATTCAAGTTTTCCGAATTCTTGTGAAAACTCATCATGCATCTTTCTTCATTTCCTTTGAGGATTTATAAACTTCCAATGTGTCATCTATGACCTCTCTTCCTTGTAGGAGTAGCCTCTTTATCCATTCTTCAACTGTTCTCCCCTTCTCATTGATCTTTTCAATCATAGGCACCGATGAGAAATCAAACTTGATAGGCGTAGGGGTAGAAGATGATGTTTTTGACTGTGAAGGCTTTGAAATCTTGAGTAGTACCTTTGTAAACTATTCAAATTTATCCTTTAGCTCATCCCTACTTACCTTTGTTTCTTTCAGCTTTTGGAAAAGCACGTTCATGGAATCTTGTGCATCCTGTTGCACTCCTCTTGTCACTTTTCCCAGATCAAATCTTGTAATTTGATAATCATTCACTGTTATATCCTCCTTTGTTTTGTCATCCATGGGAGTGGAAATATTTATAATCTTATGCCCTGAGGCTTCCATTGAAACTCTTAAAAAAATTTGGGTTTCTTGGAAGATTTGGAAGGAGAAGCCTTGAGTGAACTAAAATCAAATGCTGGTAAGGGAACTACCACCTTCCTCTTCCTTAGATTCTGATCAACCAACCATTGAGGTACATTGGAATAATTTTCTCCTATTAGAGGTGTTATGGTTGTATCTGTGGGTGGAGGAAGATTTACTTACGGAGTTGTGATGATTGCGAGTGTAATGATTGTGGGAATAGATTCAGGGAATGAAGGTACGGAAGGAGGAGGCATTTATAGGGCCATCCTAGGTCCGATAGAGAGAGGTGAGAAATCAAAGAAAATTATGGCCATGGCTGATGAGAGTGGCATAAAAATATGAGATGAGGAAGATTGGGAGAGAGGGGGTAAAGATTCTAAAGCCAAATCTTGAGAAGAAAGAGAAAGGCTTAACTCTAATGAGAAATCAACAAAAGGAGAAACAAGAGGTTGACTAACCTTAATTTCTTAAAGAATTTCTCCTTTTTCTAGTGGAGGAGGTGAATCCAAGATCTCAACTATTTGTGTTGGAGTAGTAGATGATTCAGCCCCTTGATTTTCTCCTTTCTTGACAAACTTAAACTTTATTTGCCTCTTGGTATGGATTTTATCCTTTTCCTTTTGTCCCTTGGAGGGTCCCACTTCTAAAGTAGTTATCTTTGAAAAATATTTTCCTTATAACTCATTCCCTAGGAAATGAGCCATGCCTTAGTACGGATAAGATTCTAAGTAGGTATTTCAGTGATAGAAGCCTTTTCAGCAACAAACCAATCAATGGCTTGGAATATAAGTTGGACTCCATCTGATTATTCATACCTAGGTTCTAAAATAAATTAATTTCTGTGGTACCTTCGGGGATCTCGGCTAGATCTAAAATCTAAATTTCTTCAAGTGTCAGTCTGTTGTTGTCTTTTCTTTGGATGGCAATTTCATCACGAAGATCAATAAGATATCTTCCACAGTGGGCACATGTAGGTACAATGTTCTATATGACTTGAGGACTCCTAAGATGTTGAATCCCTCCCTCATCTTCATGTGCTTCCTTAATTTATCTTGAATTTTGTGCACCATGTTCTTGGCCTTAACCACAGTGAAACATGTATACCTTCCAATGGAAATGGGGAAGGAGATAGTGGCTTTATGTTTGCTTTGTTGGAATTCGACCAACTCCATGAGGATCGGTTTGTTGCACGGGAACCACGGGCAAATGGAAAGGATTACAATGGAACCTTACCACCCAAAGATAGGTAAAATTCTTGAATTGTAATAAGATGTAACCCCATTTTGACACTTCTTTCCATGCTTCATCAGAAACCCTTCTCTTCCTCGAGATCGGGGTCCAGTCTATAAATGTTTTCGTATAAGAAGGCATCATTCACTCTTCTAAATTTTTCTTCAAACCCTTTTATTTTCAACTGTGGGAAGTACCGATATATGTGTTCTATTTCTTGATTTCCCTTTACATACAAACTGGAGAGTTTATCATGTTTGCTTTGCCACATAGGTGACGTATGCCATCATATAGAAATTTCCAGTAGATAAGACCATTTCCATTTGGGAGTCTATCTTATTACTTATGAGGCTACCCCAATCAATCCCTTTGTCATTTTTCTTTATAACAACCATGAACTGGTACATCCACCCTTGGAATTATTTTGAATCTTGGAGTCCAAACAACCAACTCAGCAGGGTAATGATATCATTGACTTTAAGATTAAAATCACTTCTAGGGACTGACTTAGGAAACCTAGAAACATCGGGCTTAGCCTTGACCAAGAAATTCTTATTTATATGTTTGATGTAGTCTTCCTGATCCTTGTCCCAAGCCTTTTATGCTAATTTAAAATATAAATCAACGTATTCCGTAAATTTGGGAAAATTTAGGACTTGATAAAAATAATCTCTATCCAATTTCACTATTGACTCCCCTACTTGATTTCTTACTGAGCGGGAGGCCGAGTCATATTGGGAAGCGCAAGCTAGGATGAATTCAGGGCATTGGGCTGATATTGGAAATCTTGCTATGAGAGGGAGACTACTACCGACTATTGACTTCATCTATGGATTCTGAGAAGAATCCACAATTCTTTTCTATAAGTCTTTTCTATCTATATTACCAAGCTTTGTGTCCCAGATGTCAAAATTGCAACTTCATTAAGAAGAAGACTCCATCTTCTGATACTTATAATTCATCTTTCTTGACTTATCTGAATTATCCTAAGATGGGCAGGGTCCAACATGAGGATTCTTGAGAATTCCTTGATGACTTCTAGAAGATTAGTTGGGTGTGAGAGCTTGTGTGACAAGTGTACAGACCCGACACACCTTTTGGGTTTTGAAACTTGCAGAACACCTTCAAAAATCCAACGGACTAGATTGTATGTTGGAAATTAGGATGTGTCAAACACAAATGGAAACCTAAAAGACTGGAAGAGTTTGGAGGATGTTGGACACTTTGAGAAACCCAAAACACTAGCGGGGTGTGTGTTGGAAGTTAGGGAATGCGGCGCATTGGCAAAAACCAGACACAAAGAGGATGTGAGATGATGTCAAGTAGGTAAAAATACCTGACACACTACATAACTTGAAGGATGTTTAACACCTATCAAGACCCGAAACAAGGTAGAGAAATCAAGATGTTGAGCATCTTGCAAAACCTAAAACAAGGTGGAAACTAGATGGTGTTGAGCACCCTGCAAAACCTGAAAAAAAGGATATCGGGTCTCTATCTTGTCAGAACATGAAAAATTTCCTACTTTTTTCATTCATGGGTTTTTAGATTCTTTTGAAAACCACAACTTACAACAAGTAAATAACCAAAAAGGGGGGGTAAATTCCAAATGAGAGCCCACATGAAAGAGACAAGAAACAAGAAAAACAACCTAAAACCCTAAACCAATAATGGAAGAGGAAAATAAATGGAAACCCAAACAACACACCTCAAAAACAACCCCAAAAAGTTTCAAAATGAAAAGAGGAGAATAATACCTTCAACAAGAGTGAAAAATGATCGAGAATGGATGGTGAAATTAACCAGGAAACTCAATCAGGTATGGAGGTAAAAGAAGCATGCACAGATATCCAACACATCAAAAACATACAAGGTAACAAATGATGTGGAAAACCACCTATTTATAAAACCCTAATATCAATTACACCTCATTTGACACATGTGCCAACTACAAGACAATTGGACATTAATGACATATCATCATGCATGGAGTATCTAAAAACCCGACATAAAGGGTTTGGTTTAATTTGAGTTTCAGATTTTAGAAAACATGAAGCATGATGCATGAGATGTTGAGATGCTTCTAAGTCCTGAAATCCTGACACAAAGGATTAATTTGGGTTTCAAGTTTTGGGAAACATATGACATGAAACATGCATTGGATAATGCATGTTCCGATGCTTGGGGATTCAAAACCGACACACTATCAAGACCATCGGGTTTTGGGTTTTGGGAACATGGGACATGTAACATGCAAGAAACATGCTTTCATGCATTGAAAACCTGAAAACTTGAAAATATCCTTCAAAGGAGAATTTTAAGAGATATGTCCAAAATTTTTCTATGGTTATCTCATTTTTAGATGGAATTACTAAAATGAGATAATAGCTAGCTTCAGTTGGGGAATTTGTTTGAGACATTAAAGGAAGAGAAATCATAATCAAGAAGCTTTATCCATTGGTCTATGGAGTCCAAAGAAGAAAAATAAAAAACAAACAAATAAAGAAAGAAATAAAGAAAGCAAACACACAACAAAAAATAAATTATAATACAATGCAAGAGAGCATCTTGCATTACTGATGGAACAACTTTAGATGTTGGCCACTGAAAGGTAGAGGGAGAAACTCTACATCAAGGTATGATAGACATAATATATTTTCTCCATTCAACTGATGGATTTTGAAAGGACCTTTCCATAAAGAGTTGAACTTGCCATGCATCCCTTTTTGTTCCGTTCTCTTATCCCAGAGAAGTAATAGATCTCCGAGATGGAAATCACATTGCATTGATTTTTTGTCAAATATATTTTTGAATTTTCTCTAATGATCTGTAATGTGATACACCACTTTTCTCCATTATTCTTCTAGCCTGGATGGGTACACTATCCTTTTCTCAATAGAACTTTGAAAATTTTCATCCTCAATTGCTTTAGCCAACCATAAGGCTGGCAATTCTACAGAGATAGGAATCTCAACATCAATTCCATACAACACCTAGAATAGAGACATTCCAATAGCTCACTTAGGAGTAATCCAATCTTCCCATAATGCATCATACAATGCTTTGTGCCATGTCCTCTGATTCTCATCGACCATCTTTCTGATTATGGTCACCAGGTTCTTGTTGCTTGATTCAGCCTGACCATTGCCTTGGGGGTAATAATCGGATGAATGAGCCAATGTGATCCCAAATCCATAACAAAATTCAGTCAACTCATGTGATGAGAAATTGGAAGCATTGTCAGCAAAAATCTTGTGAGGAATGCCAAATCTAACAATTATATTCTCTTTGAGAAAATTACACACAGCTTCAGAGGTTGCCTGCTTGATTAGTGCAGCTTCCACCCACTTGGTGAAATAGTCAGTGGTGGTGAGCACATAATTATGACCAGATGCATTGGAGGTAGGGTTTAGTACTCCAATGAAATCAATTCCCCATTGGCGAAAAGGTTTCTTCAATTACCATAAGCTTCAGGGGAAGAGCAGCCAGCTTAGGGTGACCAACGAAATGTTGGCAAAATTCACACTTAGCCACCCATTCTAAGTTGAATCTCGAAAGAGAGTAGGCCAATAGTACCTGGCCCGTAAGATTTTGTAAGCCATCATGGAGGAAGAGAAATTTCTCTGCATGCTAGATTTTGAAAGGATTCTAGCAACCTTACTTGCTGAGACTTATCGACACAACGCATGAATACACCATCAATGCCCTTCTTGTATATACCATTATCCCATAGAACATATCTTACAGACCTTAATTTAACTATCCTCTTTTCTTTTTGGCTCAAATGCGGGGAAATTTTCCATAAGTTAAAAATAAAGCAATGTCTACATACCATTCATTGGTTGTGCTTACAAAAAGCACCATGGGAAATTCTGAAGAAGTATCTTTAGTTTCTTCGCATTCTATCTTAGACTTGTTTTCTGCAATCAATTGGCACAGGCCTCTTCCTCGTACCAACTTGGTAGGTCTGATGTCCAAGTCATATTCTTGGACTTTGGCTATCTAGTTACCCCATTGACTACCCAACTCTTGTTGAGTCAAAATGGACTTAACTACAGTATCAGGAACGAGAACGAGAGTGTGAGAACTCAACACATAGTACCTGAAATGTTTCACTACTCTCACCACTTCATAAGCATACTTTTCAATTTGTGACATTTTCAATTCATGTTCCTTTAGTGGGAAACTCATGAAAGTAATGGGATCTTCAATTACTTCTTTTTCTCTTGCATCATAATGGTTGATACTATATGTGTGGAAGAGTAGCTCTATATGATGAAATCCTTCTTGTAGTCCTGGGCATACTTGAATAGGAGTGTGAGAAATTTAACTTTTGAATTCTTTGAAAGTAAGCTTCACTTCAGTGCTCCATTAAAATGGAGTATTACTTTTCATCATCCCAAGAATATCCTTGGTTTTATCGGCAAAATCAAGTACAAATCTTCTTAGGAAATTTACCTTCTCGAAAAAGGAATGCACCCAGGTTTTTCTTATAGGTAGGGTAAGGATTTGGATGGCCTTTACCCATTCGAGGTCGATCTTGGTTCCTTATTTAGTCACGATATGACCCAAAAAATTTCCTTATGTTACTCTGAACATGGAATTATTGGGATTTAATGAAATCCTGTGACGTCTGCACCTTAAGAGTACCTGCTCCAGGTGATCATAATGATCACTTCGCTTCTTAGAGAAGACTGTAAAGTCATCTAAATATACAACTATGAGTTTTCCCATCAAATATCTGAAATATAAGTCCATATATCTTTGAAACGTGGCTCGGCATTAATGAAACCAAAAGCCATCCTTTTGTAAGAAAATGTCCCCGTGGGGTGGTGAATGTCGTTTTGTGTTGATCTTCAAAGGCTACCTCGACTTGATTATACCACGAAAATCATCAAGCATGGATAACATTTTGATCTAGTAATAGTTTGTAATACTTGTTCCATGATAGGTAATGGGTAATTGTCTTTCAATGAAGATTGATTAAGGTTTTGGAAGTCGACACAAATCCAAATCTCACCATTCTTCTTTCTGATGGGCATAATGTTAGCAACCCAGGTGGAATGATGGATTAGAAAGATAATCCTTGCATCTAACATCTTTTGAATTTCTACAAGGATAGTCCCTGAGATCTTTGGATTGTAATGCCTTTGCTTTTACCTATAGGGTTTAACCTCAGGCTTAAAAGGGATGCTATGTCACACATCCTTAGGCTTGAAAGAATTTAGATCTAAATATGACCATACTATGACATCCATATATCTCTTCAGGAGTGAATTGAATCTTTCTTTCTCTTCAGGAGAACAAAATTTCCTGATTTTTACCATCCATGGTTGGTTAGGATAGCTGAGATTAAATTTATCTACCTCTGACAAAGAAGCACCTTCAACCTACCTTTTTTCCTGAATCAAATGGTCATGCTTATCAAGCAGACACTCTAGAGAAACTAATCCCTTTAGAATCTTATTGCCTTTGAGTGGATGAATTCACCATCAATCTCTTGATATGAATTCAAGAAGGAGAATCACAGAAAAGCTGATTCTAATCCTTAAAATTAAAGCTCGCTAAAATTATCAGATTTTTCAGAAAAAGACAATAATTTTTTATCATCGGAGGTAAGTGCAGCAAGTTGGGGGACAATTAAGTGGACATCCAATTCTGAATTTTACATCAAAAACAACAAAACATCAAATTTAGTCTTCCATGAGACTTGAACCATGCCGGAAAGTCAAAAATATGTCATAAAAATGGTACCATCATATAGGGAGATTGTTAGCTTTGTATAAATATTTATTTTAAAGTGAATAGAATAGGATAAATATCATTTTATAATTTTTTACTAATAGTAGGTCTTTAAGACACTTTTTTCCATGAATGTTTATGTCTACGTTTAAGACTTGTAAATTTTGTTTCACTTGTCATAATGTGATAAAACTTATACCATCCCAACCGTGATGAGATTATATACATGTTCAAAAAAAAATTATTTCAATATTGTTTGATGAAGTTATGGCGAGTAAATGAAAAGTGCTCTATTTTCTTTATGTTTTCAGACCACTTTCACGGAAAAAATCATAAAAAATAAAATATTGCTCAAAAAAATACAAATTAAAATCTATCCCGACATAGATAGCAACATCTAACTTCTCACTAAACTAAAAATATATTTATCAATTTTTGATCATCCAAATCACAGGAAAATGAACTATAATCTTATAGGTGTTTTAAAAAAAATACCAAGTCATTTAATTTTGAGTGTTTAATATAGCTAAACTTTTCCATTTTTAAAAACAATTAGTAGTTTAGAAACTAGATTCTGAATGCTACGATTCATATTGATTTAATTTTTTCAAATTTTGAGTGTATGCATAGCTAATAATCCCTACAAGTTGATATTATGTTGTTATTTACAATATGACATCCACTTATGACCCCATTTTGTCCCCCAACTTGTTGCACTTACCCCATCATTAAACACTTGCCAATGTGTTGAATTATCTGGAACACTTGGATGATACACAATCTCAATGGTATACTTGTCTTGTTTGAAATTTTGGTGAGGAAGGAGAAGAGATGTAGACATGACTAAAGAATCAGCTTTATCATTATGATCTCTCAAAACTGCCTTAATGGAAAAATCATCAAAGCATTCTATGTTGTCCCACACCTTGTTCTTGTAATGCCTTAGGTGATCATTTTTACCTGATAGATCCCCCTTACTTGATTTACAATCAACTCGGCATCTCCCTACACTTTGAGATTTCAGATTCTATTTTTCCTTGCCATTTATAATCCTAATAACAAAGCTTCATATTCATCCGTGTTATTAGTATTGTTAAACTACAGCTTGAAGGCGAGGGAAAAATCTTGAAATCTAGAGATATAAGAACCACACCAAGTGCCTAACCTAGTAGTTGAACAACTTCCGTCAAACTTGAGGGTCCAAACAGCATTAGCATCTTCCTCCTTGAATTCTATGGAGGTCACCTCAAATGTCATGAAATAATTACCCAAGCCCATATCTTTTAAGAGAATTTAGGCCTTGGGATCATCTAATTTAGTGACTAAGTACTTCACCTGTGCTTCGGGGTGAAGGACATGAGGAACTCCATTTACTAGAATTTTAGCTTTGGTCCATTCCATATTGATTTCTCCTCCAACATATTTGTAAAAACCTCTCCCTAAGAGAATACCATAAGCAATTGGGATATCAACAACCAGGATAGTCATTTTTACTCTATTTTCAAGGAAGGAAATAAATGTAAACTGTGCATCCTTGATTTGGCCAATCAAGGGGACTTGTTTATATTCCATGGAGTAACACCACCCATAATATTTAGTCAAGGTAAGTCCAAGGGAATGGGATACTTTTGCAGGCATTACGTTATTAGAGCCCCGAGTCAATTATGCAATTGTTGAGTTTAAAACCATTTATAAGTAAGGAAAAATAAAATGGTTCAATGTTTCCCGAAGAAGCAGCAAAGGTGATATTACTCTGAGGTAAAGGTTGAGTGGGACTAGGAAAAATTCCTTTTAAAGATGAAGGGATAGTATCCTTACTTGATGAATTCAAAAAGTTTCTCAAATTGTTTAGGATTTGGTGAAGGTACTTGGCTTCCGGCATTTGGATTTTAGTTTTCTTTGCATGGTCAATAATGTTAAAAGTGGTATATGAAGCAATGATGGTGGGATAAGTTTTGGTTACACTTTTCTAAGCTGAGGTACTGGCCTTAGGGGTAGGAGCTAGAGAGTTAGAAGATGAAATTACCTTTTTAGTTATCTCCTTTTTAGTTTGTGCTAAGATAGGAGAGCCTCTTTTAGCCATAACCACATAAGTTTCTTTACTTTTCTCCTTAGAGCCTTCAACTTGATTTCTAGGGTTCTAGGGTTGAGATTGTGTGAATACTGCAAATGATTGACCATCATGCTCACATTCTTCTTCCTCGTATTCCAAGTACCACATGCTAGAGTCGCTAGCTGAAAAGTCAAAAGACTCATCAGCATATCCTGAAGCTTCAAAATCTTCATGAGAATCTTGATCTTCTGGTTCTTCACCATCCTCAACTATTTCAACTGTTGCGTTGATAGGAGGAGCTTCAATGGCCAACCTAGTGGGAGCAGCAATCAACCGATTCCTATCTCTGGCGGGAGTACCATTGGCATTGTTGAAATTCCATCTAGGAATATCCCAATAAGGAACGTTGGTCACTTGTTGAGACATTTTCTTCTTCAAAGTGATCAAGTCATTGGCCATATTTTGAATCATAAGATCAGTAGTACTCTGAGAAGAACTCTAATTTTTAGGCTTAGATGACTCTCTTATGATATTTTCAGCCAGAATAAGATCATCTTCTATTTTAGTGGCTATAGCTTGAGCAGTGGCCAAATCGGGAATAACAGACCTTCTTAATAAGAAGCTCACATCAGGGGGCTAAGCATTGATGAAGAAACACTTTTTATTTTCAAGAGTGGGAATGGCTAGGTCTAGAATCTTACGAATCAGCTTGTTGAATTTTTCTATGAAGTCCCGCATGGGTTCATAAGACTCCTTCATATGTGTAAGTTGTGCTAACAAGGCATGAGAATATTTAGTTGGTTTGAGCGTTACTTCAAATACGGATATCATGGTGGCCTAGTTGGTAATGCATGCATTCGAAAGATGGTAGAACCATTCTTCTGCTACACCATCTAATGTTTCAATGAAGATTCCAATAGAGACATCTTCATGAGAAACCCCAAGGAAGCCGCATGTAACAAAGAATGAAGTGATGTGTTCATCAAGGTGTTGCTTCCCATCACCTTTGAACTTAGGGATATTCTTACGAGACCCATGAGGTAGATAATGCAATGGTGGAGTTAGGGAGAGAGGACCAATAGCCACACCCCAAGGCACATGTTGGGCTTCCATTCTTCTAAATGAAGTGCATATAGGAATCTAAGTATCAGACAAGAATAATGCATGGCAGGTTGTAGAAAATTCTTGTTCTTGAGGAACCCGAGATCTTCGGATAGGTGAAGAACTTATTTCTCGGCTAGATGCAACATTTCGGGGGAAAGTCTAAAATTATGTTGTTGAAGTAGATCAAAGGATGGATCAGTCACACCGTTCACTCGGCTTGACCGAGTAAAGATCTTTCTGGCCAGCTTGAACTGAAAAATGGATCTTTTGAAAATAAGGCAAATACGGAGTTGCTAGACACCAATAGGATAAGCTTAGTCTTATCAATCCGTATTCCCTAGTGGAGTCACCAAAAACTGTTGGTTGGATATTTTTCAGGCCAAAATATGAGGTTCAACCACAGTGCATGAGATCAAATCCCTCCTCAAAGACAGGTGAGGCTTCCTATTTATTACTAATCTAAAACACAACAGAAATAATATATACAATATCCACACTATTCTAACCATTGGGGTTGGGATACAATCCTGAAATCCATATCAACACGAAGTGGAGATATTACAACTTCATAAATGCAATGGATTAGAAAGGAAACTTATTATAGATGAAATAGAGTGGAAAGGGAATGAGAGGAACGTATTTTCTTTCAAGCAAACATAGATCAAGAAATACTTATACAAGTTTTAGATAATAAGTGTAATATTTTTAAATGATTAAAATGATTAAGAATACTAAACAAAGAATAGCTTAAGATTTTGGATGTAAGAACAATATCTCAAGATATTTGAATCCCAGAACACAAAGTTTGAAAAATAACACATGTTCCTATTCTTCAATGATTAAAAATAAAATACAAAGATTTTCTTCTTCTTCACAATATCTCTTAATATTCAAAAAGTATCTCTTTCAAATACACAAAAATCCCTTATTTATAATAGAGAGAGCAGAGATAAAATAGGATAAATCCTAGAAAATAGTCTTTTAATGAGATTCGTATTTTACTTGACTCTCGCACAGGAGAATAAGTCAAAAATTGCTTCTATGTGAGGAAACGAAAATGAAAGACATGAAAATTTCTTGATATAAATGACATGAAACATTATGTTTATTCCGCTTTGTCATCCTTATCCTCTTCTAGCAAAGCCTGCTTGTATCAAAACTCTTGGAACTTCCAGATTATGCTTTGCATCTCGTCTTCATCTAGCACACTAGAATAATCACTTAGGACCTCACAAGTTTCTTAAGTGTCACTTGCGTTACCAGGAAGTTTCTTTAATTTCTTATTGAGCTTCCTTGGTGATTCCAAAACATTCTTGATCCTTATTAACTTATTGATGGCTTCCAGATCGAAGATGGAAGTTGGTTCATGCTAAATTAATTCTTGAATTTTCTTATAGAGATCATCAGCAGGTAGAATCTCTGAGATTTCACCCAAAACCTTGGTGAAGATCCTAGACAACTCCTCTTCTATGTCATTTGTGGCATCAACCAACTGATCTCTAGATTCTCTCAACTTGTTTCAAGATTCACTGAGAATCTTTATCCTGAATCAGATAAATTTGGAAAGATGGAAATGCTTATCCCCATGTGGAATAATTCCTTCTTCCGTTAAGATCTAGGATGGAACATGTTTCAGTGCATTGAGGGCTTTAAAAGTTAATTCAAGGTTGTTGAATTCCTATGAAAACTCATCATCTATCTTGTCACCATATTTATTTATTTCCTCCAAGGATTTATAAACTTCCAATGTGTCATATATGACCTCTCTTCCTTATAGGAGTAGCCTCTTTATCCATTATTCAACCATTCCCCTTCTCATTGATCTTTTCAATCATAGGCACCAATTTGAAATCAAAATTGATGGGCGTAGGGGTAGAAGATGATGTTGTTGACTGTAAAGCTTTGAAAGCTTGAGTAGTACCTCTATCAACTATTCAAATTTCTCCTTTAGCTCATCCCTACTTACCTTTGTTTCTTTCAGCTTTTGGAAAAGCATGTTCATGGCATCTTGTGCATCCTATTGTGCTCCTTCTATTGTCACTTTTCCCAGATCAACCCTTGTAATCTGATAATCAGTCACTATTATATCCTCCTTTGTTTTGTCAGCCGCGGGAGTGGCAATCTCTACAAACTTATGCCCTGAGGCATCCACTAAAACTCTTGAAATTGTTTTGGGTTTCTTGGTAGATTTGGCAGGAGAAGCCTTGAGTGAACTAAAATCGAAGGCTGGTAGGGGAACTACCACCTTCCTCTTCCTTGGAGTCTGATTGACCAACCATTGAGGTACAACGGAAGAAGTTTCTCCTATTGGAGGTGTTATGGTTGTATCTGTGGGTGGAGGAATATTTACTTGCGGAGTCATGATGAATGCAAGTGTAGTGATTATGGGAATAGATTTAGGGAATGAAGGTGCGGAAGGAGGAGGCATTTCTAGGGCCATCGTAGGTCTAGTAGAGAGAGGTGAGAGATCAGAGAAAATGCTGGCCATGGCTAATGAGAGTGGCATCAAAATATGAGATGAGGAAGATTGGGAGAGAGGGGGTAAAGATTCTAAAGCCAAAGCTTGAGAAGCAAGAGAAAGGATTACCTCAATGAGAAATCAACAAAAGGAGAAACAAGAGGTTGACTAACCTCAATTTCTAAAAGAATTTATCCTTGTTCTAGTGGAGGAGGTGAATCCAAGATCTCAATTGTTTGTTTTGGAGTAGCAGATGATTTGAATCCTTGCTTTTCTCCTTTCCTGACAAACTTAAACTTTATTTTCCTCTTGGTAGGGATTTTATCCTTTTCCTTTTCTCCCTTAGAGGGTCCCACTTCTAAAGTAGTTATCTTTGAAAAACTCTTTTCCTTATAACTCATTCCCCAAGAAATGAGCCATGCCTTAGTGCGGACAAGAGTCTGAGAAGTTCTTTCAGCAATAGAAGCATTTCTAGCAGAACAACAATCAATGGCTGGGAATCCAAGTTTGTCTCCATCTGACTGTTTATACCTAGGTTCAGAACACTTTTTTGTGGTACCTTCAGGGATATCAGCTAGATCTAACATCTAAATTTCTTCAAGTTTCATTCTACTATTGTCTTTTCTTTGGATGGCAACTTCATCACGAAGATCAACCCAGATATCTTCCATAGTGGGCACATGTAGGTACAATGTTCCATATGACTTGAGGACTCCAAAGATGTCAAATCCCCCCTAATATTCATCTGTTTCTTCAATTTTTCCTAAATATCATGCACCATGTTCTTGGCCTTAACCATGGTGGAACATGTATACCTTCCAATTGAAATGGGGAAGGAGACAAATGACTTTGTGTCGATTTGTTGGAATTTGTTAAAATCCAACAACTATCTGACCAACTCCATGAGGATCAGTTTGTCACCTAGGAACTGGGAAAATGGAAAGGATTACCATGGAACCTTACCACCCAAAGATAGGTAAACTTATTGAATTGTAAGAAGATGCAACCCCATTTTGACACTTTTGTCCATGCTTCATTGGAAACCCTTCTCTTCCTCAGATTAGGATCTAGTCTGTAAATGTTTTCGTAGAAGAAGGCATCATTCACTCTTCTAAATTGGTCTTCAAACCTTTTATTATCATCTATGGGAAGTATTGATATATGTGTTCCATTTCTAAAATTCCCTTTGCATCCATCCCTGGATAGTTTCTCATGCCTGCTGTAGCATAGGTGACGTATGACATCATATAGAAATTGTCGGTGAGACAAGACCATTTTCATTTGCATGAGTCTATCTCATTACTTATCAAGCTACCCTAATCAATCCCTTTTTCATTTTTCTTTATAATGACCATGAACTGATACATCCACCCTTGGAATTATTTTGAATCTTGGAGTCCAAACAACCACTCAACAGGGTGATGATATCACTGACTTCAAGAATAAAATCACTTCTAGGGACCGACTTAGGAAACCTAGAAACATCGGGCTTAGCCTTGACCAAGAACTTCTTATTTACATGCTTGATGTAGTCTTCTTGATCCTTGTCCTAGGCCTTTTATGCTGATTTAAAATATAAATCAACATATTTCGTAAAGTTGGGAAAATTTAGGAGTTGATAAAAATAGTCTCTATCCAATTTCACTATAGACTCCCCTACTTGATTTCTTACTGAGCGGGAGGCTGAGTCATATTAGGAAGTGCAAGATAGGATGAATTTAGGGCATTGGGATGATATTGGAAATTATACTATGAGAGGGAGACCACTGCCAGCTATTGACTTCATCCATGGATTCTGAGAAGAATCCACAATTCTTTTCCAGAAGTCTTCCATATCTATATTTCTGAGCTCTGTGTCCTGGATGTCATAATTGTAACTTGCATAAAAAGAAGACTCCATCTTCTAATACTTATAATTCATCTTTCTTGACTTATCTGACTTATCCTGAGATGGGCCAGGGTCTAACATGAGGAGTCTTGAGAATGCCTTGATGACTTCTAGAAGAGTAGTCAGGTGTGAGAGCTTGTTGGACAAGTGTATAGACCCGACACACCTTTCAGGTTTTGAAACTTATAAAACACCTTTGGAAATCTAACAGACTGGATTATATGTCAAAAATTAGGATGTGTCAAACACCAATGGAAACCTAAAATACTGGTGGATTTTGGAGGATGTCAAACACTTTGAGAAACCCGAAACACTGGCGGGGTGTGTGTTGGAAGTTAGGGCATGCGGTGCATCAACGAAAACCCGACACAAAGCAGAAGTGAGATGATGTCGAGCTGGTAAAAATACGAAACACTATGGAACTCGGAGGATGTTAAACACCTGTCAAGACCTGACACAAGGTGAAGAAATAAAGATGTTGAGTAGCCCAGTAAAACCAGAAATAAGGTAGAAACTGGATGGTGTCAAGCACCCTGCAAAACCCAAAAAAGGATATCGAGTCTTTGTCCTGTCAGAACATGAAAAATTTCCCACTTTGTTCATTCATGGGTTTTTAGATTCTTTTGAAAACAAAACTTACAACAATTAAATAACCAAAGGGGGTAAATTCCAAATGAGATCCCACATGAAAGAGACAAGAAATAAGAAAAACAACCTAAAACCCTAAACTAGTAATGGAAGAGGAAAAGAAATGGAAACCCAAACAACACACCTCAAAAACAACCCCAAAAATATTCAAAACGAAAAGAGGAGAAGAATACCTTCAACAAGATTGAAAAATGATCGAGAATGGATGGTGAAATCGATCGGGAAGCTCAATCAGGTCTGGAGGTGGAAGAAGCATGCACAAAAATCCAACACATCAAAAACATACAAGGTAACAAATGACGTGGAAAACCACCTATTTATAAAACCCTAACATTAATTACACCTCATTTGATGTGTGTGCCAACTACCAGACAACTAGACATTAATGACATGTCATCATGCGTGGAGTGTCTGAAAACCCAACACAAAGGGTTTGGCTTCATTCGGGTTTCGGGTTTCAGGAAATATATGACATGAAACATGCATTGGATAATACATGTTATCATGCATTGAATACCCAAAACTCACAAATATCCTTCAAAGGGGAATTTTAAGAGATATGTCCAAAAAAGTTCTATGGTTATCTCATTTTTAGCTAGAATCACTAAAATGAGATAACAAGTTCTCAAAGTTATAGTTGCATGAATATGTTTCCTACGACTTATCACATTTGCCACTCTATTTTTTTCATTTTATATAACTTATGTCAAAATAATATTATGACAAACAATCTAACCATCTTCGTTGTCTTGCATTCAGATTTGGCTGAGTGAAAATATACTTTAGCCCAAGATGATAAGTCTTTAATTAAAAAGGTATTCCTAAAATATAATGTCTCCATACTTGAAGTGCATGAACTAGGACATTAATCTATAGGTCATGGGGAGCATAATTCAACTCATGTAATTTGAGTTTTATGCTCTCATATGTTATAACATGTTAATTTTGTAAAAGAATACCTCTGATTCCTTCTTTGAAAGAATTTGTAACTAATGTAAAGATTCCATTTAGATTAGGTACCACCAAAATAGGTGACAGATGTTAATTAATATTTAAGAGTTTTAAATGTTTATTCACATTTTTCACACCACACAAATTTCTTGCCTATCTTTTACAATGAAGTTATCGGTGCAACAACTTTTGAAAATTCCTATAAAAAAATTCTATAGTAACCAACAAGACCCATGAAGTAGGCCACTCAGTTTTTGCAACAATTTTTGATGGATAAACTACTATTCCAGCCTTACTTATGACATGTCCTAAATAGTGCACTTATATCTCATTAAATTAAATTAATAGGTGTATTTGTCAAACTATAAGGTAAAACTGTAAATTCATAGTGTCCATCTATTTTCCTAAAGGATGTTTTATGAATATCCTTAGCTTTAATTCTTAATTGATGATACCAATAACAAAGATTTATCTTAGAATATTATGTTACACCATACATCTGATCAAACAGATCATCAATTCTATGAAGTGGATATCTATTTTTGATTGTTTCTTTGTTTAACATACTATAATCAATACACAGTCTTAGTGTTCCATCTTTCTTTTTCACAAAAATTACCTATGCTCCCTAAGTTGAGACACTCAGACTTATCAAACCTTTAGAAAATATTTCTTGTAAATGTGACATAAGCTCTACCATTTCAATGGTATTTATTCAATATGGTGCCTTGTAAATAGGTTCAATTCCTGGTTTGATCTCAATTGTCAAATCAAACTCCCGTTTGGGCAGAAAATTAGGTAGTTATTTCAGAAAAACATCACTAAAATCTCTTAACAACAAATATTTTTCCAAGAAATCACTATCCCCTTTGGCTATTTCAAAAAAATTTACTGCATACAAAGTGTAGCCTTTGTTTTTGGCCTTTTTAAATTGCATAGTTGACAATTTCCTAACTGAAATTTCTCATTTTATCCCTTGAATGTCTATTTTTTTCAACATATAATGAAGACAACTAATGTTTTTTTCAAACAATCTACTTTTACTTTATGTTCAAAGCAAGTCAATTAACACCTATTATTACATCATTATACCCCAAACGAGTAACATAAAGATAAACTTCTATAGAAAACTAGGCAAGTCTAGGACTGCTCCAAAAAGACACTTACTAACTGTGTGGACAACATTATTTCCATAATGTACAACCCAAGATTTTTCCATTTTTCTAGCTTTTATTTTTATTTTAGAAGCTAATTTACTAGAAATAAAGCATTTAGTAGCTCCAATATAAAAAAATATAGTAACAGACATACCAAATAATTTACCTGGCACTTCTATAGGCGTAACTTACTTTTCAGCTTGTTTATCAGCTACTGCAACATGTATCTTATGTTGTTGATTATTGTCATCCTTTCTTAGAGGGCACTAATTTGCATAATTATCTTTACCACAGTTTTAGCATGCCCCCTACAAGTCCTATTTTAGGTTCAAATTTATTTCCAGCCTTGAAATTGTTTTTCTATCCTCCATAGAACTTTTGTTCATTACTACTGTTCTTAGTAAAGTTATTTCAAACATTTGCAACATGTTTATTTGCTATTTGTTTCTTACTGTTATTAGTAAAAAAAATATTTTGGGTACCAAACTTCTTCTATGCGCCCTTTTTGGGTACAAGAGATGAAGAATAAGTAGGAATTTTCTTTCTGTTTTCTTCGTTATGGGAAAAAAATTCTTTCAATTTATATTCTGTCGAATGGCCTTTTCCACAACCCTTTCCATGGTGGTTGGGCTGTGAACATTTTCCTCTCCCATTATGATAGGGTTTAATCCCATAATGAATTTTTGTATCCTGAACTTCTTTTCGTTTGATACTGAGGTATGTACTTAAGAAGCTTAGTGAACCTCTCCAAGATTTATGTTACATTTAACTTTCCCTAAGTTAAGTTTTGAAATTCAATCATCTTTTGATCATAATAAATTTTTGGCAGCGCAGCGTTGCCTAAAATAATTATTTCATCAATGTTTATTTCATCCTTACAGATGTCCCACTAGGAAGATGCCTCATGGGAAAGAAGATAAGCTCCCCATACTACTTTACTTTCCTCTGAGAAGTTACTTATTCCAAATTACTTCTCCATTTCATTGAGCCAATTCTTAGTTCCAACCCTCAGTGTAGTGCCATCAAACATGGGTGGACTTATCCTTTTAATGTCATTTTTGAGTTTAGTCATCGGTCTTGCCTTTTGATTTTTAGGTTGATTGGGTACATTTACATTAGCATTTACACCAACATTATTATCAATGCCCAAATTTTTAACATTGGAATTTTCCACAGGAGGTGGCTAATTATTATAACCAACATCTTCTTCCTCCTCATCACCCATAACTTGTTGTTCAAGTACAACTAGACAATCTCTTGTGTCCAATAGGGAAGCAAGGATATCATAAAGTTTTTTTGGTTGATACTTCTCCACCTAGAGGTGGGTTATTTTTAGCATTCCCCCTTATTCCAACCATTTTTTGTTAACAAGAAAATTAATTTTTCATCATATTATGGACTCAATAGGTCCAAGATCTACAACCTTCAGCTCTGATACCAAGATGTAACATTCCCATTTTAAGACTTTAGAACAGGGATTTTTTTCATACATAATGTTCTCTATTCTAAATTAACATAATTTAGAACACACATTCCAATTCCAATCCATCTCATAATAGAAAACCATATGCAACTATAAATGACTCGGTGAAACATTGATCTCTCATTTCATGATTTGGTATTAAACCGATCTCTCATGTTAACTTAATAATGTGTATAAAATGTATACTTAATTATTTTACCCTTTCAAGGGTACCCCAAGTATTCTTTCTAAGAGGCCTATATGAATATCTACTACTGATATTCATCTGAAATCCCACTTCTTAAACTAGGTGACATATGACAACGCAACCAACAACTTTCGATACTTTGGCCAAATTTTTTAAACATGTTTATCATTTTTACATTCTTTAATGACATACTTGTCAAATGGAATAAGCACCTCACCACACTTGTTATGTTATCTATAATGGTCTTTATGACTCCTATCTATCTAATATGATTCAATGTTTCATACTAGACAAGCGTAACAACATGAACTAGTGTGGAAGACTACTCATGGTGACTAAGGTTACATAGACATACTCAATCAACATAAGTCGATTGGGTGTGTCTAGTTATCCTAAGTCAATAGGAGTTGACCTCAACACTAGATCATGTTCCTATCCATGTATAGGATAAAACTATGATCCAGTCTTAATTTTATGTCAATCAAGTTAAACAACTGAGTGGGGTGTTGAGACATATCAATTGCATCATAGTATCTTGTAATGACCCTTGTCATTATAAAGGTACTACACTGCAGTTGATGTGTGCCAACATCCAACTGAGTTTCCTCAACTAGACTAGCATACCTTAGATTATAAGTTTATTAACCCATTAAACATTGTCTTTAAGATTAATTACAACAACACTTAAAGATTCAACTAGATCATTTAACCTATAAGGTTACAAGTTGAAATTACATGTGAGGTAGGTATGCCGATAAAATATGCTTCCTAACCATTTGATTACATGCTTAAGTTTTTTTTTAAACAAAGCATCTTGCATTATATCACAACATGATTGATCCTTAAGTTATTAAAGTGTGTTAATTGATTCATTTCTTATTTCAGCCCTAGCTTAAATAAGTTCATTATAAAACTTTATTTTAGACTTCATGGAGATGAATTCTAAATTCCATTTAATTCCTTTCTAAGAATTCCAAATTTTGATTAAGGAAATATACCTAAGGAAGTACACATTCAATCATTTACTTACAACATTCATAACACTTTAACAAGATCTTAAGTTATGTCTCTATGATTGATTTCATGGGAAGTAACCTTTTTCCCTATATTATGGACTAATGTCCATTTATGAAACAAATTACATATGTTTAAATACATCAAGAATTCAAACACATACATCTATATAATTCAAACATAGTCCTTTTATATTATTTAAGGATCTACTTATGAGTGTCAACTTATAAGTTACATCTCTAATTGAGAAAATAAACCAACTAACATTTCAGATTCCCCCAACCATTCCATAACATTTAAGTATATAAACTTCCCTCCTTCATTAGGATAATACTTAATAATACATCCAATTCATGACAAGGAAGTATTACAATAAAGTATTATTTAACAATCAACACATCATTTATTCATCAAGGAGTGATACATTCATTGAATCTAGAAGTATCTCAGAGATTACAAAGTATCATAACAAAAATTTAAAAATAGTTTCATTACAAAATTTTTTACCAAAAAAGTACATAAGTAATGACACCGCATAATCATCATAATAAAGGTACATTTTTCTTAGTAAAAAGATGTAATTTTCTATATGTCTTTCTCCTTTCATCTTTTACGAAATCCATTTGTAAAATTTTTAGCACGGCTCAATTCATTTGAGGTTAGCATGATAAGCACTATATCATTGAGACATTGTGATTTTATCTAACTATTTCATAAAAAGAACCTTGTTATTATGAAATAGTTCTAAAACACAATAAGATAAAACATAAGACTTTCCCTAAAATATTACAACCAGAATGAGAGAAAAGATTTAAGTTTCTAATGAGAAAGTAAATTTTAAATTAACCAGCATATAAACCTTAAATTTTCATCTTAAAACATTTTTCAACAAGTTGGAATTAAACAAGTAGGATTAAAGAAAGGAAATTATTGGTTCTTCCTAACTTCACCTTCTCATTCATGTATCTAAATAAAGTTTCTCCAATAACCAGTTCTAACTTTTCAAGAATTAATACACGATAAATATAAAAATATCTTTCAGATTAAGAAAAATGTTTGTACAACAATTAAGCATTACATTCCAACTAAATATCATACTATATTAGGCTCATTCTATAGCCTAAGAAGTAAATTGATCATAATAAGTCCATACAAAAAGGTAAGGATAACTTAATCATTAAAATAATCAAATTAATTTCAGTTGAAGCATCTTAAAAGTCTTGAATTAAGTTTAGTATTCAATTCAAGGTAGTAGTCAAAGATAACATCAATCAGACCTTATCAATAGTATTTTGATTTCTTCGACCAGTCCAAGAAAACAAGCTATCTTTTAGGATCACCCACAAGTTTTGACCAACCACTAACAAATATAGAAGGGTCAAAATGGTTTAACTTTATAACCAAACTAAAAATATCATTCCTTTAATTTTATGTTAGATTTCATCCTAAAGGAATGGTTACAAAGGTAATGAGTAAATAACATTCTAACATTGAAGAGAGGGACTTCTATCACATCCTTAAGAGACTATTAAGCCCAACAGTCCCAAATATATCAAAGTATCTTTAATATTTTAGCCAATATATTAGTTAGAGAGAAAGGAAAATAGTTATACATCAAAAAAACGTGGTTTACCAAACCTCAATGTTGGAACAAATCGTGAAGAGTAGTAAACAAAGTAACAAAAATTCTCTCTAAAAAAATCTACTTAACATGTTAAGGAGGAATCCACAACCATATCTCCTTTCACAGGCTACGCATCCATTCTAGTCAAGATGGATGAAAAGATACTGAATAGAATTCCCAAGAAAAACACATGACAAGTGCTTAATCAATCATGGAAGTTTGTTTAAGATCAAATATCTTACTTGAGGTACAACATAGCCCAAAATTGGGTGAAAATTAACGAATCAATCAGAAAGGAATGGAAACAAGACATTCAACAATATTACCAAATATTTCTTTATCCTATGAAATATATTATCCCAATACACAAATTAAAACCAATTAACAAATGGCTTGTTTCAAGTACTAAATAACTCAATGATGACAAGAAGGGAGAGCAATCCAAAAGGATTTTGCAAACCAGTTTTCCACATAACTTACAAACATCCAAAAGAATGTAATTCATTCATTCAGAAACCTCCAAAAATAATAGTTAAATTTACATCAACAATTCAGGAAATCTTCCTAGATCCAATATCTGTTAAGGAACTTAAAATCCCAAAATGGGTTTACAAGGAAATAAAAGTAAACACGAAATAAAGCAGAACTAAAACATTCAACTGATATTCTACCTTGATAAAATTCATTCGAACATACTTCTAATCATGGATTTTTCAACAAAGGAGTGAAGATGACATGCTTCAAGTTCATGGTAATTTTTCTTATAGCCAACTCGATTTTTAATAATAAATTATTCAAGATAGAACACAAAGTATACAACTAGTTCCCATTTGGGAAATTGACCAAATCATAATGACTCCATTTAATAAATGATTATATACCCACAATAAAATATAGTTCCCAAAATAGTGAATCAAATAATGGGTTACCACTTCTTTTATCGAGCAACCAGACAAGACAACGATCACAAGATAATGCCAAACTAAAAACCCTTCAAGCTAGTTTCCTACGACAACAATATTGAAGGCATGCAAGCTATATATACGAGAATTAAGTAAACTGAACTACTGTTATGGTGTATACTCCTTCAACATAAGAATCCATTCATTCATAGAACCAATACATACTTGTTTCCCTAACAAGAAGGTTCGAAATCAAGATAACATAACAATAACAAATCAACACTTCCAGATTTCATTATTTTTCCACTCAACAATAAATAACCAGTTTGCATCCAAAAGAAAATAAGTCAAACACCATTAGAGAAAGAATAAAAACATAAAACCAAAAGGTTTCATATAGAGAAGAGTTATTTTTATGAAGCATTTAAGTAAAATCACAAGACTTAATGGATAGGGCCTATCATGTTTGATAGATCTCCAACCTTAAATTTCTCACTTTAAAACTCCACGAAGAACTTCAAAAACTTATTACTTTCCACAAAAGACCAAATAACTCCTCAAAGTATTCTTCTCCTTATTCTTGTAGTTTCACTGTGTTATTTTCATCTTCTCATGCCATGCAAGGAAAAAACATTCATGTAAGGATTCAAACTAAGGTTCAAAGAGCAAAACCACATGCAGAGCCCAAGCTCTCGCAAAAGACAAATGACCAAAAAAAAACAAAAACCAACCATTTTTCCCATTTTCCATCTTTCTATGTGGTTTTTAGCATTACCCAAAAATATTTAATGTTGACCAAGACCGGTAGTCCTTCCACTTCTCCTACCACCACCAACTTGCGTTTGGATAGGTCTAAATTAAAAAATGCATGCAACTAACACTTTTGTGGAGGTGCCAACACAATCTCCCTATCAAATTTCATGCATTCATCAATTTTCACCAAACAAAAGTTTTTAATGTCCATAAATACCTCACAAATACCTTAAATATGGTGTCACTAACTTTCCCTTTGAATGTCCTCCCTTAGGCCCCTTTACATTAGCCCATATTTTGGTTATGTTCAACATTATTTTAGGAACTAACATAGGTCCTTAGGTAATGTTTAAAGTTTAGTTTAGGTCCTTTAATTATTAATATCCCATATAAATAAAAGAACATAGTAACTTAGGATAGGTTACCACTTTAGGATAGGGTTACCAATTTAGGAACATAAATTTAATTAGGTTCCTTAGTCTATAGCAATAATTGCATCCAAAATTACCAAAGAAGAATTATATTACCATCCAAGATCATATACGAAGAGGAAGAAACAAAGATCATCTGATTTTGAGACAACGAGAATTCGAGAGATCAAATGATCTATCCAAATTTTTATTTATGACCAAAAGGTTGTGAATTAGAAGCATGCCTTGTATAAATGAAATTTATCTAAGGTGTTATTGTTATGCATCCAAAAATTATGAAAACTAAAGAACAAATTCAAGTGCAACAAAGACTCGTGGATTAGTTAATCTCAATCAATTTCTTATTTCCCAAACTATGAATTATAAGAAGAGATGAATTAACTCATTTATATTCAGCATAAACATGGAAAAATTATATATATTTTAGTATATAGCATATATATATATATATATATATATATATATATATATATATATCAAACATGATTTCTCGATTCACAAGAGTACATTGTCTTCAACAAGAATCACATGTCAATGTTTGCTACTTCAAAAATAGAAGTCATCATATATATCAACTATGCTAGAGGTGTTACAAAAGCATCATGATGTAGGTGGCAGTAAGAGAAATTGAGGTAGATGTACTTTGGGGCTAGGAGTGCACGTAAGGGAGTCTACGGTTGATGTAGTTTTCACGCTAGAAAGTTGAGAAGGTTACTCATGAGTGGGCATGCAAAATTAACACAAAGTGGATAGAAAACACATGAAGAAAGTGCTAAAAAAATTGAATTTAATGTGGTAGTATGGTGGTAGGTGGCATGGAAATAAATGTGGTAAAAAGTAGAAAACTATAAATAGGGAGTTGGGGTAAGTTATTTTCACCTTGCATTTACTTTTGGAAGATCTCTTGCGAACTAGGGCATCCTTGTGTGAAATTTCCAAAAATTGCATGTGAAGTGAAAGATTTGAGAACTAGATTAGAATGGAGTACACGGGTGTGTGCAAAAGTGGTTGTTTGGAAGGATTTATGTGGGTTTTAACATTATCTTGTGGAATAAGGGGTTTCCAAGTTAGGGTTTGAGAAACTAGGGCACGGGTTTGAGGAATTTGCATAGGAGGATTGAGGCCAAGGGATTGAGTAGTAAGAAAGAAAGATATAAGGGAGGATTAACAAGGACCCAAAAAGGATAATGGAACCAAGGAAAGGATAACATGTTTCACCCAAAAGAAAGGGCAAGGTCAAGGGAAAACCAATCGCGTTGACAATTTTCAATGAAGAATGGTATACAGAGATGTAATACCCATATGGGGTATTATTCAAGATGGATTGGGTATCTCACATGTGAAAAATGGTTATAATTTATTAAAACCATATGACATATTCAATCAAGAAAAATATGACATTGGATTTTGTTTTCCCTACACAAGAAAGAACAACAGATGAAAGACCACTATATGATGACTCCATGAATAAGACATTATAAAAGGTTTGGCATTTGCAACTCTATGAGTTGTCATTTTTTAGCAAGCTTGAGAGATTACTCCGGTGGCTTACGTCATGTGTACATGAAGATTACTTTTTCTTCACAAGAATGAGGATGCGCATAACTCCACAACTGATCTCCAAGTACATTGGACTTATCTATACAGGAGATTCATTACATGATGACTTGGGTGACAATAAGGTTTTCAAGGAAACAAATAACGTAGTTGAGTACAAGAAGGGTGGACGATCCTTCAACATTGCCAAGATAAAGGACCCAACCATGAAGATGGCCACACACCTGATCACTAAGTAGAATGAACAATAACGATGGACATAGGTGAATAAGAGATGGTTGAATGTTTGTAGGAAAATTTTAGAGGGGACCATCTACAACATCTCGACTTCATTGCAAAATGATATCATTGATGCTAAGTGAGATGGAGATAAAATTTCGTATGCTAATATTCTTCTTACCATTATGTTTTCACATATTGGAGTTCCCAATGGGCTGAATGAAAACATTTTGGAGTACCTTGATGAGAACTCCTCCTCACCTAAGACGTTCTAATAAAATAAATTTGAAATTATGAAACTTTCTTACAAGGTGCACCTGGATAAGTGGTAAAATTGTATGCATGATGCATTTGGTGTAGAGTGGAGGATTCCTAAGTAACTAATAGCCTTGTTAAGGGATGAGGCTGATGGTAAGTTCACATTGAACGATGGCACCAAGATCCCATGGTGTAGATTACCTTTTACCTTCATAGTGTATTATTTTCAGAGCACGGTTAGAAAGTTTAAGGAGGCTTAGAAAATGACGTTTTTTTTAAGTGAAGTATATTAGGAGCACCATACATTACACATGACACTTGTATATCATAAGAAGAGATTTTATGTTGATAAGTATGTCTCTCATGACATACATATGATAAGGCCCAAGACATTACCACTTGCAGGAACAAAAACAACATAGGTGTACATAAACCTAACACCTAGGTTTGATAAAGGTGCATATGTTGAGGATGATGTCTCCATCCTTGAAGACATTTTCAAAAGGAAGAAGGTAGTGAAAAAGAAGAGAGATAGGGAGGAAACTCCAGAAGGAAGGGCATCGAGCACACATGTGGTTCAAACCATAGGGGAAAAAAAGAATTAGGCATAGGCACAAACACTTATACTCGTAGTAAGAAGTCCCTAGTGGAGGAGAAACCTATGTTGAAGAATAAAAAGAGGGTAGTGCAAAGTTCAAACTCTTAGAGAATGAAGAGCCCGAAGGGTAATGATATTAGATAAGAGTACAAGAGGCATGAGTTAGAAAATAACCCCATGTGTAAATGTAAATGAATCATATAAAGAGTAGAATGAATACACAGAGGATGCTTGAGAAGGAAACAAAAGTGAAGAAGAAGTTGGAACAAAGCTACATGAGACCCTACACCTATCTGATGAATAATTAGAGGACACGGTGGAGAAGGATGTGGGAGATATCATCAAGGTCTTGGTAGAGCATGAGGTGGAGTGTAAGGTGGGAGAGATGGAAAAAGAGAAGTGTGGAGGCATATGTGGGGAGACAAGTTTAGCATCTGGTTTCCTCAAGGGAGTGTGCATAGGTGGCAAGTGTGTGACGACACCACGAGGACCTGTAATGACTTATGATGTTGATAAAAACATGGTACTTCACATGTTTTTCCATAGCACAATGCCTAAATACCACCTATTTTGTTGGTCATCATTTGATGCAGATGGTGTGTATCCGTTCACAAGGAATATGTTGTCATGGGCTTTTGAATCCCATGTTGATGAGTTGTAATTTGAAGTCAATGTAGGTGCATTACTAGACACACCAAGTTGTGCGAGACATAAATCTTATTATGGATTATCGGTAATTGATGGATGATCGAGGTATAATGCATTGAAAAAGGTGTTGATGGAGTTCATGTTGGTGCTCAATTTGATATCACCCCATTTTTCCTTGAAATTCTTTAGATTACGGGCTCTGTCGTATTTTTATTTCCCGTGTTGATGTAAGAAAGCTTTTTCCTTCATTTGGTTACCATGATCAGTCCTTTAATTTGGTTGAGGATCACATTAAGTCTAGAATTTGTTTTCCGTTCCTTTTTCCATGTGAAATAATTTGTAACTTGGGCGTAATTTTGTGTTTTTTCCCTTCCTTCCATTTTTCCATAGTCACATTTTGTTTTTCTGTCAATTTTGACCCAATACCTATAGAAAAGTGGTCCTTTCTAATTATATTTGGCTCAGTGGATCAAATTTAGGCCTTATATCATTTCCAAATTCTCTAGTCCTTAAAGAAAGATTCATTTCTGGGTGCAAATGGTGATTTCCCTACATTTTATAGTTTGACAGTGTGTTTTCCCCGTCAAATTTATATCTCAACATCTGTGGAAACGTGGCCCTTTCTTATTGGATGTGGCTCGGTGGTGAATTTTTAAACTCTAAGGCCCAATTCAACTCAATTTTTGTCCATGTGGAGGGCCTACGCTCATCTAAAAAGTCACCTCTTGGTTTGACCTTTGGAGTTGCACCAAGGAGACACGTGGAGGTTTTCACCGCTTTTCACAGACTTAGATTTTTTTTCATGCGGCCGGTGTAGCTTTGTTAGACCTTGGACATGTGGAGGTCTGATGCTCATTTGAGGATCTGCCTCGTGGTCTCACCTTAGCAATGGCACTAAGGGGACATGTGGTGAGCCCGTGCTTGTTCAGTGGTCTTCACTTTCAGAACCATCTCAAAGTTGCACTGGGAGCCACGTGGAGGCTTCCGCTAGCTCCTCTTTTTAGTTAAAATTTTCAAGAAACTTTCTAAGGCCTATGACATGTGGAGGTATTATGCCTGTTTTGAGACTTTCCCCTAAATTTTATTTTTGAAAGAGTTCCACGGGGACACGTGGAAGCTTCCTCTCACTTTGCTCTTGCTTGGACTTTTCAATAGCCAAGGAAAACTATCTAAGACCCTAGACACATGGTGCCTTCCATTGGTCCTTAAAATTTTTCAACAAATTTTCTAGACTAAGACACGTGGTGAGCTTGTGCTTGTTTGGGGTCTTTGATTTTTGGCACCATATCAAAAGAGTGCCATTGAGACATGTGGAGGCTTCCACCGGCTCCTTTTATACTGATACTTTTCAAAGTCCAAAAGTCAATTTTCTTGGGTGTAGGGAATGTGGAAGGCTCGCACTTGTTTGGAAACTTGCCTCTGTACTTAACCTTTGTTGTTGTGTCAAGGAAACACATGGATGACTCTAATATAAAGTTGAGAAGGGGAAAAATCAATGATTGTTGTGCATTACATCTTTTTCTCCGCCATTTTTGCTCCAAGACTCCTAGAGATGCAAATACACACTATTTTTCATCATTTTTTGATGAAATTCCTTATCGTTGTTGTCCCCAAAGTTCCATTGAATGGATTTAGAACTTAATTTGTAATTCTAAGGATTGTTAAGGTTGATTTTTTGAATATGGAATTGCGCAGCACTTGCAAAAATGTGAATTACTAGAGAAGCTAGATGCGGGGTAGAATTACAGAGGAAAGAATGGGAAAAGGATGAAATGATGGAGGTTGTAGGTGTAAAGGATGAAAAAGGTGTTTCCTCAAGGGAGAAAAGGATTACTTTCAGATCCGGCTATATAAAGCCACTTTGGAAAATGGTTAAAATTGGGATTTATCACATGACGAATAAGAATGATTAGAGGGACCATCAAAAAATTGTGGCATGACATCCCAGTCATTAGTCAAAGGCCTTAGAAATGTGATCGAGTTCATGATTTTTCCACATGGCAACTGTGGCTGTAAATTTTTTAAACGTCACTTTCCAAGAAAAATTGGTAACAAGCAAAGGTTCCTTGAATATTCTTCTTTTTTGGGGGGAAATTTTGGATGAGTGAGAGAGTGAAATGTATAAATGTAATGAGAATACTCTGAAAAATGTCAGGGGTTGAATTCTTAAGAGAAAATTCAAGAGAGCCCATATTCCTGAGAGACCAATCCAAGAAACCTATAATTTTCCTGTATTTTAGATTTCAATCACGTCAACTTGGTTATGAGTGTACAACCATTGACAATATATGAGATTTTCAAAGAAACTTTCCCCTGTTGATGAATCTAATCAATTTTGAATTAATCTATGTCAATATTGGACCAATTTGTGTCTTCTTTATTTGAGAATGTCTTCAAGTCTTGTTTCTTGTTCTTATTTAAATCTTGTGTTAAAGTCCCTTAGAATCACACAGGATCTCATCCCTATTATAGTTTAGTGGAATTTACAATTTCATTATGAGAAGAGCCTTCATCCTGTAATGAGATAAACAATTTAAAATCATTTTACTTTCATTTTTATTTATAAATATTGTATGTAAGCCTCTCAAAGTGTATCTTAGGCATGAGGAGCTAGGGGTATTTGATGTTAAATTGAGTTTTTATCTTGAGCCATCATGTTAAATTCTTGGAGATTGTGTGAAACCATGTAAATCTAGGCCTCCATTGATGCACACCTTCTAGTTGAAGGAATATTTTAGCTATTCTAAAACTTTCTATGATTTAGTATTCCAATTTTTGTGAAGGTTATCAAAGATCTGGCATAATTAATTTTATCCTACTTAATCTCCCATAAAAATATTATTCAAAACAATGAATTCTACCTGAACTACCCTTGTTTTCCTTGTATGTCCACAAATGAACAAATTCTACCGCCATAATATGCGAAGCGATCAAGATTCCATAATGTCTCTAGTAACCTTAAACCTTGTTTAGGAAATATCACCATTGTTTATAAGTGACAACTCATGAGAGTTAAATTGTGGTACATTGATCATATTTTGTCGTGGTCTCCTTTCAAATTTGTGCAAAGAAGGATATCTTCATTTTCCTTCACTGAAAGAGGTTACAAAACAGGTCCTCTCACCATGGTCAAAATGTACATGACCTAAATTAGGGAGGATAGATCAAACCCTTAATGAATAGGATATCCATTTCACCGATGCCCGAATGACAAAGAGTCGATGAATCCCCTCCCCCAGATACAAAATGACTCATAATATGATTTTTCTGTCTCTCAGTGTCTTGCTAAATATTTGTTGCTACTCAGTTTCTAAGGGAGAATTAATTTGGATACCAACAGGTCGAAGCAAGGTTATTCGGGAAGAATAACAAGATTAAAGCATTGGATAAGGAATTGGAGGAAAAGAACAAGGAGATTATAGAGAAGTACAAGGAGATAAAGGAAAAAGAGTCCATAATTGCATAGTTGAGGACTGACTTTAGAGAAAAGAAAGGGAAGGTGTGTGAAGATTATAAGAAAGTGGAGAATATCTTAGACTTTATTATTTTATTATACCTGAATTTAGTTCCCCCTACATAGAATTATGAGTCAACCTTCCACTTCCTAGAGGATATAATGTGTATCATCATGAAGGAGAAGAAACCACTTGCACTAGAGTTGGTGGAAGAAGTTATGGCATGACAGAAAGAGAAGGAAATATTACGAATTAAGGATACCATAACTCAGTACACTAATCTTCTTGCTTCTTTGAAAATCACAGATCATATGGCTGAAGTTTTCTATGACAACTCTAAAGACAAAGGTAGAGTGGCAAGTGTGTTAATTGCTACATATGAGGTAGATTTGAAGGAGTTACATGCCAAGAATAGAGATAGTCGGGAAGAATGTGACAATAGATTGGTAGAGGTTGAGAATAAATATGAGGAAATTCATATTTTAATGACCTATATTAAGAGTAAAGTCATGGAATTATACCCCTAGCTGACACATAGGATGGACATGTTCACCGACCTTAATAAGAAAATAGAGAATATTTTTGACACATTAAAGGCTAAGTCTGAATATATGACATTTAATGAGGTCAATGTATTGATAGGGGATTTATTTAAATAGGCGTAGAGTGAGGTGGATTCTTGGAATGAGATTGAAGCATCCTTGAATAAAAATTTCCCAATCCTTATGCAACAAGTAACAAAATTCTTTTGTTCTTTGGCGTAAGTTTGGATAGAGACAATTTTATTATCCAATTATTTATTCTTTGTTGGAGATTAGATTGTTTATGAGGATGGAAAACACATTTAGTGTGGGGTAATGTTGAGTCTAGAAAAATGACTAAGTCTGAACAAGGGATCAATGTTCTTGAAAGAGAGTGTGGGAAGAGGGCACATGAGGGAGAGCACGTAGGGATAACTAGGTGTTCATGCAAGATTAGAAGAGAGTTTTAAGACTTATATGCATTTAGATTTTATGGTGTTGCATGGAAGACATGTGAGGATATGGGTAGGAGTGATCATGGATAAGGTTAGAACATGGAGACTTGCAGTCGAAGGAAGGAATATTCCAGGATATAATCATTGTGCTTAAGATCTATAAAGTAGAGTTAGTTAGGGGTTAGATGGAACTTGCATGTCTAGAATACTCGACTATGGTAGGGTATGATGACATTTGGCATGTGTTTTTATCTTGAGTGATGTTGAGCTGGTAAAGGAGATCCCCCACTCTATTTAAGAATGCATTTGGATCTAAAGTATAGGATGGAAAGAGGATGGATGAGCATGAATGAATATGGGTATGGAGGAGAAGAAGAGGTATGATGTGATGAAATAGATGCAAGATAGAATTTATATGTACAAGGGATAACATGGATTGAAATATTCAAGTAGAGTCATTTGGTAGGGTTATGATGCTATTTCATGATGTATTCAATCTGTTATGAACCTTTTTGATGTAATCTAGCTACTGTAAACAATTCTGAATCAATATATCTAGTGGATTGTTTTGAATATCTATGTTCATGGGTCCAAACCATTGTGTTCTTCATATTTCTCATGGTTCAGATTTGATTCCTTTGTATTATTATAATGATTATGTTCATGTTATGGTGTATTTTTGCTTGGATCTAGTTTCATTACCTTTGTGCTAGAGTGGATGTATGTGTTTGTGTCTATATATTGTTCTACTATAAAGATGAACATTCTTATAAGGATCACATAAAGAGGGCTCGGTGCCTTCGTGCACCTCGGGTGAGCACCCGATTCAAGATCGGTGATATGACGATGCGCTTGGGGTTTTGAAATGAGTAGGTAAAAGTGAATACAACATAGTTGAATAAACTAAGGTTATTAGGTTTCTATAGGTGCTTAAGAGTCATGTAAGTTGTCTTGGGGTGTTTTCAATCCTCATGAACCTCCTTTGTAATGTAAAAATGAGATATTGGACTTTCCCTCCAAAATTTAATATTTAAAAATTTGAATTTATAAACTTGTGACAAGAGGACTAAAGCCTAGAAAAAGGATTAGAAAATCTTGTAAATGTTAGGAATAATCTTTGGATTAATGCTTACATTATTTTTGTAATAGTTAAATGTAATATTCATATATTACATTAGTAAATTATTGTGAACTTGTAAGATATTAATATTATATTAATATCATGTGTGTGTGTGTGTAAAAATAAAATATTGTAATATTATTAATATGAGCCATTAAACAACTCATGTAGATTATTGTGTATGGAGATATTGATGGGATATATGAGAGAATAATGGTGAGTGATCATAGGATAGATTAGTGGGATGATATCGGCAAGCCTCATCTCCTTGTTTATAGGAAATGGAAAGGCTATATATTGTAATCTCTCTCACCATTTAATTAGATCCAAAATTATTCAATCAATAATATAGTGTGTTTATTATATTTTTGCTCTTATTTTGTGTTTATGTTATTATCTTCATTTTGCAACATTGTCTCTTATTGATTTGTACAATTATATAATGTAATTGTTGCTTATTTATATTAGATAAGCTATCAATTTCACATCATTTGGTATTAGATCAGGAAAGGACAAGCTATGAGAGTGATTACAGAACAAAACCATAGCCTCTAGGATGCATATCTGAGAGTTTTGAAGCTTCTATCGCTATTTTCTCAATTCTGATCTTAAAAACAAATGACTGGTAATTCATTTTTTTCTCAAAAACCCAGATTCAAAATTTTCTAAATTTTTTTGGGTTTGTTTATTTGTATTATGGGAAACTTATATCAAAATATTACAGAAACCCATTTTGTATTTTAAGAGAAATCATGGAAACAATTCTGACATTTCTAATTATTCTGTAAAAAAAATAGTGACTGATTTCCAACAATTAAAATCTGATATGCTTTATTATTTTGGATAAATATAAAGATAATTATTATTGTAAGGGTGTATTATTGGTTGAAACAAACACCTAATAGAATTTTAAAATTATCCTCAAATAAAAATTCATCTAATTTAGAATCATCATGATGGAGGAAGGAGGCAACAGAAGAAGGAGGATAATCAGTGACCTCTTGCCAACCGCAAGCGAAGGGGAAACACAATAAATTTGTGGCATTTATTTGTTTTGTGTGTTTAATTTTCATTATGTGATGTAATAATAACAAATTATTTATTCTTGTTTGATCTTGTAATAATTGAGCTCCTTCTTGAGCATTATTTCTTATATTTTCTCTTGAATGTAAGGATGAGGGTGGGGAAACATGTACGCTGCTATGAAAGTGGTTGGTGGTCCACTAGAAAACTAATTTGAGAGTTTTTGAATCTCTTAGAAAATCACATACAAAGTGGTTAATGGTTCCACTAGAAAACTTGTTGGAGTTGATGGTACTCTTTGAAAACCATCGGATTGTAGAACATGAGCAGGTACTAGAAAGAACTCACCCATGTTCACACTAAGGGGGGAATGTTAGGAATAATCTTTGGATTAGTGCTCACATTATTGTTTGTAATAGTTAAATGTAATATTCATATATTACATTAGTAAATTAGTGTGAACTTGTAAGATATTAATATTATATTAATATCATATGTGTGTAAAAAATAAAATATTGTAATATTATTAATATGAGTCATAAAACAACTCATTATTAATAATATAGGATATTGTATTAGTTGTGAGTTTTTTGAATAAACAACTCACATATATTATTGTGTGTGGAGATATTGATGGGATATATGAGAGAATAGTGGTGAGTGATCATAGGAGAGATTAGTGGGATGATATTGGTAAGCCTCATCTCCTTGTTTATAGGAAATGGAAAGCATATATATTGTAAGCTCTCTCACCATGTAATTAGCTCCAAAACCATTCAATCAATAATATAGCGTTCTTATTATTTTTTCTCTTATTCTCGTGTTTATGTTATTATTTTCATTCTGCAACATTATCTCTTATAGATTTGTACAATTATATAATGTAATTGTTGCTTATTTATAGTAGATAAGTTATCAATTTCACATCATTAAATTGGTCATTTAGGACCTCATTAGGATATAAGGGTGTATTTATCTCTAATTTGAGTTGTGATGACCATAATCATCAATAACCTTAGTTGATTTGTTGTAAAATCTACCTTTTCTTGTCTTTAAAATATGGAAACTCGAATTGCAAAACAAATTTCTTGGTGGAAAGGATTTGGAAGGAAGATAGAAGAATTGTAATCATACCTTGAGGCTTGAAGCCCTTAACTTCATGGAATTGATTAAATAAAATTATTCCTTGAATATTATCTCCATGTTTTCAATAAATTCATGTGATCAAAAGGATGGAATTTTATTTTGAACAAATTATGTGAATAATCATTAAAAAAATATGATATGTATAGGTTCGGGGAGGATATGAGGCATTGAAGGGGTTTCTAGAGATAAAGTTAGTGAATTCTTTGAATAAACATGCTGACCTTGTTCTTGAGGGTTTGAAGGATTTATAAGGATGTTGTAATGGTGAGGAAAATCAAGAAAACAAAGAAAGGTAAAGCTGTGTAAAGAAAGGTAAAATGAAAACATTGGTACCATGTGTTTCATGTTATCAAAATGGTATTTTTTTGGTGTTAGAATTTGTGTTGATGGTATTTGAAATTAATAACTTGATATTTATATGGATTGAGCATATAGAAGGACCTTTCTACAACTATACATGAGTTTGTAAAAAAAGGAGTGAGTATGCCTTGTTTTCTTTTTGTAAGTAAATAATGAATGCCAACCTAATTGTGAGTTATCTAATATGAGAATCTTCATGGTGTAAATTGTGCATGGGTTTGATAAAGGATGAATATAGAATGTTTATACTCCTAATACTTTCGTTAACAAATGTTAGCAAAAGTGTCAAAACTTGTAATTGCGAGAAGTGATTTCATTGCATGTTGTATATGTGTGTATTGAATGTATTCAAGAGATATAGATGGTAAAATATAAATTGTATTAACATGGCGGAGTTGAGTATTAGTTAGAAAATCTTCATGAAAAGGAAATATTTCCATATATAATCATAATAAGTGTATTTATAGACTTTCTCATATTAGCACAAGGTTAGTATTGTCCATATTCACGTGCAAGGGGCTTAGTATAAGTTTTTGGTAAGAACATAAAGTGAAAAGCATGAAAAAATGATTTTTATGAAACCTTAGGTTTTAGGTGAAGTTTGTTAAAAGTTATTTCCACGTGATCCCTATGTTGATTCTTTGAAGATGAACCTAAGAAACCAAAGAAGCTTGATGGAGGCAACTATAACTTAGTGGTAAAATATTGTGATGAAACAAGTATGTGAATCTAAGAAGGAAATTCCTTGAAAATTTGTGAGTATTTTATAGATCTAGAAGGCTAACAAGTTGTGAACTGTGTGTATAACCATGAAATGACATAGTCGGGAAGTATAGGTATGCATGAAAAAGGAATCCTATGTGATTATTACAACTTACTGGTAAAAAAATCTTACTAAGAACCTCCATACAGACCTATAATCAATATTTTGTGGATTTTATTGAAGTTATAAGAAATTTATAACAAAAGGAACCTTCTCAGGTTCACAGTGAAGAAAATAGAGTACCTAAGCTAGGACTTAGCCATTAGGGTACTAAATATTTTCAAAACACTTTGAATTTTTATACAAAGCATGTCAAAAAACCAATCATGGATATTTCAAAAGACTTTTTGAGATTGTAGGGTTAAATTTATGTATTTTATTGACAAGTATGAGGTGGAAGTGTCCAAACATGGTCATAGGCCTAGTTTGAAGTTGATCTTGCAAAGGAAGTATATGAAATGTGTAGAGTTGTGTAATGAAACTCTAGGATAAGGTTAAATGCAGTAATGGTCTCGAAAAACATTTTCATTATTCCTTGACACCTTATACAAAATAAATTATGCATGAAAGAAGGATTTAGAGGACCTAGTAAGGGTTTGCTAACAAAATTGGAAAAGGTGTAACAATATAAGTTGTGTAAAGAGTTGATACCTGAGACTTTAGGAGCATCTCTAAGGTGTTGAAATAAAACTATTTGAGGTGTTGATTCCTTTTGGGTTGATCTAGAACCTTATATGCACTGGAGGAGAAACAAATTGTTACTTGAGAAGCATATAGAGAAAATCTTGTGAGAAAAGAAAGTACTGAAGGATTGGGAGTAGTTTGATTACATTTATTGAGTTGGGATATTGTGTTTGATTTTCCTAAAGTAGGGAGGAGAAATAAAGAAGTAGATAAGTTGTCAAAGACCAAATACATCTTTCAACAAGCTAGTGAGAAGGTAAGAGTGAGTAAGAAATAGGGAAGTGAGAATATAGAGAGACTACAAGTAAAATGATGGGATGAGGGACTAGTAGAGAATAATAGAGAATTATGAGCGGGGTAGATAGATATGTTGTAAATAAGGAGGCCATATAGGAGGTTATTTGTAAGTTTAGAAAATAATTATCCTTTTAAGGCTTGATTTGATTCTCTTTAGGAAATTTAGTTAAAAATAGATTGGTGAACTCCTTAATTAGTGCATACACATCATGATTTATGTTTTGGGTTGCATCATAAGTGAAATTTATCTGAAACTGTTCTAAGAAACTAGAACTATACGTAGAAATCTAAAATTTCTGATAAATTTGTTATAACTACCCCTAGGAAAAACCACATGAAGAGGTAAAAACCATCCATATGGTCTTGAGAAAGTTGTACATTATTAAAAATTACATGATTTTCTAGATGATATACTTGATGATATTTTTGAGTACTTGTAACCTATGTATACTATGTATAATCCCAAAAGTTTTTCTCGTGTCTCTTGTAGGTGTAGAATATACCGAGATGAATTCCTTATCTTTTGAGGCTTGTGTGATTAATTATTTTGAGTGTATGGATAAAAATAATAAATGTGTAACCATGGATGATGAATATGATATTTTGCATAGAAAAACATAAAAGGTTATCGTATTGGCCATTGATGGTGATATCCTAAACCTACAAGGGGATACACATAGTGGAAATAAATGGTGCATAAAAATATAAATAATAACAAAAATACAAATAATAACAACATTAGTAATAATGCATGTATAAAAAACAAGTGTAGAGATATAGAAACAATACAACCAGATCCAATAATATGTAAACAATGTCATACAAAAGTCATAAATCCACAAATATGGGACACCCACACAATTATAAGACATTAAAGTCCCTTAGGATTGTAAACATGATAATTATGATAATAAAATATAGGTATAAAGCCTCAAACCTAGGATTCCCATGGTGTCATAAGACAATCATGAAACTCATGTCACAATAGGTGAAACAAGCAGAAATAGAAAAAATAACTAACAAACATTTATAGAAAACAAGAGTTTCATATAATGATGAATTAATTAAACTGATATAAATAGAAACATATGATGTAAGAGGTATAACACTACACAAGATACATGTGTTAGTCTTGTTATCATAAAATATAACATGTACACAATATATGCAATCAAGTGTAATAAGTAAAAATGAACTATAATGAAATAATAACACTTATGTATAGTGTATAATAGATGTTGTAATATGTATACAAAATTTGGGTAAAGGGATGACTGAAACCTATTATCATGTACCACTCTATGTATGTGTTTCATCAAGCTCAATATATCGCATGAACACATGTGTGTAAAGAGTAAAGATATATGTTATCTATCAAACCAAAGTGATAAACAACATGTATAATGTAAAGTGTTAACAATGCAAACTATGTGTAAAATTCTTGGTTTTGTATTTTTATAAATATATGAATGTTTTAGTATTTTATTACTATGTCGGTGTTTTTATATTTTATAATGTCGATCTATGTATAGGGAAATGGGTAAGATAATAACTACCTAAGAATAACCTCCTTAAGAGATGAAGTAACCAAAAAGAATATGGATTATCAGGCCTAAATAGTGTCAAAGGATGTGAATCAAATGTAAGTGGTACAATAATAGTGATGTATACCAAAGAAGGCTTGAAATATAAATTGTATGTAGATCTATGAGTGGTTTTGAAATAGGAGACCTACAAGGAGGACTAGAAGAGTGAGTAATCCTAGACGTAATATGTGCATTAGAAGACATGATAAATTATAGAGATAATATGTGTGGTAGAGGACCGACATGGGATCCTATGAGAGTGAGATCCACTAGAGATAATGTGTGAAACCAAAGGCTTAGCTATATACCTAGAGGGATTAAAGCCATGATAGGTACTATGTACAACCAAAAGCCTACGATGATACATAGGGGACTAGATCCATGAGAGTTATTAGGTGTAATCAAAGGCCTTTTAGGAGACGTAAGAGGATTAAAGATGTAAGAGATAATGTGTAAAACCAAATATTATATATAGATGCACTCAGGGATAAAAATTATAGAATAATGACTAGGAAAGCAAGGATAAGGAGCCTCAAAGAGGATACCTAAAATAGTGACAAACTTCTAATTATGAATAAAATTGACGATGAGAATGGTGAATGAATGATCGAATATCCATAAGATCATGTAGCCAAGGGAGAGCTAAACATAATGTACTATAGATAAGAGTGGAAAAAACCTAGAATTAAACTAGTGTAGTAATATAACTAACTATAATAGGTAGAGTAATGGATTAATATCATGGATTATAATCAAATACAAGATTATTTGTAGAAGTGTAAAGAGATTAAAGTAGTATTTTCTTTATAGATAATAGTTGGAGAAAATTCTCCAAGGGCCTATTACAAAATATATTACATTAAGGATCCATTCGAACAAAAATATCTATAAAAAAATTACAAAACCAGCCAGAGTAAAAAAGGCATTGACCTAAAAGGATCCCATCAGAAACAAAAACTCGCAAAGAAAGAGACCACTCCAAAAGTTAGAAAAAGTTAGTAATGACACCTCATACACACTTTTCCCTAGTTTGTAAGGTGGGACCAACACCATCCCCCTAGAAATCATCCTCATCAGAAGAGATGATATCCAACTGCCTCCTTTTACCTTTATCCCCAACAATTAACCCTTGAAGGGTCTTAACCATGTTCTCTAAAACCTTCACCTCAACATTCTTCTTCTATAAACCCCACAAAAAATTATGATTCTGAGCTTTTACCTAGTTAACCGTGTCCTCGAAAAGAAGATAAATATTATATTTCCTTCCACAGGCTCTCCTTACACATGTTCTCATCAGTAAACCCAACAAGGTTATGTAAAGAAGTCACCACATCCACCTCCTGCATAGCTTTGTCCTTCATTTTCTTCATCCTAATCCTATCGAAAAGAGAAATATGGTCCTCCCAATCATTCCCCAAATGAATACCGACCCCCCTAGTATGTAAATTAGGATTTCCCGACTTAACCAACAAAAGAATTAAACCTTGATGAAGAAGGACCTCCATTTTCTCCTCTTTAAAATTTTTAACCGACAAATTACAGGAGTTAAAAAAGTAAAAGGGAATACTTATTCTCCTTCCTCTAAAAAAATGGTTCAAGATTGAAGTAGTATTAGAGAGAATACTTTATCCTTGTTATGTGGATCAACTAAAACACTACATATACGGAATTTGTTAATAGAGACATGAATTTACATGGTATCAAAAACAAGTGTGTCATCTATACCAGAGTCATATAAAGTTATAATAGGTGTAAGAGATTATGTGTGAGTGAAAATGTCAATCATTTCATCATAAGGTTGGTCATAAGTGGGTGGTGGTGGTACCACATGATAATTATTGTGTAATTATAAATAATATTTATAATTTTCATGCTTAGAAGTGAATCAGTGAAAATTTTCAATTTGGCATCATCATTGATTGAATTAGAAGATTTAATGGTCTCATCCCATTTAATTGCATTTGACTCAATAATATCATGAATGATGTTTTAAATTTTGATACACTGATCAATAAAGTGACCAATACATTGGTGATAATTGTAGTAAACATCAACATTGAAAATCTTACTTTGAGGCTTTCTTGTATCATCTTCAAATGGTGGAGGTAGAGACATGAAATTGCAGTTCAAAATATTTTTCAATAAAATATGTGAATCCCAAGGTAAAAATATGAATTAACATATTGGTGGAATACCAAGAATATATGGGGTGTGATTGTTAATGGATGCCTATTTCTACATATCATAATACTCAAAATGGGAAGGGTCCCATTTGTAAATATTATTAGATCCCAAATGATAAAATTATAGACCAACATATGCTAAGGTGATGTTTGTAGCATGTAAGAAATGGTATCCAAGGAGAATATTATAGTTAGAATCATTAGGGAGAACATAATAGAGAGTGTCAAAGGTATTAACTCTAATAGTGATTGAAATAGTTATAGAACCAAATACTTTGTGAGGGGCATTGTCGTATTTGTGGATGCTAAGATGAGAAGGGAAATATCCTAAATAGAGACTTGTAGACCATAGATAAAAGAGATGCTACCAACATCAAGGCCCAATGTTTGTTAAATAAGAGCATTTATGAACAAATTATTTTTGACAAATACTTGAAAATATAGAGTAATTATATTGTTAACAAGTTATTGAGGAGGAATTGTAATAGAATAATCATCAAATTTGAAAGATAGAGTATTTTGAAGAACACACTGAACATTCTTAACGTGTGTCTTAGGATGAATATTAATTTTATGATTTTTTAAGGAACACATCATTACATGTGGGGTGACATTTTACATATTCAAGGAATGATATATTTTTATCATGAGAGAAACTAATAGTTTTGACAATGTAGTCTTGTTAATACAAAAACACTCTTTATATCCCCACCCAATACATCCTTAGGTATTTTTCCTAATTTTTTTATTCATACACACCAATATATGGATAGATATTGAGAGATAAATATATAAAATCCATATAAACAATCAACTTGGTAGGATGTAACCTTCAGTTTAAATTTTTTTCATCCATGTGCAAAACCGTCCACTTTCGCCAATATGTGGAATCTAGTCTTAACTAACGTGTATGATTTTAAGCTAATAAATCCTCCATTTTATATTTCAATTTCTTATTCTTTTTTATGTTTTTTAATCCTTCTTATTTTTCCTTTTCATGATAAATTAACTTTAGAACACTATATAGACAAGTTAATATCACCTCATTTAAGAACCAAATATAACTTAGTATTCTCATGAACTCCTATTATAAAAGATATAATAAATGAAACCCAAGGATCCTTAAATATCACTAAAGCTAATGTAAAACCATTAAGGTTCCTTAAATATAACTAAATCTCATACTCTTTAAATATCCTTAAATCACTATTTTTCTAAAGCATATTACCAAGTCAATGGATCATATTCCTTCATTTCGCAAGCATTCAAACATCCCCATTTCAATTATTTACAAAAATCCAAAATCAATTTAAGCATTGTGAAAGGTTCCAATTTCCAAACATACTTTTATTAATTTAAATATCATAGGTTAGGAGATAAAAACATGTGGTTTTAGGAATAGTAGTGATGATGTTGGTGGTGCAAGGATTTCACTTCAACCCAATTAATGTTTCTTTTACATTGTTTTACACATATGGATAGGGTTTAAGACCTTACTTAGAATGTTCAAAGGAATTTGTAGCATGATAAATAACTAGGGTTTGACATTAGAAAACAATTTGAAATAGGAAACCACCTCATGAAGTAATGACTTATGATTTAGAGCAGGTTTAAAATCGTATAATATGTGCAAAATTGTATAGACATTCCTAACAGATTCTATATGGTCTTGCACGGGTCATTTTCCTAGTACATTTCTAGGAAAAAGAGATATTATATTTATATCTTTCAATTCCAACACTTTGTACTCCTATAGCTTCCCAAATTCATTTGTAATCAGCTAAGTGCACTCATCCTCTTATTTTTACAAGTTAATATCATATTGTACACACTAGTTTCAATAATTAATGCATTGTTTTGCTATTGTAAAAATAATGTTGGAAAGTTAATTAATCATAATAACCTTCTATATCTCCCCTTTACACCATTTTAGTGTACTTAAATAACTAATATATTATAATCTAATAAAGGGTGTAAAAACATTTTGATAACCTGATCACTTGATAGTAATTTGCAATGGCTTGAATTTTTGTGCTTGACTAGGATTTGAGTGCTCTTGGCTTGGTAATATTGACCTTGTATTTAGTTTAGATTGATTTATCCCTATGTAGGGTATTTTCGTAATGTTTACTACTCTTTAGGGATATTTAAGTTACCTTTATATTCCTTTTGAGATAATTTTTCTAGTAAGTGCTTAGTGATTGAGTAAATGAGTGTATCTAACTTGCTCATATAGGGTTTCACATGTATAATTTTGCATTAAGTCCAACCCATAACAAAAATAATGACCATATAAGATATCGAATTGATAAATTTATTGTTGGATTATACCAACCTGAAACTACTACTTTAAGACAAAAATATTACACAATTTGGTACCATTTGGATGACTTAATCTAGGAGGGAAGTGTGGTACTGTAAAAAAATTCCATGATAATTATGAGTAACAAATTGCCTACAATTGATGCAATAATTTCAATGAGTGACTAATAAATGCAACGAGGAGACGAATTTTTGTGGTAGGACTGAGGATATAACACATATAATTGTAATAGGTGCATGAGTCATGATTTAGGGATTAATCCAAAACTAACATTATCAAATGATAAATTACCAATTTATAGTGATTAAATTTCCCCTTTAATTTAGGAAATGAAATTTTATTAATAAAATAAAATATACCTAAGTATGTAAAGACAATTTGTCTTAGCTATATTTAATTTCTTTCTTGAGTTTTTGGGTGGTTACAAAATCCCAAAGTTAAAACATTTAACATAGAAAGTAATCAGTGTCCATATAAAAATAATTGAAATTTAACCCCAAGTTGAAATTGAATTTGAAATTTAAAATTTGAAAGAGACCAAAGCATGGAATGAGTTCACTTATTTTCCATGTAGAAGGGGGTCTTCTTGTTTGAAGAACTTGGAGAGAGGGAATTGAATTGCACCACTAGAGGATAAGCGACAATCATTCCCCAATTTTTATGAGTATTTGGAACTATGAAGGGAAATGGGTGTCCAAAAAAAATAGATAATGGAAATGGTTTTGCATATTGACCAAACCAAATTCATTTTGAAGAGAGTGAGAAGGAGGGTGTCACCAGGCATGTATCTACCTGAAAAATCTTCAAAAGAGAGGTAGAGGAAAGGTATAATAGTTTTTATGGCCATCCCAACAACCATCTACCCATAGAAAAATTCCATCATAAAAAATATAAGTCCTAAATGTGAAAACCTGTGTAAATTATAAAAAGAAATTTAAAATCATTACATGTCACCATACATTATATGCATTTTGTTGTCACTAGATTACTGCACCCTCCGATTGGACTGAATGTGAACATGATGTTCAATGTATTAGAAACATGGGATCACATCTCAAGATGTGGGACTTGGGCTTAAGAGCGAACCTTTGGAGAAGGCCGAATTCCTCTTCCAAAACTAAATGTTTTACTACTCCTAGTGAAACAAAATGGTTATCTAGTCCTATGCTAACATTTTCATGGGTTTTAAGGAAATAATTTGTAAGAAATAAAACTATAATAGGGATGGTTATGCACCAAATAAAGGATATTCCAGACTCAAGAAGGGTTGATTTGAAGAGGGTGTTTGCACCACAAGTCAACTTTACCAACTGAAACTTAGAGAGGGTACATAATACCATAGACTAGGAAACATGTGTTCCCTTTGTTAAAATTGATTAGAAAAACAATCTATTACTCTTCTAGTGAAGAAGGATGAAATTGAGAAGGGTTAAAAACACCATAAATCAACTACATGCATTACTCCACCACTTGATAAGAACATAAATCCAAGAACCTGTAATAGAAACTTCAACTTGCACAGTGTACCTGTAAGCATGAGAAAGGCACAAAGAAGCATAGAAGGATGAGAAAGGACAAAGATTAGTCACCAAACACAATTTTATTACTTCAATAACATGCATAATGCATAATACAATCAGAAGAGGTGATAGTTTCCATTACAGTCTTGAAAGGAGGCTTGAAATTTCCCTCAACATACAAGAACAACTTGCAGAAGAAGGAGGTTTCTTGAAAAATATACACTTGTCTCATAAGTCTAACTTTTCCAACCCATTGGAATGAGATTCCAACTTACATTTATAGAAGAAGTTGTGAGAGAGAGATAAGAAGTCATAAATTCCCTTCCTAAATTGAAGGCACATGATTGTTCATTTATTACAGTTGGTTGAACCACTTGAGAAGTTTCCATCATGTGCCATTAGTTTCCTATTAGCGTAATCCTCTCAATTAATTAAAGGAATATTTAAATAAAATATTTTAATAATAATAATAAATATTATTAATAAAATATTTAAAATAAAAATATTAATTTAATTAAAAATAATAGTGGGACCCCCATTGACTTGTTTGACTTGAAGAAAGTGGGGGGCCATGAAAATAGGGTCACACATAGCCCAACTCGGTGGTTGGCTTGCCAAGCCAACTAATTGAGTTGAGCTCAAGCTCTTCCTTCATCACATCGACCGAGATTCATTCCATTCAAATATTGTGGGCTTTCTTACATGTTCCACCGACTCTACTCGACCTTATTTAACATTTACCGAATTGAGCTCCTTCAACTCATCCCAAGAACCCACTCTAATATATTCACTTGACCACCTCGTGTAACTTGTGTGTATGCCTGAGAAAGTCATGGATCACTCTTCCCATTCATTTTTACATCGGCGGGCTCGTGGCCTCCCTAATAGACTCGTGTCTTGCATTCAACCGACTTGAATTCATCATGTCCAAGTAGCTTGTCCCAAAATGATCTCTTGACTGAGCTATTTTTATTCTTACTCAGCCCTGTTCCAAGAAAAATTCTACATTGAGCTCCATCAAGATCTTCCACAAGGTTCTATTTCTAATCTTGTTTTCATGAGCCTTGTGTTTCCTTCGAGCTGAGTCACTCCCTATGTGGAGATTTGTGTTCAAATGCCAAGTCGGGCTTGTCTCCATTAGGCTCCACTCTACATTGAGATGGCCTCAGAGTTCGCTGTGCCAGAATCGAGCTCCTTCTTATTTTCTCCACTTTGAACCAAATTTCTCTATGGATTAACCTAGATTTACCTCGAAATGACCCATCATCCTTATATTCCCATGAGCTTTGAGGTCTTCCAACAAGCTATCCCTAACTGTTTGACTAAGTTAAATCCTTTCTGAATCATTTTAGCTCATCATCTCACAAATGACTCAGTACTTATCCTATATTGATCTAGCAAGTTGATTTTTCCTTTGTATTTGGCCCGAACATGATTCAAATTTGTCCTGTAATGTTCCCCATATCGACACATCCACATTTCCCGTGGATTGGTCTTGATTGAGTTCTTTCTACAAACTCCTCATTCAGTTTTGACTATGTTGCACATTAGTTCTCTATGAGCTTGACCCAAACCAATATAGGTCACTGACATCAAGCCCAACCTAGAATTATTTTTTCCATCGATCTAAATTATGAGTTATAACCGAGCTCATTCCATCAGCCTTATCTTGGCCCTAATTGATTCCTCCATTCTATAATAGATCATTGAGCTCCATCTCACACCATGCCTCAAAGATCTTCTAATGAATAATTGAAATCTACCCACTTTGTAATCAATGAGATCCATGTATTAATTTCCTTGAATCACTTGGTGAACTTCATGTTTTTCCACATATTCTTGAGCCATTGAGCTCATAACAAGTTCCTCCCTTTTCTTATTTTCCACATCGATCGACATTCATGTATAACATACCCATGACCTTAGAAACCACCCTGAAACATATCAACTGAGAAACTCACAATGTTGAATGTGGCATGCTGATCAACTCGATATTTAATTCAAATAACCATGTATTAACTATGTCAAATGCCTAGGGGCCTTATAACTCTACACGTATACCTTGACTAGGAGATGACTCAACAATAACCTTGATAGATTACATGTTGATTTCCTTCTTCCAACTTGAGTTGAAAGCCATGTTAGGCTTGCATTTCCTTAACTATCACTTTGACCGGTGTTCTCATTGTTTATCTTATATGAATCAAACTCACCATTCACATGTCTTCTTGGTGGATCTAATCATTCATAGGAAACTGAATCTAATTTTCCCGACTCAAAAAAATTGAATATCCCCATGGCCTATCATCCACATGATTCCCACGTAAAGGCTTGGCCAAACTATCCCATGGGCTTGATATCCTTCCATCCTTGCATACCGGAAATTTAAGTTTGATAATCCAAAAACATCCCAAGTGTGGAACTTATAATAACCGAGTCCTTTGCAATTTTATTTATGATCTCATCTTACCTCGATTTGGCACCAATGCTTTCCAAATCACCTAAGTCAATAACACCCTTGAGCTCTTTTAGAAGATAAAAACAACTTTCCTAAGCTCCCAAGAAAATCGGGTCACACTTTGTATCATTTTTCCGACTCGAGTGAACTCATCCCCTCGAATACTACGACACAACCAAATCTAAACACATTACCAATCTGCTCATGTAGCCTAACCAATAATTGTTGCACGTAATGTTTTCTTCCTTGGATTCATTTGATTCATTCATGGACCCAAATGATTTTCAAGATCATTGTTTTGGTGAGTTGATTTTCTTTTCACATTTTTAGGTCCATTTATTGTCACAACCTCACTAGATTTTGCAACGACAAGCCCGACCAAAATCTCTAGCTATAATGGTCTATCTATACTTTATTACATTGTAGAGGAGATCATCATCTTCCATGAACACGAGTCCTCTCGCTCTAAACAACTCACTTGATGTTTCCTTCCATGTATCCCAACTAAGCTCTACTATATAAACTTTTCAAGCCATGCATGACATCCTTAATGGGTCAATCTACACCTCGATGTATTCAAGATATCTGTTAGATCCTCAAAGCTTCATCCCCCAAACAATTCATTCACCTAAAATTTTATCCTGCGAACTGATATTTTTGATTCCAATGCATGCTTGCGCTAATATTCTTGGTTCCTCCTTGAGACTCGTTGATCTCGATGTATTATGACCCAACTTACCTATCTTTACCATTGTTTAAATTTGCTAAGCTAGAATTCATCATAACCGGGCTATAATTTCCATCTATCAAGTTCAATGTGAGTTCCACGTATCTCTAACTCGGGGCCTCCATAATACCTTCACGAGCTCAGGGAGATTGATTCCTATGGAACTTTTGACATAGTTCCTCTATTATGCCAAGCCTAAGTCATTCATGAGCTTGCCTTCATACAACTAGAACTAATTAGTAATCACCTTAGTGCACATTTATTCTGAAAGATGGTCCAAGTTTTATGTAATCAAACCCCTTCATTTTTCAACTTAGCTCACTTGAACAAATCAATTTAGCTTGACCGAGTTGAATTGAATGTTAACCCTTATAAATTTTGTGAGTGGTTGAGCTTCTCAAAGTGAGCTATATTCATATCATAACGCCCTTGCCACGTTAAACTGGTTTCTTTTGCCTTGATTTTAACTTCTGGATTTCTCCCTCAGAATCGGTGGATGATGGAAATAGAATAGAACTCCTTCAAGCATAATTTATCACTTTTGAACATTTTCAGCCATATTGGTGAAGATAGATCCACTGAGACCACCTTCATTACTATAAGAAAACATTGATTTTCTAAAACCCTAAAAAAGAAAGAACATGAGGATGAATATGAAACCACCATAATGCTATAAATGGTCCTCAAATGTAAAATTCACCTGAACTAATTAAGAATTCTCAAGAAGGAACATTGTGGTCTCAGGGTTCAATAGGTTCATGTTGTCCAATTTTACCTCGAGGGTAAAAATTGGATAACGTGTTCCAATGTGCTAAATATGCCAAACCATAAGGAAATTAAATATTTTCATGCTCTTACATCATGAATTATAAAATGTATCAAACTCCAAGATGTGTAAATTTTAAAAGGAATGTAGTGTACTCATGACCACCCACATTCTATACAAAATTGTACTAAAATATGTTATGAACTATGTATTTATCATTGAACCTATATTAGAAACTTGTGAAATTTTTTAAGTTCCACAAAATTTTGAATTAGATGCAAACATTCTACCTAGGATAGTAACATTTTGCAATTTTATCCCTAGTATATGGTTTTTTGAATTAAAGTTATGTGAGTAATTTGTATGTGTTCATGTTCCTATATTATTATATCTTGATGTAATATATTAGGTTATTTGTAATATTTCTATATTTTTAAATCACATGTATATTCATGTGATAACCCCAATTAATTACACATATTTTAAGGTATGTTAGATATTTAGTACATCACTTGACTCGAAAAGAATTAAAATGTGTCCATGTCAAATGTAGAATATAATTATTTTTGGTTCACTTAGAAGATAATTGTAGGTGGAAACCATCTAGAACTAGTTCTTGTAAGAGAGTGAATAGTAGAAACCATGGTTCTTAGGTGCCTTCGATCCTTGGAAAGAATAGTGATAAGAAAAACAAGGAATCTATCCACAATGAGCTAGAATTCCAAAAAGATGTTATCAAGTGGATTAGAAAGGATATTAGAAATATTAGAGGAAATGTTAAATACCTCAATAGTAATAAGTCCAACAAGGATATCTAGAAATGGAAAGAGATGGAATTCAAGCTGAAAGGAATTAAAAATGTAACATTAAGCGAGATGGATTCATCATCTAAAATGCTATCTTGAAATATATTAATAATAAGGGAAAAAGGGTAGAAAAATGAGGAATATATGAGAAAGGAAGATGATAAGAGAGATTAGTATCTGAAAGATCTTCTCTATATTTCTAACTAATTTAATAATGAGAAATGATTATTGTTTGTTTTATTGCTTCTTGGTCACACTTGGGCTGCACTTTGGTTGTATCTGGGCTGGTTATAGGATGTTTTCAAATGATTTCTTCATTTTAGTTCTTGTTATGCTCTTTGTATTGTATATTATTATATCTCTATGTTATATCCTTTTTGTAATAGGGTAGGGACCATGGAAAAACCCTTTTTTACCCTATATCTAAAAAATAATAGAAACCATGGAACTCGGGAGAGAGTATACATAATCATCATACAAGTATACATGTCGAAAATTACATAAATATAAAAGTACGTCAATGAATGTAACATATAAAGTCATATAAAAGGCCAAGAGCCACACTTAAGGGACATAATAGTGTCGCATACACATAGAAGGGCCACATGAATGAATAATAAATAAATAAATAAAGACATAAAAAGGGACACCTAAGTGTTACATACACACATAAAGAAGGCAAAATCTCACACACACAAGTGTAGAAACTCAAATTCGGTCACTTATCCTTTGGAAATGACTAGTTTAGCTTTACTCCTCTACTAAGACAAATTATCACATTCTAAAATTAATTGACATGTCCTTATCTCTCTCTCTCTCTTGTATAAATTTATAATCTCTACACATTACTTTTCCATTTATTCTTGATATTAATTATACAAAGAAACAATTCATCCCTAGACATCACTACAAAACTCTAATACTTTCATTACAAAATCTATGTTCGGGACCGTATAGAACAAGGATAGGACATATTGTGGTTTAGGATGACATATACTATCCCATTTCCTCTCTTTTGAAAAATATTATCCAAAATTAAATATATTATGTTCATTATTTCATCTTCCCTATGTTTTCTTTAACAGAGCATATAAATTATGAGAGCCTATATAAGTAAGTCAAAAGAACTTCATAACTCACCTAAAATTCTCAACCACTCATATTAAAAAATATCAACAATAAAGCACTCAAGGATATTTGAAACTTTCCTAAAGAATTTTAAAGTCCTATAGAGTAGCTACAACATAGGTATAAATAACTCAAACTAAGTTTAAGAATCTATCTTCCTCCATTACCGAACATGAAAAGGTCCTAGAGCCAAGTCTTAACAAGATAAATTCACTCTAAGAATGTAATACGTCTTAAAGGATAAATGGGACCAGTTTTAGAATCTAAATCAAATCAAACAAAACTACTACCACACTAGGTACATCTATATACTATATATAGTTACACCATGTTATTATTTGTGTCAAGAGACATGATAGAAACATAGGGTGTTGGATTATATTACATACACTACTCACATTAACACTTGAAGAACCACATGAGGTTTTATCTTACATAGGGGGATGTCATGAAATGCTTAGATTGGTTTGACATCATTTGAATTCCACGATTAGTCAACCTCGCCAACACACAAATTTCTTCTTTCTTATCTCATTATTTTGTGAGGTTGTCTACAAGTATCTAGGGTTTCTATTTTTTGTAGGTTATTATAGGTAGTGAAAAGGTGTTTGAACCCTAGTTACATATAATAATATCCATTTCTAGACTAGTGAAAGGGAAGTGAAGTAACATAACTATATTTTTATAGGTCTAAAACCATACAAAACAAGACCAAATCATACTATGTCCTAACATGATCTATATAGTTCCATGCATTAGCATTTTCTAGAAATAGTCTTAGAAACGAAGCATCTTTAGGTTCGAGATAATCCATTCCATGAATTCTAGAAAGCCAAATCATTTATGTATCTCCATGCACATGACTAATTATTTATGATTTCTTCTTCTTTATTATAATATTTCAATGTTATATGGTTATTTAATATATTAATAGTTATATTCTAGATTGTTTTATTAATGTGGATTAATTTATTGAAAATATTCTACCTATCACATATCTTAAATTCTATCTACATATTATATATTTGTAGGGTGTAAACATTTGGTGAACATGGCCCTTGATCAAATCCATTTCTTTATCCCTAGATGACTTAAGGTTTCTCCTCTTAAGAGCCTTTGGATATTGTTTTGTGTGTCATCATGAATTTTCCTTAGAAAAATTATGATATTCACCTTAATCCCAAGGGTTCACTTCCTCATTATCATATGGGATACCATACTTGTTATCTATTTTTACCACCCTCATAAAATAGACAACTTGCGAGGATGGGTTTGAGCAATGGACAATGGTTCATAGAGCAACTGGAATGATACAACTGATATCTTAAGTTTGGGAAAAATTGCAAGTGATTCAAGGAAGTTTCGAGGGTCTTGGCGCCATACATCAGAAGCAGGATTTCATCCCTTAAGTAGTGTGTAGTGCGAAAGAGGACCTGAGATTGAAGGAAAGATTATGATAGTTGTGTTAATAATTAAAATTCAAACCAATTTCCTATGGAATTAATTTTCCATTCTCTACATGGTGGAAAATATGAGACATATTGAAGCATCATACACTTCCCAAAAAATTTCATTCTTATGGCATACAATAGGAAATACCAAAAATAATGAGCCATTTCAAGGTGATAAAGTATAAATTGAATCTTTATAATACCACCATTTTCTTCAATGGTTTGTTTCCATGTGAAATCATAAATAATTTCACCCCCAAAATCATCCGGGAGATAAATATATTGCCTTTGGAAGGTGGCCTCCTGGGGTTGGTCGGCTAGGTTGGATGCCCGCAGTTGGTCGATGGGTTGGTTGGGTAGATTGGACACCGGGATGGTCGGGTAGGTTGGTCAGGTCCCATTTTTTGATGTGTATAGATAGTTTTAGATGCCCATTATACCCCTCTCATTTTTACAACACATAGGTTGGTCAAGTCACCTAGGTTGGACAATACGACGAGGTTTGACGTGTTAAATTTTCCGACCCGTATGGAAAGTTTTAGACGCCCATCACACCCCTATCATTTGCATGATGCACATGTTTTTTGGGTAACCTAGGTTGGATTATATGACAAGGTTTTTCATATCACCCAGATTGGATGGGTATCGGGGTTGGTCGATGACCACAAAAATTTATGGAATACATAGTTGGACATCGTTCAACACCCGAGGGTTGGAAGGTCAAAGTCAGGCAATGCATGGTTAGATGGGTCATGAATTTTGATTCCTAGGTGGTGTTACAACATGGTTGGGTGGGTTATATGGTTGGGTGGCCTACGAGTCCAAAACAAGTGAAAGTAGGTGAACGAATGACACCCCAAAAACCATATTTAATGCAAGATGGAACTCATGTCTTTTTCTTATAAAATTATCCTCAGAAAGTGAAATTGTATGGTTACCCATACCTATTTAATAAGGGTGAGTGAATAATGGCTATATAATGCAATCAAACCCCTGATTTCTAGAGGATACATTCTAGGAGTTGGGGAAACTCATGAAAAATTTTCCCTCGACTCCATTTGAGTTGTAAGCCTTATCCTATGCCTGAAAAGCATATTTATGCATCTGAGCATTAATGTAATGGTCTATGCACCTTATAGAGAAATAAAATCATGTTTATTTTGTGTTTCCCGCTCTCCATTTCGTGTTTCTTTTTGTGCATGTATTTTTCATTTGCAAGTGTAAGATGTTGTGTTCCATGGAGTATAGATGGAAGATGGAGTGTGGGTCTATGTAACTATTGTTCTAACCTTTCCCAACTCTATTTTCCCCTCTTCTTCCTCAATCATCAAAGTATCTCACCCCTTTATCTGGTGTTATCACCCCCTTTTGTGTAGGATTTCCCTTTTCATCCACTTTCTCTTTCCCTCTATCCTTGGCATTATTAGGATAGGTGTATGTATGTACCCAAAATTGTATGTACTTATCACGTTAGAAATTGGTTACTAAGCCCCAATGATGATTAATATCTCTTCGCAAGGTGTTTGAAATTTAGAAATCTCATTGAGTATACATTTGCATCCTAAAAGCCTTGTCTAGCCTCTACATGTTTTGTCCTAGCCTTTTCTCTCTTTTTCCTTGTTTTTTTGTTGTTAATTACAAGATCACCTCCCTGATAGGGCGGTGGTCCTGTAACCATCACCCAAACTAGGGCGGAGGTCCTGTAACCACCACCCAGGCCATGGCAGCGGTCCTATAACCGTCACCCTGCGCAGGGCGGCGGTCCTGTACGCGCTTTCTAGAATGTTCCGACAATCACGTCAAGCGTGAAAATTCAATTTTCACCCGCATTTCTCAACCACTAAAGCTTGTATTTATGTTTTAGCCACCTGAATAGTGATTTATCTTTGTTTAATGGTGAGAGATTTCAATTTAAACTTGCCTTCTGGTGATTGTAAATGCTATAAATATGTAGCTTGTTTACAAGTAAATGGTCTTGGTTTTTTGGTCTGGAGTCTTCATTCTTGAGCTTCAGTCTTCAATACTCAGTCCTAGATTTATTTTATGAATCATTTTATCTTTAGCATGGATTAGAATTTTGAATATTTAGTTATGCCTCACTGTACACCGACAACGATCCTGCTAGGAATTGTATAGGCCAAGCTCTGTTCTCTTGCACCATCCCTCTCCTACTTGTACTTCATTGTATTTCTCTGAAGCTGCTATTATTCATTGTTTGAGTACCTGTTGTTTATCATTTTGTTTCATCATTGCTGTAACGACCCTGCTAGGAATCGTATAGGCCAAGTTCTGTTCTCTTGCGCCATCCCTCTCCTACTTGTGCTTCATGCCATTTTTACTTCAAAGTAATTGTCGTCCCAGTGCCTTCCCTTGCGATGTTGCTATACTCCTCTTTCTGGATTCACGTGAACACGCAAGAATGAAGAGATCACTCTGAGGGGACAAGCTACAACAAAACTGGATTTTCCTCTGCTCAGTAAACTCCAGGTTTAAATTGTCAAAGTTATTATCAAATAGAGTAGCGAATCATTTTATTTCAGTTAAGCTTACTTTCAATATTGCCAGGGAAGCTGTGAGGAATGATAGTTTCTGAGAAACTATGATTTGTTCCTCACTTCTGAGGTAGGATTGAAGGTTTTCAATTAAGTTAATTAGCTGTCTTTTATTTAGATTCACACATCTGCACAGGTGAATAACCACACCGGGTTATCTCGCTTGTTTAGTTTTAGTATAAAAGTAGTTTAATTGTTGCTTGTAATTATAATGTTTCAATCGTATATTTTGTTTAGATTAGTTTCCCTTTCAATAGTAGTATAAATTGTTATTTTCAGTTTAAGTTAATTTGGAGACTTCATAACTAGATTAACACTGAGATCCTCATTAGGAGAATAAACCACTAGGGAATTTACGCTACCCGCTCATAGCCTCTAAATCTCCCCTTTGTCATTTCAGCTACCAGGAGATCACACTACCAGATCTTAGTCACTGATCCTCCCATAGTTAGCTTTAGGAAAGTTGCTTGCCAATTCTCATCCTTGCCTGTAGCTTTTCTATCATAGAAAACTGACCATAATCCAGTTGTGACTTCATCTAAGTCACCCGCATTTCAAACCACCGGCTGTCTCGGCATGACCTTGGGAGGTTGGGTACGGGGAAGGTCACTTGCCGATTATCATCCTCGCATGTCACTTTTCCATCATACAAAATTGGTGAACCCGACGTGAAACAAACAAAATTGGTGAACCCGACGTGAAACAAACAAAATTAGTGAAGTTGACGTAAACTTCCTACTTTCTAATTCGGAGTCATAGTATTACATTTTCTTTCAAATTTTAGTTTACTTTTCATCTTCTCCGCCTCATTAGCCTTTCACAAAACACCTTCGCTCCTTCCTATTATTCTATGGGTATTCATATACCCCCCGAATATGTCGGGATTCGATGCATATGGCAGACCCCTCTTGGGTCTTGAGGCATACTACGCCCAACAAAATAGGAAATCATCACCATCACTCTCAGTATGGGGTGACAACTATTCAACTAGTTAGTTGTCAACACAAACTCCAAGGATCAGATATAGCTCATCCTTTCAAACTGAGGAGTTAGATCAACCCCCTCGAACGCAACAAACAGAGCCTTCAGGCTCGAACAATATGACGTTCACCGGAGAATCTGGGTCATCTCCTCAGGTATTGCTTAGACCACAAATTAGTAGACAATCAGACCCATACCTGGTCTTAGATGATGAACAGTCAATACGTTATCCTAGGAGTGAACAACGCTCTCGGGGTATGTACCCACCTATAGCAGGTTTACAAACACAACTCAAGGTCTCTTTTCAAGAAAATACCTCTATGCCACGACATATAGGAAATACTCTCAGAGAAACTTAGCAGGACAACGATCAGTTCATAGCAGGATATCACATGCCTATACAACACGAGGGTATACAACAAATGCCGCTAAGGTAAAGCACCATGACTTCACCAAATGAAGTCATTTCAATGTTAATAGAAAAAGTGAGAGGGTTAGAACTTGCCCAAGCAAGTCAAAATTCACAGTTCATGCAAGCAGGAAGTTCCAATCCTCCACGCCACCCTGGCCAAGTAGATCTCCTCACAGGAGTAGGCACGTTAGGCATGCCTCCTTAGTATCCACAACAAACACCAACAAGGCCCATCATCTCTAACACCATTCCTCCCAGTCTAGTATCAAACAATCCATTCCTGGATAATACCCCATCATACTTAAACATGTACTCCAAATCACCACAAGGGGATATGTTCTCCTCTCTCGGCATGTTTTCTCAAACACAGGTGCTTCCTTATGCCCCTACCAACGCATACGCTACACCATATCAACAACCCATTCCACCACCACTCCCTCAGCAAGCACCATCAATGGTCAAAACCTATGCGATAGGGACTTATTCAGAATATTTGAAAGAGCCCTTAGACTTCACCATACAAAGCGTCATGCTTCCAAGACCCCTTCCTGATTTACCCAAGTACAAAGGTGAGGGAGATCCGAATGCACATATCAAGGCTTACGCTACAGCCATACGAGAACTACTCCCTTGGGATGGGGTTGTTGCTAAAATATTCCCCAAAAATTTGGAAGGCATCGCTCTCGATTGGTATTATAGAATACCTGAGGCTTCCATCCATTCATTTAAACAACTCATTTCAGAGTTCATTAAGGCATTTGACATGAACAAACTGTTAAGAACAGGAATCAGGGAGTTCTTACACATTAAGCAGGAACATAATGAATCTGTCACTCATTTCATCCAGAGATGGCGTACAGTTCTCTATTCTTCAGCCAGTGCTCCAAATATGGACCAAATGGAACTATGTGATTTATTCCTTCATTCTCTCAGTAGAGAAGTAAAGGAAGAAGTCAAGAAATTCCCACTAAGAACTTACGATGAAGTACTTGAAAGCGCTCTTCGAATAGATCAAGCAGCGATAGATAGTGGTCGTAAGACATATGGAACAAATGGGAAATTAATCACTCCCAATCAAAACACTATGACCTATCCTAATGCTGGGAATACCAATCAAGGACCCAAGATCCTTAATGAAAATAGTGGGGTTACAATAGATGGAGTCACTGATCAAGTCAAAGGACCAAATGTTGTGAACACCCCGGCACCTGCTAACAATCAACGCAATAATAACTTCACTTCAGTGATCAATACGGTGGATTCTAATCATCCTCCATAGCAGAAAATCCAGTCACAAGGCCTTACTCGGGGCCCAGATGGATATCAAAACCAAAGCCAAAGGCCACAACCTCAAAATTTCAACTATAACAACCAACAACCCAATCAGAACTTTGGGCCACAACAGGATTCAAACCAACGACCACGGAACTATAATCCCAATCTATATTGTGGTTTCCACAAAATCAGGGGTCATGATACTAGGACTTTCCATGACTGCAACAAATTCTTACAACGTCTACCAGAAGAGCAAAAACAACTCTTTGTAGATATGTTTCTGGAAAATCCTACACTGCCACTTGGTATGGGATCAGTTTCCACTCAAAATGCACCTCTCAAGATCTTCAATGATCCTCTCCCAAATCATTCTAACAATAATAGGTTAGATCCAAATGGGAAAAACAAAGGTATCATAATAAGAAATAACAATCAAGACGCCTCAACTCCTGACAACTCTCAGATTGCTCCTAACCTAGGTTCAAATGGTAATACAAAAATCTTGGGATTAGTTGAGCTAGAGGTTGAGTGTGAAATTAATGCAACAACTCGGACAAAGGAGTATGTTTCACAACCCCTACCTGATATTTTCTCCACATGAGATGAAGTTCCTACAAATGCTAAACCGGTAGGATCCTATGATTTAATATCATATTTGAACAAGACCTTTTCCCACATTTCATTCCTAGATTTGCTGAAAAATTCACCCGCGCATCGCTTTGCGTTGCTCAATGAATTAGGTCTTGGTCATCTAATCAACGTTACGCCACCACCCGAAACACAAGTGAACCATGTAGACTTTGATATCCACCCTCCGGGGCAGCCAGATAGGGATACCGAGTTTATATTCGACATAAACAAAATGCCAACAGACACTGAAATTTCACGTAGAGGTGATCCACCCTTGCACTTGCAGGTTTGGATTTACAACAACTACGTCAAGCGTGCAATGATTGATGATGGGGCAGCAAGTTAACATAGTCCCCTTCACTTTTCTTCAAAAATTAGGATATGGAGAAACAAACTGTTCCACAACGCGAAACACGCTAAGGGGTTATGATAGCCTCAAGGCCACTTCAATAGGGACTATAGTGTTACCAGTCACCTTAGGACCTAAAACAATCCTCACTGAATTTTATATTATAGATCGGGAAACCAACTATAATATGATTCTCGGTCATCCATGGATACACCGCATGAAGGCAATCCCTTCCACGTTATTCCAAGAAATAAGATTTCTACACTTAGGAAAAGTCTTCATCGCTCAAGGGGATCCTAAACCCTTTGATATACACTTAGAAAACCTCAAGAAAAAGAAAGGATTCCATACAGAGCATGAACTTCCCATGAATCAATTAAACAAACCACCTCTCAACAAAAGAGTTAGTCCTGGTCACCCCAAACATTCCAAAGGTTGAATTTGTTGACCCAAAAATATACGAGGTGGCAAAGACAAATAAAGATAAGTCAATTTCTGTGGAAACAGTCTCCACTAAAACCACAACAGGAATTATGAAACTCTTGGAGAATGATGAACTAATCTTTCTCCCATTCGAACCTCAAGGAATGGGTAGTCTTCTCGGTATAGCATCTCTTCCCTCCGATGACCTAAATCTAGAAATGAACATGATAGAATTAACAAACGAAGAAGGGAAATTTAAAATTGAAACGATGCCTATCAAAACCATCTCTAGGCACTACCCTATTCTAAAGTCTGGTTTCGACCCATGCATGTCTAAAGCTAAGTTTTCCCTATCCATGGGGCAAGACCTCATCATTAACACAATGCTCACTATGAGAGAGAAGGTCGAGCAGCATAGTCATGCTCACCCACATGCCATCTCTCAAAAACATGACAAAGAGGCATGCGAACACCTCTTTCAGAAAAATGTTTTTAATAATGGGACATATACACCTCTGGGAAAGGGTTGTAAGTTCAAACCCAGAATGGTAGGCCCTCATCAAGAAAATGAAAAATTTGAGGATAATGGTTCTCCGCTGTGTACTTCTAGGGGTGAAGAATTCGATATTCATCAACTTTCTTCACCTTAGACATCATGACATATAGTTCCACCTGCATTTTCATATGTACATGGTTACAGTTGCATTACATATTCATTTAGATAGGTTCATTTTGTTCACTCGTTTCATAAATATTGTAGTCCATGAACTTACTCTTAAGTAATTTGTTACAAATTTATGAAGATATTGGCAAAATTATTCAAATCACATCTCTTCAAACATCATCAAGTATTTTCAAATCTTCTCATCAAGTTCGACAGACAAACATTGACGGAAACCATACCAAGACCTGCATACTTGGCTTCACTCTTTCTTTCTACTAGGTGAAGTTGTTCTTGCCTACGGTCTGTTCTAGAAGCTTCTTGGTGTCACATCTATCCCTCTTAAAATCTCTTGGAACAAAAGGATATCCCAAATTCATAGATCAGAAATGTCAAAATCAAATGAAATCAAAAGCGCCAAGCAAACAAAATATTTTATTTTACACACTTCTTTTCCCCATCAACCTTCGGTGATAAGCCCACATCTCTTACTGGTGATGTGAGGTTGGGAAAGGAAAGAAGTTCCCTTACTCACCTATATCTTGCCTTTGGTGACAAACCCATGCTTCTTACTAGTGGCGGGAGGCAAGGTGTGGGGGGTCCAGTCACACAAACTAACAAATCTTGGTATGCTAAAAACACAAGTCAAATTTTGTTAAAAGAAGGAAAATATCCAAACATCCAAATTCCAAAGAGATCAAATCCTCAAAACAAGATTTTGTCAACTAGGTTGCCATTTATGAATCTAAGTCTAGATAAACTGAAAAGTAAGTGGCCTTTTAAGCTTAGTAGTAGTTTTGAGTAGGGTGGGTGTGTAGGTCCAAATTTGGTTCTTGTTCTTGTTTTGTCTATCTCTCATCATTCCACTCAAATCAAACTCATACAACTTATGCCCTTCCCAATTCTTGGTGTTGAGCCCTCGTATCTTACTAGTTGCGTGGATTTGGGATTGGGTCAAGTTCATCTCTTTATCGCTACACATTCATCATGTTTTGCCAACATAAGAAGAAATCACGAGACATTGCCCAAAGAGGCGAAAAGTTCAAATACTACAACATGTTCGTCATCACATATTAGCATTGCAGAAGAAAATAAGGTAAAAATTTATGTTTAACATTTGTTATCACTTGTCATCCATTGCATACATTCCGAGAAGAATGTGAAAATCGTGGCATTGTGACACATGGGCAGTCAGGTATCACCTCTAACTCCCCATTTTGGGACCACCATACTCGGACCCAACGTTTTATGCCTCTTCATGGCTAAAACGCTTCTCCGAGGGGGCAATATGTACGTACCCAAAATTGTATGTACTGTACAGTCAGAAATTGGTTACGGAAGCCCCAATGATGATTAAGATCTCTTCGCAAGGTGTTCGGAATCTAGAAAGCTTGTTGAGTATACATTTACATCCCAAAAAGCCTTGTCTAGCCTCTACATGTTTTGTCCTAGCCTTTTTCTCTCTTTTCCTTGTTTTTTTGTTGTTAGTTACAAGACCGCCTCCCTGCCAGGGCAGCGGTCCTGTAACCATCACCCAAGCTAGGGCGGTGGTCCTGTAACCGCCACCCAGGCCAAGGCGGCGGTCCTGTAACCGTCACCCTGCGCAGGGCGGCGGTCCTGTACGCACTTTCCAGAATGTTCCGACGATCGCGTCAAGCGTGAAAATTCAATTTTCACCCACATTTCTCAACCACTAAAGCTTGTATTTATGTTTTAGCCACTGAATAGTGATTTATCTTTGTTTAATGGTGAGAGAGTTCAATTTGAACTTGCCTTCTGGTGATTGTAAATGCTATAAATATGTAGCTTGTTTACAAGTAAATGGTCTTGGTTCTTTGGTCTGGAGTCTTCATTCTTGAGCTTCAGTCTTCAATACTCAGTCCTAGATTTATTTTATGAATCATTTTATCTTTAGCATGGATTAGAATTCTGAATATTTAGTTATGCCTCACTGTACACCGACAACGATCCTGCTAGGAATTGTATAGGCCAAGCTCTATTCTCTTGTGCCATCCCTCTCCTACTTGTACTTCGTTGTATTTCTTTGAAGCTGCTATTATTCATTGTTTGAGTACCTGTTGTTTATCATTTTGTTTCATCATTGTTGTAACGACCCTGCTAGGAATTGTATAGGCCAAGTTCTATTCTCTTGCGCCATCCCTCTCCTACTTGTGCTTCATGCCATTTTTACTTCAAAGTAATTGTCATCCCAGTGCCTTCCCTTGCTGATGTTTCTATACTCCTACTCTTTCTAGATTCACGTGAACACACAAGAACGAAGAGATCATTCTGAGGGGACAAGCTACAACAAAACATGATTTGCCTCTTCTCAGTAAACTCCAGGTTTAAATTTTCAAAGTTATTATCAAATAGAGTAGCGAATCATTTTATTTCAGTTAAGATTACTTTCAATATTTCTAGGAAGCTGTGAGGAATGATAGTTTCTGAGAAACTATGATTTGTTCCTCACTTCTGAGGTAGGATTGAAGGTTTTCAATTAAGTTAATTAGTTGTCTTTTATTTAGATTCACACATCTGCACAGGTGAATAACCACACTAGGTTATCTCGCTTGTTTAGTTTTAGTATAAAAGTAGTTTAATTGTTGCTTGTAATTATAATGTTTAATCGTATATTTTGTTTAGATTAGTTTCCCTTTCAATAGTAGTATAAATTGTTATTTTCAGTTTAAGTTAATTTGGAGACTTCATAACTAGATTAACACTAAGATCCTCATTAAGAGAATAAACCACTAGGGAATTTATGCTACCCACTCACACTGACCTCTAAATCTCCCCTTTGTCATTTCAGCTACCAGTAGATCACACTACCAGATCTTAGTCACTGATCCTCCCATAGTTAGCTTTAGGAAAGTTGCTTTCCAATTCTCATCCTTGCTTGTAGCTTTTCTATCATAGAAAACTGACCATAATCCCGGCTGTGACTTCATCTAAGTCACCCACATTTCAAACCATTGGTTGTCTTGGCACGACCTCGGGGGGTCAGGTATGGGGAAGGTCACTTGCCGATTATCATCCTCACATGTCACTTTTCCATCGTATAGTGTAGTTAGGCATATTTTCTAAATTATGAGAATTTTAGCATTAGGATTAGGTAGAGGAAGGAAGCCATCTCTAGAGGTCCATCTCAGGTTCATAATTCCTATAACTTGAGAGATGGAACCATGTTATGTAGATTACACCGAATGCCTCATTTACACTCTTGCCCATTCGGGGTGCTATAATTTTACAAGTAATAGTTTTGGTACACCAGGTGGGATAGGTTTAAATCACCTTACCACTTCACTTTATCAATTTGATGTGCTCTTGGTGAAGGTTTTAGCATTTGGAGGCACTTTTAAGGACATCTGTAGACTCCATTGATTCAAGAAAACCCATAATTTCATTTGCATACCACCCTCTTCAATTTTTTGGCCCACTTTCATTTCCACATATTTCCACTTTCTTCCACCCATGAAGTTGTGAAATCATGACTTCATTCCCCTCATGGAATTCTAACTTGCAACAACATTAATTTCATCCACACCCATCTCCATATTTGCAAGATTCCTTCTCATGTTATCACAAAACCCCTCAGATCCATATTTTATCGAAGATCAAATCCAGTATGTATATCCCCATGAGCAAGAAGTAGACCAGTTTGGTTACATGTAAAACTATCAATTTTTTTAAGAGCAAGGGTATGTGGATTTAAGAGGATACCGTGCCTCTGAGAAAAATGAGTTGTAGATGAAGATATTGAAAATGGTACAAAATCAGGCTACAACTCAAATGAAGGCATTCAGTATCAACTTCGTAGTATTTTTTCCATGGGTCGACTCTATGTTAAGACATTTCAGCCCATAATATAACCTTTATTTCATGGTTGTGATACTACCCGAACTTACGTAGTGGACCGAGGTGATAGAGGCCTGTGAACTTGGTGTCAAGAAACCTTGTCAATGGGTAAGTCCTACACCATCTTGTAATTTTCTCTCCATTCCCCAAGCAATACCATCTAAACTTGAGCTTCAATTTACGGGCTTCCCATCCATTACTTCCATTATGGAATCCTTTTCTACATCTTCTACCCTTCCATCTCACATTCATTTCTATTCCCTTCTCCCTTAGAAAACCAATTCCCCTCCACAAAAAGAGGAATCCATACCTTCCCCTCCACCAAAGAAAATTCAAACACTAGTTATGACCCAACCCACCCCTCCTCATGCATTCCCAAGTCCATGTTGGGAGGAGACCCAAAAGACTAGTAAAGAGGAACAAAAAATAGAGGAACCCAACAGAGAAGAAATGACCAAATTTTTGAAGAGTTGGGCTGCCATGTTTGGAATAGAAAATATCCCCTTGATTGTCAAGCCTTAGGGAAAATCGGGGTTAAATAACAATCAGTGGAGGTGATAGTGTGGCAAAAGTGGAACAAGAACAAGAGGATGATGACTAGAAATCGTGTGCTCAGAGAGTAGCGTGTATGATGGCATTATCTACTCACAGGGTATTAATCTATCACTAGCTATAGAATCAATAATAGACAAAGAAACAACCCCAAATTTTCAAGAGGAGGAGCATGTGTAAGAAAAGAAGGAAAAACTCCCAAGATTAAAAGATGTTTTTATAAAATGGGGGTAATTCTCATTGTCCGTATACCGGACCTTGATGCACTATTGGAAGGTTGAATGGAGCCACCACAACCATCATGATCAGCTGTAACCAACCCCGGGAGATTTATGCCATGGACGTGGTAATATTAGATTTTGAAGCCTTGGATGAAGAAGAGATCACGTAAATCTTTTTCTTTCTTTTGATGGTGAAATTTCAGATCCTTCTTCCAGTTAATCCTTGCAAGAATGTGATTTTATGGAGGAGTTTGATATCTCAAGCCATATGATTGAGGATGAGGAAGATGAAGAGAATGGGGACAAATTATTAATCATAGAAAAGGTAGTATTGGAAGACAAGGTTTTTGTAGAGGAAGAGTAACATTAAAATCAACTTGCAATAAACCCCCTTCTGGAGGGTCTGTAAGATGACTCCATTCATGGAGTTGAGATTCAACGAGATGAGAAGATCATGAGGATCGGTTTGTTGGTTTCCAAGGCCACATGTCTAATCAAGTACTTGGTCTCATTATATTTAAGCAAGAATCTAAAATCAGTCATGTCCATTTCAGAGCATGAGGGTGAACATAGAAAAACTAAGGGTCGGTTGCAACACCTCGCGGAGCTCCATATTGATCATTTAGAGGAGGAATCCCCATTTATTATAGCTAATACCTTGATTATTTGGGTGGAGGATCAGCCTCTGGTTAGCATATTACTCATTTGAGAATCCATTATCAATGTCAAAATAAATGTGTGGCTATAAATTGTGAGAAAGGGAAGCTACTTCTCCCTTCCGATTATGGTGGATTTTTTGAGCTTCCTTGGCCTTTGGTTAGAGTAGAGTAGGTAGGATTGCTTTCAATAGAATAAGTTCTTATGCACACTTTGCATGCTCCACTTGGGTTATGTATAATTTTTGGTTTTGTACATAGCGTGTGTTCTCGTGTGTTATTTCTCTTGCATACTCTATTCTTTGGAAAGGGCATGTTTTCATGGGAAAAATCAGGTTCAAACAGTCCCAACATCTTTGAATCAACTTGTGTTCTCATGACTTCTACAGTGTTTATGCTTATCAAGGAATCATCAATTGGTTTTATTTCATACTTGATAGAAATAAGATCAAGGATAGTTTCAGGGGGACTTCAAACTTTTTCCTATAGATCAAGTTTGCAAAAAAAAGAGAATTCTAGGTTCAAGATAATTTTCCACTCTCACAAAACCTTAATTCAGATAATTTTGTAAATGAGATGGAAAATCCAAGTAGTGGTAGGTAGTTCCAAGTTCAAGAAGACATTTTTAATGGCTCAAGAAAAATTCAGATTTTAGGATCACTTTATAGGTGTACCAATACCGAATCCATTCCCAATGGACATTTCAGGCAACTGGTCTCACATCTAGCAGGAAGATGTCCCCAAGAGGTCACTAATTATTATCTATTTTTAACCCCTTAGTAAAATAGACAACTTGGGAGGATGGGTTTGAGCACCTGGAAAACATTTCATGGAGCAATATAGAATGATACAACTTAGATCTTAAGTTTGGGATGAATTGCAAGTGATTCAGGGAAGTTTTGGAGGTCTTGGGGCCATCCATCAGAAGAAGGATTTCAAGTCTTAAGGAGTGTGTAGCATGAAAGAGGACCTCAACTTAAATGAAATATTCTGATAGATGTGTCTAGGATTATAAGTCCAAAAAATTACCTATGGAAGTAATTTTCCCTACCATACATGGTGGAAAAGATGAGATATCTTGAAGCATTATACACTTCCTAGGACAGTTCATTCTTCTTGTGCACAAAAAAAAATCTAGAGAAATAATCAGCCATTTCAAGTTGATAAAGTAAAAAATGTATCTTTATATCATTTCCATTGGATTCAATCAGTTTTTTCCATGTGAAATCATATACAATTTCACCCCAAAACTCATCCAGGAGCTCAAGATATCTTCTTCAGAAGTTGGCCTCATGGGGTTGGTTGGTTAGGTTGGCCGGGTAGGTTGGATGCCCAAGATGGTTGGGTAGGCTGGTTGGATCCCATGTTTTACGTGTGTAGATAGTTTTAGATTCCCGTCACACCCCTATATTTTACACAACACATAGGTTCGTCGGGTTACCTAGGTTGGACAGTATGATGAGGTTGGTCGGGTCACATTTTTCAATGCATACAAAAAAATTTAGATGCCCATCGTACCCCTCTAATTTATATGATGCAAAGGTTGGTTGGGTCACCTAGGTTTGATGGTATGGAAAGGTTGGTTGGTTCACCAAGTTGGATAGGTACCAGGGTTGGTTGGGGATGAAAAAAATGTACGACCCGTATAGTTGGACAAAGTCCCACCCCCAAGGTTTGGACAGTCGAAGTCAAGAAATGCATGGTTAGACGGGTCATGAAGTTGGATGCACGGATGGTGGTATGAAATGGTTGGATGGGTTACATGACTAGGAAGCCCACGAGTCCATAACAGGTGAAATTTGGTGAATGAATGATAACCCAACAACCATATTTAATGCAGTATAGTGCCCATATCATTTTATGAAAAAAGTATCCTTGGGAAGTGAAATTGTATGGGTGACCATACCTATTTAATGAGGGTGGCTAAATAATTGCTATACAATGCAATTAAACCCCTCATTTTTAGAGGAGACATTCTGGGAGATGGGGAAACTCTTACAAAAATTTCCCTCGACTCCATTTGAGTTGTAATTCTTCTATGCCTGACAAGTGTATTTATCCCTCTGAGCATTAATGTAATGGTCTATGCACCTTAAAGAGAAATAAAATCATGTTTTTTCATTTTTTTCTCAACCCTTGCACATTTTTTCTTATTTCTCCATGCCTCTCCATTTCGTGTTTGTTTTCTATGCATGCATTTCACATTTGCAGGTGTAAGATGTTGTGTTTCATGGTGTGAATATGGAAGATGGATTTTGGGTCTTTTTTACTAATATTCTAACCTTTTCCAACTTTATTTTTCTCTCTTCTTCCTCCCTCTCTCACCCCTTTTTCTGTTTTTATCACCCCCTTTTGCATAGGATTTCCATTTTCATGCACTTTCTCTCTCCATGTCTCCTTAGCATTGTTAGGATAGGTGTAGTTAGGTGTATTTTCTACATTAGGATTAGTTTAGCATTAGGATTATGAAAAGTAATCCAAAATTCTTCGGAGCTCCATCTCAGGTTTGCAAGTCCCACAACTTGAGAGATGAACCCATGTTATGTAGATTACACTGAATTCCCTATTCACACTCTAGCCATTTGAGGGATGTTGTAAATTTGCACTAACAATACCTTTAACCAAGTCTATGCTCATACTCAAATTGAGAGAGTGGACCCATATGCTGATTGTACTTGCCTCATAGCCCAATATCAAGTTAATCCTAGTTACATTTTTTTATACAATATGAGGTAATTATTATTACTAAAAATCATCCACATCACTTCACACCTTCTCCTATGGCTCCTTAATATAATATCACTAAAACATGATTTAATAATAAGTTTTTGGGGAAAATCTACCTTTACCTCCACCACATACTACTCCCATTACTAAGCCCAATATTCTTTCAAAAGGATATGATATATTAAAACATTTGAGAATTACCCATACTAAGACGCCTCTTATGAAGTTGCTTAATAAAGAACCTATTGACAAAAACATACTAGTTTATGTTTTTCAATTTATTATCTTACTTATGAATATTAAATATACTTCCTTTGCATCTATTATGGACATAGTGAAAACCATGAATAAGGTGATTAATTTTATCCCACCGAGATTATTTTTAAACATGGTTTGGATCAATGCCCACCATTTCTCATTAGTTCTTATACTCAGGGGTTCCTCATCAATCATGTTTTGACTGATAAATGGTTTAGATTCAATAACCTCTCTAGGTATTTGCTTAATCAAGTGAGTATTTATATGACTATAATAGATACAATAACTACTACTACTCTTGTGTGAGGTCGTGACAATTTCATCCACTCTAAATTGTTTACCATCACCTTAGATATATTAGATATGCCTAATCAACTCCCTATTATATTTCACATGATGGATAATTTTATTCATTACGATATTATATTAAGATACCCTTGGATCTATACCATGCAGTTATCCCCTCTAGAATACACCAATGTGTCAAATTTATACATGATGTTTATTAATATACTATTTCTATTTATGACGATCCTTTCAAGTATTAAAAAATTGATAAATTTCATGTGACTATTATTACTCCTTTTGCAACCCAATCCTGTAGATAAGTTAAATACATATGTGGTTAGTGAAAAAAGTGATAGCTTTTATACTATGTACCTTTTACAATACATTTGGTTTCATAACCCCCATGTTTATCTACTTCGTCTACCATTAAGGTACCTATTGATCAATCAAAATTTATCTTATCGCATTCAACTGTTACCCATATTTTAGTGTAACATACTATTATGCTCAATTAGAGGGTGAAGAACTTTTCACGAAATGGTCTCTTTTAGAAAGTACCTCAGTTTGGTGTTTTGGCAAGGAATTACAATACACGTTATTTGACTTGGGATAAAATAAAACTAATAAAATTATGTGTCTATGTTATGTAAGAATAGATATCCTTATGAGAAATAATTCATAGGACAATTGGTAAGTGTCTCTCCCGAACCCTATGTTGATTTAGGTGTCATCTTGTTGGAACACATTCTTAACCTATTGTTGTACCTTTTTCGTGATTTTGGAAACATAATAATAATGAAGATAATTAAAATAATGGTGTGATTTTTATAGTTATCTTTCCAATTTATGGGGTGGTTCATACATCTGTAAAGAGATGTAGGAATACCAATCTTGTTATTGTAGTGAGTGTCTAGGAATTTATTACAGTGTTGGTATTTCATTTAAGAAATAAAACAAGAGACCATTAAAATTTGATTTTAAAAATAATAAAATAAAAAGATATATGTATGTATATATATATATATATATATATATGGATATATATGTGTTTGATTGAAATACATTTTAAAAATAATAATAAAGGAAAATACCATAAGAGTGAATTAGGGTTTTGTTTTGTTTTTTTGGAGTCGATTTGAGGATTCTGCATTGGTTAAAAGAGGCCATGGGAACCTTGGGGAAATGTGTGAGGCTATATGGAGGTTGTAGGGTGTTTTGGGGAATTGAATATGCCTTATAAAATTTCCAATGACACATTTAGAAAGTGCCAAAGCTCACTCCACAACTTTTTTACAATATCTTCCTATTCTACGTCCAAAATGGGAGCTTTTGATATGGTTTGGATGTACAACAATTTAGATTGGAAAGGTTATTTTAGTATGATGTTGTTATTGCGGTGTTTCATTAGATCTCTATGTAAAATGTGGATTTATTCAAAAGGGTGTGGCTTGTTTACGAAAAGAACTAATAAGAGATGTGATTATATGGAACATGAACATGAAAGCTTCATTGTTGTTTTATTTGATGTCCGCCATGTAGGCCCAATAGTTTAGCAATGTAAATACTGAAATGGTTTGAGTTCCACTTGTAGAATAAAAAAATATAGCTTTATCTACATTATTGGAATTCTTGACCACCCAACTATTTGCGTAAAGTATAAACTTTATCATGAATGTGCATATCAAACCTATGGTGGTTGTGTGTGGAAACTCTAAAATTTATCACCAACATGCCAATTAAATGTATGGTGGTTAAGTGAATGTATTTATTTTGTGCTTGAAGCAAGCTTGTAGCGGTTGTATAGATTTTTTGGTTTGGTTTTATGGCATATTTCCTAGAAACATAGAAATGGGAATATGCTAGAAAAGATGTATTGATCAATTTGGACACTCGGTTTTTTTTTTGAAAAAAGTTAACAATTTTTAGAATTCTCATGTCTCTTTTCATTTGTTGTAGTAGAAAAAACTATTGTGGATATGTATAAAAATGTGGGAGCATAGATAAGGAAAATGAAATATTTGACAAACTACCTAAATTAAATTGGGTCTCATAGAATACAATGATTACCGAATATGTACAAAATGGGAGCTTTGAAATATTTTTGACACTCATCAGAGCTTAATAGGAAGTATATTTTGTATATTTTTGTAATGGTTATACACTAATGTTTTTTTTTTTAATGTGGAAACATACTAAAGCAATGAGAACTAGTTGAATAAATTTTTCTACTCATGGTCAAAGATTGAACTAGATATGGAGCATCTCCTTTGACCGTCATGTCATCCTATAGGCCTTGATTCACTCCTTCTCTCAAAATTGATATTGAATTTTCATTCCATTGATAATAACTTCTAATGTTAAATCTGAAATCAATATTCTTATCTATGTGTTTATCATATTATATTAAAAACTACATAAAATAATTTCCACACCATGTTAAACCAGTATAGTAACTAATCACCTTGGATGGTGTGTCAAAAACTAGGCCTCTAACTTGTTAAAAAAACCTATATCATGTTCCCCATTTCTCATGTTCTTGTGTAGTCAAATTGTATTGATAAATGTTCTTTACAATACAAACTAACAATTTTAAAGAACCCTTTAGTTATGTCTAATGCCTCTCTAAACTCACACACAAGAAGCATCTCTATACCTATTTCCATTGTTAAACCTTTGTAAAATCTCCCTTTTTGTATGATGATATCATTTCAACTTGGAAACATAACCAAAATGATTAATGATCATCTTTGAAAAGTGGGTATCGGCTACTTCTAAGAATAGGTTACTAGGAGAAACTTTTTCTACGAATGGACCCTCCCAAAATCACCTCAATTGTTTTCCTATAGATCCCATAATAAAAATTTGACCATATAAATAAATTCATTTCTATATAGATAATAGTTTATCATATTTCATTTTAATTTTTACCTTTAAAAGAAACATTTTGTGCACCTGTTTCAGAGACCACATGGCTGAGTTTTTCGGAGAGAAAACAACTAAATTCAATCAACTAGCTTCAAAAATTTATTGCTTTTTGAACCTTAGTTACCAATTTTGGTCCCCATTAGTTTTTGGTAATTCTATATATAGTAGAGAATAGGTTAGAGTAATTAAACATCCCATTAGGGGTCTCAGACTATTTTTATAGGCCCATTCAATGGCCACTTGGGCTATTTTTGTAGCAATGCAATAAAGTCCCATGGACCCACGTGTTTGAGGTAAATTTTGGTCACTAAATTATATGATAAAACACCAAAAAATCAAAAGACAACATGGTTTAACATTACCTACGCTGAAAATGCATCGGGATAAATAGGCAAAAGAGATGATGATTCCTTCTTCTAATGAGTGAGAGAACTCGTAAGCAAAGATATATAGACAAGATTTGAAAATTTTATCAACGAAGGTGGTTCCCAAGAACCAATTGGCTTCCTCAAAGGGTGTCAACTCATTTTTGACAATTAAGTGATATGATAATAAAATGATAATTGATAAGTACAAGGAATGATTAAAATTCCAGAGGGATAGATATATTTTGTTCTATATGGTAGATAGCCTAGGTGAGGGCTACAAAAAGTTAAAATTTGAGGAAGTAGTTAGACCAAAAGTTTTCAAAAGCATCCCATTATTTTTGTATAATTTTGAGTGGGTCTTCTATGTCTTTAATTTCATGTGTCAAGGTGATGGCACAAAGACCGAGTTTGTGCATGATGTTGAACTGTTCCCAGATAAAGGATTGTAAATGATGGTTATGGGATGTGATTCACATGAGAATATCATCTACATGGAGACACATCTTGAAAATAAGCTAATTACATAGAAAAAAATGATAAAATGATTGAAATTATGCAAATGTGATAAAAATGATAGAATGACAGGGATTATTGGTGATTTGGGTAGAATCATGGTGATTACTAAAAAAGGTTAATTTCTTAATAAAGTGTTGATTAAATGCATGATAACTGTTTGAATAATTGATTTAGACTAATATATGACATTTAAAGAGTTTCATAATGTAAACGACTTAAGATAAATTACCATGGCTATGTAAGAAAGTGGATAGGTCTGAAATCCTTAGGGAGCCTTACAAATATTTTTGGATGCTAAAAGGTCTTGACAAAGTTTCTCATGATTTCAGAATGTTTGTATTGATGTAATATAGGTTTGGAGTGGAACAAAGATTTTCTACAAACACTTGTAGATCCCTTTGAAGGAGATGTAGCGATGTTTTTATAATCATTGGTGATCTAGGAAAATTTGGGAAACTTGTTTAGAAGTGGTTTTAACCACTTTTAAATAAGGTTTCTAGGTTTGGTTATGAATGTAAATGTTTGGGGAGGTTTTTGAGAGGCTAGGAGGTTGGGTAACTTGGATAAAAAAAACTATATGGGTTAAGGGTGGTTAGGGAGGTTTTGGATAGGTAAATGGGTTTTACGAGGGGTAAAATGTGGTTTTACAAGGGTATTTCATGGTTTGGGATAATAAATGGGTGTTAATATTTTAGAAATGGGAGTGTGAGGGGTGTAGTTAGGGAGCCTATGTCTAGATTTTCCCCTTTTTGTTAAGTGATTTGTGATAAGAAAGCTACTGGACAAAAAATAATATAATGATTTGATTTAATGTTAGATAGGTAGTCCTCCCTCAAACTCGGGGTCATTAAAAAGAAGTATAATGATTACAAGTTTGAAAAAAAATTCTAGATAAGATAGGTTTTTACACTTGCATGTTTTGATTTAAGATGCCCTGAGACTAGGCATGAAAACAAGTTGCCACAAAGTTGAACTTGTGTGACCAGAGAGTCAAGTGATAGGGGAACTAAGGAGTTTACAACCTATAGATGTATTCCTCATAGGAAGATGTTGTAGGAAAAGATCCTAGAGGTCTATGAAACCTTTGATGTATCGAGAGATGAAAATTTGATAAAGGATACTGCCTAAAAAGGTGGGCGTACAAGAATGTGAAGTCAAATGATAAGGGAACCAATCAGTTCTTGTCTTATAGACATATAGCTTAACGATGATAGGGAAAAATGTTTCCTTGATGGCTAAAAATATGAAATGGATTTTATAAAGGAAGGCTTGTATAGATTGATTGATTTTTATTTTAAAGGATCTCGAGGTGCCAAAAAGGAAGAACATACTTGAAAAATGTGAATTTTTTTAAGGATTGATGAAAATGATAGTTTGAGGAGGCTTCGATGCCATTTTAATGATGTTTTGGATAAAGGTAAAAAGAGTATAGATTTGACAGAAATCGTTAGTGATTATCCTAATCACTTTGGTGATTAGTTGGGTGCCAAATAATTTAATATAATTTTTTAATAGGGTATCATTTTGTCATTTACGATTTGAGAACATTGATAGACCTAAGTACCGTAATTTTATAATTTTTCACTAATTTCATTGAGATGGAGGAAACTGGAGATGTGAAGAGGTGAAAGAGGTTGACACATGCTAAGGTAGGTGATGTACTTAATATTTATTTTATTTTTATTTTTTGAAAATTTGGAGGTGCTTAGAAACCTTTAGCAATTTTGTATGAAGTTGTTAGTGGTTTAGGGGTCACCGAAAATTTTTATGGAGTCCTCCGATCCAATTAGAGTAACTGGAAATTTGTAATAAGTTGTGATTTTTATTAATTTTTTTATTGGTTATTGATTTTGATGGATTGTTTTGTTAGTTGGTACAAACTCAGAGAGGTTCATCACACGGGACATGATCCCAAAGATCCTAGATAATGTCTAATCTCTATTATCGGATGAGGATTGGGCTCACTAAGAGGTGGTTATATTGGGTGGTATGCATCAATATAGGCATATGCATAGGGAAATGGGTTTATCGTTGAAACTTTTTGAGAGATATGACCATGTGAAAAGCACGTTTTAGCTTCCTATTGGAGAGATGATGGTCACTTTAGAGGATGTGCAAAAGTATTCTACTTGTCAATATAGGGTAAGTAGATTTATTTGATTGATAAGGTCGGTTAGGGTGTGGCAATGCATAATTTATACGGTTATGATGGGGGAGATGTGGTATACACTTTAGGGTATTTTTATATGGGGCCCTATATAATGATGATGAGGAGGGAAAGGAATTGGTGACTATTTTAATTGTGGCGATTATCTGTTATGATCTATCAGATTTATCCAAAGGCATAGTTTCCTAGATGTTGTTAAGGGTGGTTATAGATTTATCGGTGCACAAGATAGTGTTTTATTAGGCCCCTAAGTTTTTGGCATAGGTATATAGAGATATGTGGTCCTAGATTATGAGACAAAGGTTTGGAGTATATTTTAGGAATTAGAGAACAAATACATGCAAACAATTCCTCAAATCATATATTAGGAAACAATTTAGTAGAATTGTATTTAAATAAATATAACAAAATATATATAAAAAAAAAGAAGAAAAAACAAGATTTAATGTGGTTCACCTAATGTGGGATACGTCCACCAAGAACTTACTCATATTTTATTATCAACAAGAGTTAAAAATTCTCAAAATCTTCTCTCAATTACAATTTCACAATAATCACTCATGAACTCACAATAGAATTCCCAAAGATGCTAAACCACATCTAAGACACAATTAACACCCAATTTATCAACCTTGATCACTCTTGATCACCTCTTGATTTTCTAAAACTTGATATTTTTTAACCACTCAAGATGCATTAGGATGTCCTTAGCACCTTTATTTATATATTGCAATCCTTATAGGAAGTAATATAACTAACCCTAGAAGTTTTAAATTTGTGACCTTTTAACTTCTCACAAATGGAAAATCTTTCACTATGACAACAACCAAACTATAGAAAATATACAACATGAAAACAACATGTGACTATTGAATTCTCCTAAAGTCTCTGAACTTAACCATTCCAACTCCAACACTTCAATGTTAATTCTAGAATACCAAAAATAGGCTCCACACCCCAAAAATCTCCCACTTGGAGATTGTTTCCATTGAGAAAAGTTCTCAACCCTTCATTATTATCCATGAAGGCCAACCAAATTTGAACAAAACTTAAACTTCTCCCTTGTGATCACCTTGGTCATCATATTCGTAAGATTCTCACTAGTATGAATCGTTTCCATTCAACTTATATTCTTCCAAAGGTTCCCTGATGAAATGATATCTTAGCTGAATATGCTTGTTTCTAGAGTGAAAAGAATAGTTCTTCACCAAATGAATAGTGTTATGACTATCACTTTGTAGTCTCCCAACTTCCTTCTTATGCCCCAACTCATCAAGAAACTGATGTAGCCAAATAATCTCCTAGCTTTCCTATATGGCTCAACCTTTGTGGTTGACAAAGCCACAAACTTTTGTAACTTTGAAATCTAGCTCACCATTATATCACCAACCATAAATACATAACCTGTCATACTCCTCCTACTATCCAAATCTCATGTCATGTCTGGATCTACATAGCCATGCAATGAAGTGTCTAATCCACCAAAAAGACGTTACTCCCATGGTCATTCTCAAATATCGAAGGATCCACTTCACTTCCTATCAGTCTCTCTACCTTGATTACTCATAAACCTACTCACTTCTCCCACTTTGCATGGGAAATACCAGGACTAGTACATACCATATCATACATCAAGATTCCAACCATTGATGAGTATAGTACTAAGGACATCTGGATTCTATCCTCCTTAGTCTTAGGACTCTTCTCCTTTGAAAATTTAAAGTAACCTACGAAAGTAGTACCAACCAGTTTAACATCATACATACTAAACCTATCCAAAATCATCTTTATGTACTCTTCTTGAGATAATACTAGCTTCCTCTACTTCATGTTCCGATTAATGCTCATACAAAGGATTTTCTTTGCTGCCCCAAAATCCTTCATAGAAAAGAAGTCACCTAGCTACTTCGTGAGTACCTTTATTTACTACATGTTCTTTCCTACAACAAGCATATCATCCACATACATGCACAAAATAATATAACTACTACCAAGAAACTTCTTGATGTATATGAAATGGTTTGAGTGACTCCTAGAGTAACCCTGATCCTACATAAAAATGTCCAACTTCTTGTACCATTGTCAAGGAGCCTATTTCAAGTCATACAAGCTCTTCTTTAATTTACACACTAACCTATCCTTACCTTTGACCTCATAACCATGTAGCTTCTGCATATACAAATTATCCTCCAAATCACCATGAAGGAATTTAGTCTTCACATCCAACTACTCTAAGTTCAAGTCTTCTACTGCTACTAAACCAAGAACAATCCTAATAGAAGTCCTTTTAACATTAGGAGAAAATATTTCATCAAAGTCTATACCTTTCTTCATCTAAATCCATTGACCACCAACCAATCCTTGTACATTTTTCTACCTCCATCTTCCTATTTTATTTTATACACTCACTTGTTCTGCAATGTTCTCTTGTCATCAGTAGCTCCACCGAGATCCCAAGTCCGGTTCTACATATGATATTTATCCTCTTCATCCATGGCCTATTCCCACTTCATCCTAACATCCACCTACACTTCTTCCTCAAAGAACTCTTTCTCTCCATTGTAAGTGATCAATAAATAATTCAAAGATAGAGTAAAATGTTTAGGTTCCCTTCTTACCCTAGAATACCTTCTCATGATAGGATTTTAGGAATACTAATGAGTAAGTTCTGAACTGGATGTGTTGGAACATGTTACACCCGAATCGAACCCTTAGATACCTTGTCATCTATAATGTCCTCTAACACTGTGTATTATTTATTTGATTCCTCTTTCTCTTCCTGCAAGTGATCTTTATACATGACTTTTTCATTAAATACAATATCTGTGGACCAAAATATTTTCTTTTCATTAAGACTCCAAACACATAAACCAAAATCATCCTCACCATATCCAAAAAAGGTTCATTTCTCAAAATTAGCCTCTAATTTGGTCCTATCATCTTTATAAATGTGAAAAATACCTCACATCCAAATAATCTAAAAATGAGTAATCAATTTTATTACCAAACCAATCCTCCTTAGGTATACCTCCATACAAGGCCATAAGGGGTTCTCTTTTAATCATATAAACAATTTTTTTCACTACTTCTACCCGAAACATGAATGATAGCCCCACATGTAACCTCATGCACCTACTACGCTCCATGATTTTCTTGATCATTCTCTTTGACACTCCATTTTCTTGTGGAGTCTTCAGAACCATCCTTTTCCTTCAGATCCCATTTACCAAACAAGAATCAAGAAATTCATTTTTGCAATACTCCCCTTTATTATCCAACTCGAGACATTTCATCTTAAGACCTGTTTCATTCTAAACCAAGGATTTCCATCTTTTTAAAGATTCAAACACATCATATTTCTTTCTAATTCCATATACCCAAATTTTTCTAGTTACATCATCAATTAAAGTGACATAATAACATGAAACATCAATAGATTTTACCTTACTTGGCCCCCATACATCTGTATGTACCAAATCCAATTTGTCTTCCTTCTTGGTAGGTCCAACCTTGAGGAATCTCACCTACTTATGTTTCCAATAAACACTTTCCTCACAAAAGTCAAAATCTAACTCCTTTAATCTAGAAAGCTATCCTTTAGAATTTACATGCCCTTTTGACTCATATGATCAATTCTTTAGTGTCACAAAGTTGCATCTCCATCTATAGCAACTAAATAACAATAATAAACACCATAGGCTAAATACAAAGTACCAATTTTATTACCTCTTGCAACTATAAGAGCTCCCTTAGTAACCTTCCAAGAATCAACTGTAAAATTGAATGTATAACCATCGCTACCTAGTTGATCCATTGATATCAAGTTTCACCTCAACTTAGGCACATACCTAACATCCTCAAGTACCCATGTGTTCCCATTTTAAATTTTCACTGAACACAACCTTTCCCTACTATGATGCATGATTCATCATCACCAAGATATACATGTCCAAAATCACCTTGAAAAAACTCGGTAAAGTAATGTCTATGTGGGGTAGCATGGAAAGAACCCCTAAATATAATACCCAGGACACACCAATATTATATAAAGAAAGAATTAAGGCATCCGACAAACATCACCTACTCCCACATTTACCTCCTTTGTTTCCTCCTTATTATTATTATCCCAAAGAGCCCAAAAATATTTATTAGAATGACTAACCTTCCCAGAGTGCTAACATTCTAAATTTCTCTTGGACTTTGACCTTTCTCCATCATTCAACTTCCCATGGTTACCTTTCCATTTGTTATTTTTTCTCCCTCTTCTCTCCTTTGTCAAAGTTTTTCATGAAGTAGAAGAATCTCTAGAGATCTTCCTTCACATTTCCTTTCTTTAGATCACACCTACCACATCTTCAAACTTAAACTTTGATTTATTAGAGACCTAATTACTTATAACCATAGCCAAGTTGTCCCAACTATTTGGCAAGGAGAAAAAAATTAAAAAAACCCCGATCTCATCATCAAATTCAATTTTCACCTAGTTTAACATACTCAAAACTATATTAAATTCATTTAAATGATCAACAACATAAGCATTCTCAAACATCTTCATGTTAAGTAAATTTTTCATCAAAAATATTTTATTAGAGGCATAAGGTTTTTCATATAACTTTCCCAATGATTTCACGAGACCTTCCATGGTCTTCTCCTACAATTTGTTGAAAGAAACTGAAGATGGAAGACATAAGGAAATATCCTCGGGTTCCTTTCTATCCAACAACTCCCAATCCTCATCTGACATGGTTGTAGGTTTCTTTGATTTTCTAGCAAAAGGAACATGGATGTCTTTCTAATATAAGTAATCCTCCATCTACATCTTCCACAAACTAAATATCTTCCGTTAAAATTCTCGACCCTTGATCTACCCTCATATTCCATAGCTCCCAATCAAGTGAACTTTCCCTCCGATTCACCACTTTAGAAAAAAACCACCAAATATCTGATACCAATTGTTAGGAATTAGAGAGAAAATACGTGGAAACAATTCCTCAAATAAAAAAAGGGAATTATTTAGCAGAATTGTACTTGTAGAAATATAACAACATATATAAACAATGCACAAAAGAAGAAAATATAAGATTTAATGTGGTTCACCCAATGTGAGCTACATCCACCAAGAAATTGCTCATATTTTATTGTCAACAAGAGTATAAAAAAATATCACATTATTCTCTCAGTTACAATTACACAAAAATCACTCATGAACTCACAACAAAATTCCCAAAGATGTTAAACCACATCTAAGACACAATTGACACCCAATTTCTCAACCTTGATCACTCTTGATCACCTCTTGATGTTCTAAGACTCAAGATATTTTGATCACTCAAGATGCATTAGGACACCCCTAGCACCTCTATTTATAAGATTACAATCCTTCTAGGAAGTTCTATAGCTGACCCTAGAAGTTTGAAAGTCGCAACCTTTCAACTTCTCACGGATGAAAACTCCATCATTGTGACAACAACAAAAATGCAACATATATGCAACATGAAAACAATAGTTGACTACATAATTCTCTTAAAGTGTCCAAACTTAACCATTTAAACTCCAACACTTCAATTTTGATTCCAGAAAACAAAAAATAGGCTCTACACCTCAACACATAGGGCATTACTAACTATGATGATTATGGGGATTAGTTGTTACGCCCTATCAAATTTATCCAGTGTGATATTTTCATTGATGTTGATAGGGGTGGTTATAGATATATCGGTGTACATGATAGTGTTTTCTTGGGCCCCTATATTTTTGGAATAGATATATGTGGTCTAGGAGTACGAGAAAAAGGTTAGTGTAGATGTATTTTTTTGTTATAATGATGGGAATACAAGCACATTGGAGTGGCTCAGCTACAATGAGTTACTTGGGATTTATGGGTCACTTTACAACATCTGGTTGGTTTTATGAGATGGAGATTAGATTTTTTTGCTACAGGAATTGTCCTAGGTGAGGATTATTATAGGCATATTTTAGTTATATGATAGGGTGTTGACACCATTTGGAGGTAGTATGCGGGTTTCCCAACATGACACGGTGTAGAGGAGAGTTGAGGGAACACCAACAAGATAGGTGGGTATAGGTCCAATGGGTGTATTAGTAGTAGTTGATCTATTTTGGTCATATCTAATGAAAATTGGTTTAATTCATGATATGCTAGCGGTAGTAGTGGCATATCAGAGGGATTATGCAAAGAGTGATATAACACTATCAATTTTTTGGGAGGAATTGGATATGATGGATGAGGAAGGGGTGAGGGTGAGGGTAGATTCATAGGGAATGGTAGTGGAATATGATGATGCTAGGGTGATTGAGGCCTATGTGGCATGTTGGTAGGGGTAGGTGGGTGGGATTAAGAGGTGGGTGTGGGCTCATGTGGAGGCTATGCCTTAGGAGGGTATGGGTCATGGTGAGGGTGAGCATAAGGAGGATAAAATGATAGTGATGGAGGCCATTATAGATCATTTGGAGGCTGAGAAGGCCACATTTTTTGTTGGGTAGGCTATTTTTATTGCTAGGAGAGACATAATGATTGGGAAGCATGATGGGCTGAGTCAGTAGCTCACCATTGTACATGTAGAGCTTACCCAGATGAGAGATGATAGAGATAGATAATGACATAACAAAGAGGCCTTGAAAAATTCCTTTAACATGATAGGTCCATCAATTTTAGGAGCTGATCTACATGATATTCATGATTTGACTATCATTCAGATGAGACCTCTTGGTAGTTTGGGCATATCCAACTAATAGGATCTATGTGACGAGTTACAATATTGTGAGGAGGTAATATGACAAAGGCTACTAGATGAGCCTCATTATATAGTGTTTTTGGCATGAAGACATGTGTCTCTTTTGGGTAGTGTTGTGAGTGTTTGCTAGCCACCAATAGGTCTAGATGAAAATCTAGATAGAAGGTCAGGTAGAGATCCAAGTGGAGCTCAAGGGAGTAGTGCAGGAGGGAGTGTTAGTTGTATGAACATTCATTTAACCTAGTAGTTTTTGTACATATGATTTTGATGTATGAGGCTATTTTGAATCTCTTATTGATGTAAATATGTATATTTTTGATATAAAGGGTTCTCAAGCTCTTTTATGTTTTATATACTTCTTTTGATATATATGATTTTATCGTTGGGTTATATTTTGTGTTATCATTATGATTACAATGTGATGGATTTAAATGTGATTCATGATGATTTGTTTTGATTTGAGATGTATTATTTAGATTTATAGATGCACGTGCTTTGATGTAATTTTAATGATTTTAGATGTTTTCTTAATAAATGGTAATCTCATTATATTATTTACACAATTATATAGTGGATAAGATCTTATTGTGGAGTTATTTCTTCTTTTCTCTTTTGGACACATATAATGTATGATGGTAAAATTATTTTATACATATGATGTTGTACATAAAAACTTATACTAGATGTTAATGTATGAATCAAAATGGTTAGTCATACTAGGATCATAGTAAATATGATATAGTTGGATCTTATTAATTTTTGACACAAGAAATGTTTTGTGTTTAGAAATCATAAGGAAATGAGTTATACTTGATAGTTCCCAACGTGTTTCCCTAGCTTCATTGTATTTTTACAAGATAATTTATGTGGGAAGCTTGCATTTGGGGAAAGATGATCAATGCAGGAAGCTTTCCTAGGATGATTTCTTTTTAATTTTTTATTATATGAGGGTTGATTGATGCAAGAAGTATCATTTTTGATATGAGGAATAATAAATATGGGAAGTACTTATTGTTTATTTGATTTGGTATCCATCGTTTAAGGGAGTGGTCTACAATTTTAATTTTGATTTTATCATATCCATCCTTTGATGGAGTGGTATGAAAATTTAAATTTTGATTTAATGGTATCCATCCTTTGAGGGAGTGGTCTAAAAATTTATTTGACATCATTTTACTTTGATATCCATCCTTTGAAGGATCGATCTATGTTTTATTAGATCCATCCTATAGATATTTTGATTTTTGAGTTGAGGGAAACCTTAGGGTAGCCATGTAGAAGGGGATTAGATAAATGTGCAAGATATACTTATTTCCTTTTTGTTTTGATTAGGATGAAATAAGGGGATGGTGAGAGTAATGATTTCAGGGTCCCCTAATTGTGAGAAGGTAACTTTTCCATGAGGAATATGTTATGAGTAAAGTCATGGTGACCATATTCAATGTTATGAAAGGTATGTTGATAGGAAATACCACATAATTCAAAATCATTACAAGAGTGATAAGATATGTGTGTTGATGAATGGAGATCATAGTTTGACTAATATATCAAGATATGACAAGTTAACAGTAGAAGAAAAATAAGTACAGTGAGTGAAGAGGATCCATTTTAGGTTTACCATCAAGGGAGGTTAAACGATAAGCCTCGAACCCATATTTATGAGTGATAATATATGGTCCAAGATAATTTGGAGAAAAATTTCCATGTTTTATTTTTTCCATGTTAGTGACATGCTCTTCTTATTTGATAAAAATATCACCAATGTTGATGGAACATTGTTTAAGATGTTTATTACAATCTATTTTAATTCATTATTAATATATGTTGATGTGTTGAATGGAGGTTAGATGATGTTCATCTAACAGATTAAAGTGTGATAAGATTTCTTGGTGATAATCCTCTCTAATGATGAGGTCTTTGAGAGGGCCTCATAAATATGGGATTTGGACCTCAAAAGGAAGAAAAATTTCATGCCATATGTTAAGGAGAAGGGTGTATGAACTAAAGGATTTTTAAATCTAGTGTAATATGCCCATATGGTAAATGGGATTTGGAGATGCCAGTTTCTACTGGCTTCATCAATGGTTTTCATGAGGATTTTGTTAAGTTTTTTGTTAGATGATCTAGCTTTATCATTTCTTTGTGGATAATAGGGAGATGAAAAGTTGAGTTTGATGTTGTAAGTGTCACAAAGTTCTTAAAAAAAATTATTTTTAAATTACTTACCATTTTCTATAATGATGGATGAAATCAACAATTTTATGTTCTTTAGTAGAAATCATGGGGATAGCTTCCACTAATTTAGTAAAGTATTCAATTGTTGTGATGATATAATTATGTCATTGTGATGAGAGAACATTGATAAGAGCAATAAGTTAAAGTCCCCATTATGAAAAGGGCCAAATATCCTAAGTTGGTTGAAGATTTTGAATAGGGATATGTGTGAGATTGGAATGTTGTTTACATTTGACACATTTATTGACATAATCAAAACAATCTTGGTTAATCATAGGCCAATAATATCCCATGCATAGGATGCATTTAGAAATAGCTAAACCATTGAAATGTCCACCACATATGTAATCATGGATCTCTTAGATGGCTAGAGGATCCTTCTGATTTTTGAGACACTAGAGGAGGAGGCTATCAAATCCTCTATTGTAAAGGATACCCCTAGGATGACATAGTTGGATGAGTATTGTTGAAAGGATGTTTTTTTATTTTTGTATAGATCTAGAGGTAATTTAATAGTGGAAAGATAGTCATATATTTGATTGTACCAAATATCATATAGACTATCTTCTATATGATTCATGGTTGGAACATTAATGCTAGTGTAATATGGTTGATCAAATTTGTATATGATGATGAAAAATTTGTAATCATATATTGATAGTGGGATGAGGGAGGAAAGTGATGCCACAGTGTCTATTTTTTTCTAGATGAATGAGGGGTTGTTTGGATTTCATAATGGTCAAAGAGTTGTAGTAAATCTTTGATAATGGTTTTGTATTTATGAAGGGTCTCATTTTTACATTGATAGATTCCTTTAATTTGATTTATGATAAGTTATGAGTCTCCATAGATGTATAAAATTTATATGTGAAGGAAGGAAATAATTTGAAGTCCCATGATAAGAGCTTTATATTTTGTTATTTTTTTTAGAGAATTCAAAGTTAAGTTTGAAATATAATGGGATAAGAGTGTCGTAAAGAGGAATTATGAATATCCTAGTACCTCTGCCATACCTGAATTTGGACCCATCAAAGAACAAGGTCATTTTAAGAGGGTTTTTTTATGATTGAGAGTGTTGATTGACTCATTAGGGAAGTGTTTGCTAGGTAATTGATTGGTAGGAAGGGGATTGTTGTCCAAAATTGTCATTCATTAATCAGATTAATGCACTAGCTACTAAAAAACTAGCAACTTAGAAATGATAAAGGGTTTATGTTACCTCATATGCTTAATACTTGATATAGATGTTGAATGTTGAATTCTTTGCTACTACTGGACACTGAAAATAAGACTCGAAATGGTATTTTATTACATAGATAGGAGTGAGGGATTCCCAACCACATGGACTTGAGAAGAGTTAACTTACTCGGTGGATGTCAGCCCTCGTTTGTTATAAAAAAGGATTTAAAATAAAAATCATGCAAAAATAGATCCATTACTTAATCTGAAAATGGAATGAATTGGTCTAAAGTTATTTAGATGACAATAAATACAAAGTATGTGTTACTTGGTCTAGGTCGATGGCAACCTAGATTATGCATGGGGAAGGTCAATGGTGACCTTGGAGGATGGATCTAAAGTTGTAGATGACATATACATACTTGTAAGGTCCGAGAGTGAAACGAAGATGATGAGGACTAGTAGTTGTAAAAAGGGGTCTGTAGGAGTGAACCAAAAGTTGAGGAGTAGGATAATTTATAGAAAGGAGGATTCAGATAGATTTTTGGATAGAAAATACCCTGGTCAATGGAAACTAGGGAGGATTAGTGGTGACTGTACCAAAAAATGAAAATCTAAGGATGAAAGGGTGAAAATGGAAACCTGCAAGCAAACAGAGTTGTGGGAGAAGGATTCTGAGTATTTCTAAAACTGTTATGTATTTGCAAGATGTTAGAAGTAAAGCATATATGATAATATTATTAAGATAATGTGATAACAATAAGAAGATCTCACAGACTATTATTTTGAATGATGCAAGAAAGATGGAAGGAATTCTAAGAGGTATGAGGATGTCTCAAAATTTCTCAAGCATGAGAGAGGCTACATGCATCTAATTTCTAGCTTGATTGATTGATTTTTGATTTCCTCATCCTCATAATGGAAAGAAAACACTCGTTTTAAAGAGGTTTGATGGTGACCAAGCCAGGTTTTCTATGACTGGGGAAAGTTTCCCCAATGGGCATGATTTTTATTTAAGGTGGGATTTTGTCTACTTTTAAGGCTTGGGTGAGTGCTTTAAAGCATATGAGTGGGATTAGGTTACTTGGGGATAAATCCAAGGTAGTTAGAAGATAGGATTGGGTAGAAAAAGCATAGGGATTTATGGGTAGGATAAAAGCATCCTAATTAGAAGGTTGATTAGGGCCATGAGGATCTAAATGATTAATTAATTAATACGAATTAATGTGGATGGGATAATTGGGCATGTGAAATATTAAAAATGATTAATTAATTAATATTGCTTAATTAATTAATAAGGAATGGGATGGGAATTTGATTAGATGCGATGATTGAATAAATGATTAAATATGCACATGCGGGTCGTCAAATGTATAGATACCAAATTTAGGTGTCTGAGGATATTCTATGAGCTAGTTGGAAATGTCCTTCCCCTTAATAGATTTTGAGAGATGAATTTGAGATCAAACTCAATCATGACCATGAGCCATCTAGTGATGTGATCATTGTGATATGATTTGAAATGTATATATTTGAGTGGGTTAAAGTTAGTGAAAATGTAGGTTTTGTGATTAATAATTTAGTGGAGTTTAGAAGTTACAAAGTACATGACACAACAAAAAATTTCAACTTTTGAATATTGATTTTTGTACTCATGAAGGGTGCGGATTATGTAATAGATTACCTATTCTTTTACCTTGATCATCTTGATGCACACATATGGATCCCAAGGCATGTTTAGTTACAAAGATGTACATAATAAATTATTCCCCTTTCGCATGGAGCTGTAAGCATGAGTGGTGATAATAATTTTTTTTTATGGAATAAAAATCCTATTGACAATTAATGTCCCACTTAAAGCATACATCCTTTCTAAGAAGATGGTGGAAAGTTTGAAAAAGATATGATAATTAAGAAATAAAATGATGGATGAATTGGATCTTCCCTTGAAGGTTGTGAAGATATTTGAGATTAAATGGTGGGGGAATTTTTATGATGGATTTGAATTTAATGGGTTCAAATTCAGTTCCCCAAATAAACACGATTAATCCAAGGAGTTTTCCTATGATAACTCTAAAGACACACTTAGTAAAATTAATATGAAGATGGAATTGTAAGAGACATGAAAATATCACATCAAGAATAGCTATATGGTCTCTTCAATGTTTGGATTTACCTAAGAGATTATCAAAATAGTCTTCCATGGTATGTTGAATGAGATCATAGAAGATATAAGTCATGGTGCATTGATATGTGGCTCCTGTATTTTTCAATCCAAAGGGAATTACTCTATAGCATAAGGTTCCCCATAGGGTGATGAAGGATGTCTTGTGTTGATATTTTCATGTGATAAGAATTTGATTGTAACCAAATAAACCATCCATAAGGGATAAAATATCATGGCATGTTGTTAAATCGGCAAGCTAATTGATATTGGGTAGAGGAAAATAATTTTTAGGGAAAGAAAGATTGAGGTATTAAAAGTACACATGGATGTACAATTTTCTAGTGGATTTTGTGATGGGTATGATGTTAGAAACCCATTACGAGATAATCAATAGGTAGTATAAAGTTAGCTGAAAAGAGATGTTGAAGTTCTTACTTGACTAGCAATGCTATGTAGGGATGCATTCTAAGAAAGTTTTTCTTCATAGGTCTAGTATGTGAGACCATAACGATGTTGTGGATAATGATGTTAGGATAAATACATAACATGTCACTATAATAACATGCAAAGGCTTGACTATTTTTTGATAGGAAGGTAGTGAACTCTTAAATTTTATGTGGGTTTAAGGATTGGCCAATTTTGACAATGCATAGCTCTTTAGGTGTGCCGATATTAACATCGGTGTTAGATTACAGTTCTTAGAAAGGAAATTCTGAATATGGTGGTCCTCAGCTCCCATATATGTCAAGATAGAATCACTGTCATGGTTATGAAGGACATTGATGACAGCAGAGTAATCCTTTATCATGTGTCATAATTTCATGGGAACGGTTTCAGTTTTATCGTTAGTTTGATAGGTTAATTGTCTAAGTTTAATAGTATTTATTAAAAAAATTTAAGAGGTATGGATACAATGTCATCATTGTCAGATGGTTGATTTCAAGATGATAAAGGTTATGTTGTTGATGATTATGGATCTGAATGAGTTGATTTGAATCCGATACCATATTTTTCGTAAGGTTTTCTAAGATTATTAAATGGTAGGTCATATATACCCTTTTTATACCGGCCCATACAAAATACCTTCCACACACAATGGTGGAAATAATTATGGGATAGTTAATCTCAATTGTCCAAGAAAAAAATTATGAGGAGAATGGTTTTACATGTGGTTTTTTGTTGATATGGGACAAATGATGGTTGATGTATCCATACACTAACTATGTGTGGAGGAAAGGGGGAGAAAAATAAATGAAATTTCCTAAATTGGGCTCATAGAGTGGTTTTTTTTTTTGGCTCCCATATGTTTTATGCGTAAGGACTGAATTACGAGCCAGAAGATGAGACTCCCCACATAAGAGAAGTTTGTATAAAGTATTTGAAGGATCAGTTGTCTAGTAGTTTAGATGTGGGGATGGAAGAGCTCATTGAAGATTGATCTTAGGATGTATAATTTTTCTTGGAAGTAGTTGATGAGTCATTGTAACTTGTAATAATTTAATCAACAAGTTTAAACGTGGATTTCATTATGAACCAGGGTTGTGTCCTAGGCTGTATGTAGAGAAGGAATATGCAACCAGTTTTGTGGTGACTCTCTCTTTTTTGGGGGTTTCAATTGGTATTTCTCTCTACACTATGGAAATTAAACAAAATTCTAAGCTACTGAAATGAAAGACAAAATTCAAGAAATGTGTTTAATCTACTAAAACAACATTACTGTAATAAAATGATTTCAAAAGGAAATACTTAACTGAATTGAAATGCTCACATGAAATAAATGATAGTAAGGAAATATAATAAATCAAGGAAATATAAGACTGCATTCAAATAATCATTTGAATCAAGATACTAAAACTTAAACTTATCAGGAATAAAGATTATTTACAAAACATCAATCCTCCAATCTCCTCAGTTGAGTGGGCCCTTTCTCTCCTTCAGGATTGAGGTACTTAACACCAATGGATACTCAAAATAGCATATATATTATATTGATTCAAATAAGTTCAAAATCTACTCCATCATAATCTGAAAGTAACTATTGAATTATATATAAAAATTGTATTTAAAACTACTAGCTATGAAACAATTTTAAGAAGGTTTATTATAAACACAATCAATTACAGAACATACCATAATTGTAGGCAACGGATTTAACTAATAACAACCTCATAAAGTCTCAATGACATCCTATAATATAGCTAAAAATAGGGTCCTCATTTGTAGGCTATTATGAGAAAATCCTTCAAAATGGCATGGTGGCAAAGGACTCGGTCTTCTTGACTGTGACTTGATCAAAATTGGCAGAAAATGTGCTTTATCAACCTACACATGTCATCACATCACTCACAAAGGTAGTTAGTGGGAATTCCTATGGTCATTAGTTCACATGAGATAAGATAAGGAGAAATGCATCAATCTTACTTTGGATACAACTATCTAGAACATCCCCCATGCATTAATTAACATATTTAGGAGAAAAATATATAGCTATATGGATGATATAATAAGTCAATTTATGCACTCATCATTTCCCATATACTTTATATTTTACATGTCCTCATGTAAAATCATCTCTTTCCCACTCTATGACCAAGTTGTTGTGCCATATCATATTCCTTGAATTGGTTTGCATATTATTTCTTTGTTCCTTTACACCCTTGAGTTTCCAAGATAACATCTTCCCATGCTTTGAAACTATCATGAGATTGGGAAACATTATTCTACCAAGTAGTCATGGGACTAAGGATAAGGGGAGGTCTTACTTGCATGCCAACCCATTCATTATTGTATTCTTTTACACCCTTTTCTTCCAACTTCTGAATGATTGCTACAATTACATCTCCTCTTCTCATACTCCAACTGAGGTTTTGAGGGGAAATGAATTCCCTTATTTTCAATGGAAAAATTAGAGTATCCCACCTCTTATCACAAGTTTTCAGAGCTTCACCAAAGTTCTAATGGAAATAAATCTCAAAGTATTGAACACATTTGGCTAATATTTCTGAAGTATTCCTTCCAATTCCATCTTGATAATATAGGGACCTAAAATCTTTTTTCATGGAGACATCATTATGGTGGGTAGGCCTAATATAGAAACCAAAAGTTTGGGATGCTTGATTAAAAATATATATTTGTTGACCCCATATAATCTGGTTCCTAACCAATGATTGAAAATATTTTAATTGGAACTCCCCCACACATAATTGATAAAGAAATTAGGGACGTTGGAAACCAACATGTTGTGAAGGTAGAATTCACATAACAAATTATGTATTTCTAGAGTACTCCCTTGATAGTTTTTAAAAATGTTTTCCCATCCAGGAGCCTCATGGGGATTTCCAAAACATATTTTTGTAATTTCCATGCATAAAAATGTTCCTGAAGAAACAAACTATAAACTGAAGAGGGCTTCCTACAAGCTAGAAGTTTGCAAGCCAGAGGAAAAATAGATTCAACAATTAATTCCAATTTCTTCTTAGCATTTGATCCTGACTCAACTTCTTCTTTAATTTTCTTATTTTTCGGAATAATTCTTTAATTTGAAGAGACTATTGGTAAAAATGCAAGGATAAATCATTACATTCTTGTAAACCAATATTATTTTTCTTTTTTAAACTATCAACTTCTACTTTTAAGACAATTATTTCTCTAACTTTCTCCACAGTTCTTTGCACAAATTCATTTTTCATAGACAATTGGGTTTCTTCCATACCTTTTAATTTATTCCTTAGAGTGGAAATTTCCTCCTGATATTTCTTTAGGAATTAATCTTCATGTGATTCCAGACGTCTAATTTGCCTTGCAGTAGTTTCTGGAGCTCTATTCTAGGTTTCTGGTGCTACGGGTATTTTTGGAGCTACAGACACAATTTTCAGAGCTTCAAAAAAGTCTCACATATCATTATTAGGGAACTATTATTTAGAAATGGTTTTCATAAATTCATCATATTTTAGTTGTTAACTAAGAGAAGATGTAGTACCATCCTCAAAAATCTCTTACAAAATTGGAGTTGAACCCACATTAGACAATACAAAACAAGAAACTTCAATTTTCCTTGATGTACAAGACCTTCTTGGTCTCAATGACATAGCAATAGGGGCTGGTAGGGTAATATTTTCCTTGGAAGATTGAGGCATAGAGGGTTGGTCATCCTCACTTGTAGATTCTTCTATAACCACACTGGAAGTCCGAGGAGTCGAGTCAAGCTTAGGTTGAGAACTAGGAGGTGGTTTTGAAGAAACTGACGTAGGATCCCTTTTTATATTCTTCCACTTAGAAATATCCCCTACTATTGTATTTTCTTTCTTCCTCTTAGTTCTATAGAAATCTTGATGTGTAAAAATTAACTGAATAAGCCATGAGTGTTTAAGGGAAGATTTATCTCCTTCATTTTTATATTTTTGATCCACCTTAATGACAACCTCTGCAAGATATTGTGGAAGATTAACCTTAAGCTTAGGGTTTGTTTAGCCCTTCTTCAAATGAGTGATAATTTTCAATGTGTCACCCCCTAACACCGATGGCTTCCCATCATAGATAAGATACCTGTTCACCCAAGTAGAAACTTCCTTCCAATGACCCGAAAAACTCTCCCTCTTAATACCTTTTTGAATTCCATGGGGATTGAGGATTATTTTAGGCATATCTTCCCCTTCATCATGAAATAGGGAATCAAATCCTTAAGTGGGGCATTAGTTACAATTTTGAGCCCAAAATCTAGGAGGATGGATATTGTAGCAATAATGCGGCTATCTATTTCAATTCTCTTTCCTCCTATTTGAGAGCATGTTGCCTCAAAGTTCAACATAAATTCATCAACTAAATCTTCATCATAACCCTCAAATTTGTGAATAAAGTCCAACCAACCTGCATCATGGAAGACTTGGGAAATGAAAAAAAAATTAGGAGAAGCTCATGTAGACTTGTTGAGCCTAGAATATGACAAATTCATAAATAAGAAGATGAGTTCATGCGGATGACACTATGGATAAAAATGCATAAGTAAACACACGTGAGGAGAGATATGATTGCACATGAGAGAAGGAAAGAGTTTAAGGGTTTAATTACTTAGCCATATTTCAGTTAAAGGGTATCACATGCAAAACACGTGAAGCTATGGATAATCATCTTGATGAAAAGGTTGTTACATAGAGACTTGAAACTCAAGAAAAGAATATTATAGGGAATCATTATGGTTATGGGTTGTAAAGTGAAGGTTGTTATGGATTGTTAGCATTTTCATGGTTTGTACACTTGAGTATAACAAGATATGATGACATTTGTCATACGGTATTTCTTCTGGATTGACGATTAGGTGAGCTCTTATTATATTTAAGGAGGTATTTGGATCTAGATAGAGGGTGTTAGGTGTTAGATCCTAGAGGTTGAGTATGTGTGCATATGCATGGTGAATAATATGTAATGGTTATAAGGGGTAATATAGAGTTTCTAGATCAGAGCCATGGGGAGGTTAGAATGCTAATGGTAGAATGATGTAACTGATCTATTGTTGAACCTTTTTGATGTAATCTAGCTACTATAAATATTTGTTATTTAATATAGTACTTGTTATTCTGTATATTTGTGTATATGGGATCAAAATCTAGTGTATTACATGTTACTCATGATACAAATTTGGTTATTTTATGGCATTGCAATGTTTACATTTATATCATGGTGCATCTATGCTAGATGTAGTGTTTTTACTATGTGCTAGAGTAGCTTGCTTGTATTTTTGTTTCTGCAGCCATTCTTCCATTAATGGAAAATCATTCTTAGAAATATCACATAAAAGAGAGGTTTGCTTTGTGCATGCCACGGGTGAGTTCCCGAGATAATGTTTTGTGATAGTCCTATGCACTTTGGATTTAACTGGAATAGGGAAATGAGACTACATTTTGGCTCCATTAACGAGACCTCTTTTGAAGCTGTTGTAAGAATAGTGTGTGATGACAGAGTGCTTGACCTTGGACATCATCAAAAATTGGCATAAAATCACCGAGGATGAGTTTTTCTAGAGATTTAACATTGGATATGAGTTTGATACATGTAAATAGGTAGAGGGGCACCTGTATCATGATCTCTATGAGACATTATTTTGCTTTTTCCTATTATATTTGTACGAATGGCTATCAAAATATGCATTAAGGAAGATTCAGTATTATAGACCTCATGTTTGGACCAAAGAAGAGTATCAAAGGTTATATAATGTGGATATGACCTGGACTCGTGTTGTTGATCATTAGTGGAATGGACTATTGACCGGATATACGTTTGAATACATAATTTCTCCGTATTATTTCCCAAAGATTACTGAGTTTGATTTCTTATGGGAGCCAAGAGTATTGTTCTTATATGCTATGCCATTATCCATTAAGATCTTGATCATCACTCTGAGTATGGAGGGATTTTCTATGGTTGGATAACTTCCCACTAGATGTAGGGTATGTAAGTTAGTGTGGTAGGAGATGGTGGACCCTATCACGAAGCGAGAGAGAGAAAAAGGGTGACTTAATTATAATGAAGCATGAGAGAGGGATTTGACAAGATAATTGAAAGTTATTGGAGTGATGGATTTATGGAGGTAAATGTTGTGGGAAGGATTTGAGGTTCATATGGAGAGCATGGTTCTGAATAGTTTCTACTACCCCATCTTAGCAAGGATGGGAGAGAAACCCCCTTATCTTTTGGTAAGAGATCATCTTACGGAGGAAGGAGATTTGTATACATGCATATTACCCCACCTAGTGACCAAACCATGACGCTTAGTTTTCCAATTCCTAAGATAAATGTTGTTAACTTGATTGGTGTTGGTATTGGTAGTCGAGCGACACCTAATAGATATAATTTTTCATTTATTTATTCTATGGGAGAATATAAATTTCTTGTTTTTAGAGGTATCCTATCTGGAACATCATTTAGGCAAGGTGTTGGTATCACGTTTGGAAGTGGTTCAACATCAAAGAATATTAGCACATAGTTTAGCTCGACGGTGGAGTACGCAGAGTGCAAGCGCATCGGGCCCCTTACCCGTAATGAGAAGAGGATATACTTGATCTTGTGGATCTAGTGGTAGAGGAAACACATGAGAGAAAAAAGGTCTTTGATCTAGAGGACAAGGGCCACAACACCATCAACATGTGTTTTATGAGATGTATCTACATTTACCGATTACAATGATGTTGAATATCTCACAGAGCATGTACAAAAGTGTGAATTGATATGGTGCACTAAGGGTATCACTTCCCCAAAGTGGAAAGAAATATATTTACAACTACGTTACAAGGGCATGTACATAGCTGGCACAAGAAGTATGAACCCCATTAGACAATGGTGGATTATACAATGTTGTGTGATGAATTATTGGAATAATTTCACATTCTTGAGTTTGACAAAAATAGCATCAGTGCACTAAAGGAGATTCAAAAAGGTATGGTAGAGATTTTTTGGGAGTATGATGCACACTTTAAAACTCTCTTTTCAAATTTATCTTATAATATCCATTCATCTCAACATCCTCAGTGGTTCGCAAATGGCTTGATAAAACCCTTTAGGAGAGCACTTTCCCACAATAATTGTATGGATCCCCACAAGGCCTTAGAGGCTACTCTACACACTAAGGCCATCAGAAGTGTTGACACTTGAGTAAGCCAATTTTAGAAGCATTGATAGCTGCCATGGTGAAGCGATAGAGGAATTTTTAGTGAACTCGACTCATGAGACTTACAACGGACTATGGTGCATGAATTTTGAGGTAGAAGGGTGCACAAAGGAAAATTTCCCATGGAAGACTATGCACATTGTGTCACTGGATTGTGAAATCTATCGTGGAGATGATAATCAAAGTAGATGTCCATTGTTATAACATGCACTCTATAAGAATGTTTGTTCTTATTGTAATATTTTCTCATCTATCACTCATGATATAAAGGAATGCCAATTGATAGACTAAATCCATGATGTAATTGATATTAGTGTATGTCACACCAAAATTGGGAACAATTATAATAATGAAGTTTTTTAAGTATGAAGGCTACAGAGATGGAGACGGTCAAGGAAGAGGTTTCCATGGAGGATTCAGAGGCCATGGTGGTCAATGAGGTAGGAGTACATTTTCCTATGGATTTTTTTATAATTTTGGATCTTCTAAACACTACAAGTGTGAGTGTCTAGATTTTTTGCAATGCTCATGGTGTAGGAAGAAGCATAAGTATGAGGAGTTCCCTGAGTTATATGATCACATGAGCTAGAACTAGATTAAGGACAAGGGCACAGGGATTGTGAGTGTGAAGCGAGTTGATCCACAATGAATGCCTAGGGTGGTACATGACCCCAAGTTGGAAATTTTCTTAGTAACTATGTAGGAGAAATCTGTGCACACCAGGAAAATACCAAAGCAAAGGCCTCTCATTACAAGAGAATAGGTATTATATGGGAAATATCCTAATCCAATTCATCAGAAGGAGGTCTACAAAGAAACAATGTAGGTGATTAGAAACCTACAAGAGGAGATTTAGTGTCTAAAGGAGAAATAACAGAAGTTAGAGTAGAAGAGTAATGTTGAGGTCCCTCAGAAGGAAATAGACGAGGTCAAAGAAGTGTGTAAGATGATTTGCCAGGAGAATATTATCCCTCTTTTAGGAGAGTGGATAAGATAAAAAGTGTCGTGTTGGAGGTGAGCGTAAGAGGTAGGTCTTGCATGTTAATCTGCCCCCTCATAATATTTATTATGAAAAAAAAATCACACTAAATGTAGTTGTGGATGGATGGATCTTGAGAAAAATTTTGATTGACATGGGTGTTGAGGTCAATGTTATCACTTTAGATGCATGGAATTAGATGGGGAGGCCCCATTACAGCCATATTCAAATGTGTTGTATATGGCGAATAGGACAAAGGATATGCCCATTGAAGTGTTGAAGGATGCATCCATAACCATCCAAGGGGAAACGTTCACTAGATGTATTGAAGTTTTAGTGATTGTTGTGGCGAGATAATTTTCTTTCCTTACTTGGATGCCCTTAGTTCTATAAGAATAATGTTTATTTGCACTTTAACAAAAGGTACATAAGTTTTGAGAAAAAAGAGGAGTGGGTCATTATTCCACTGACAGATGGGAATTTTTAACCCTATATAGAGCCCTTGAGAGAAGAGGACCTGGATAGAATCTATGTGCATACCATTAGATACCATGAGGTTATCCATCTATTGGGAGAAGGATCTGTTAAATGTGAAGATTCTCATTCTATAAGTGATACAATTAGCGTTACATGTGATAATTGGGTGCACAAGACCTATGAGTTGGTCAGAAGAAAATTAAAGGGCATTGTGACTCACATCAGTAGGGATTGCTCACTTAGGAACCAAGGAGAAAATAAGTTACCATGTTACACTAGAGAGGGTAACCCTAATGTATTTCTATACATGATGGAGTTACAACAGACCTTTCAAATAGAAAGGAGGAATATGCTTACATATACCTTGCACACGACATTAGCGCGTTGGTGTGTGACCCATCGAGACAATCTTCTAGAGTGGCATGAAGTGATAATCATGTTCTTTGTTAGTTTTCTTTGGATCAATGCACATTTTGTAATACATGACTATCATGAGAAGGAGTTCACCTCACTCCATGTCTAGGAGTGTGAGAGAGCCTGGATGATATTCCCAGAAGCTTTACCTCCCTCACTATGGGTGCATAAATTCTATTCCACCTTATAGGTTTGTGCACACACATGGTATATCCATTCAAATTTGTGCCATCATATAGGTAATTGGAAAGGGTTAACAACGAATATTATCCAAAATTGAGTGCCAATCTCCTAATCCATCGTTGAATGAGGTGTTGTAGGTAGTTAAGTGCCTTACCTTGGGAGATAGTGCTATGGCTAAGGACTGAATCCTATATTTTTAAGGGGAGCCTAATTTTGGGGAATACTTCATAGAATAATAATGATAAGAATAACAGATGGAGGAGATACTATTTGAGCACTCCTGCTTGGAGAAGGAAAAAGGAAAGTTATTCTACTTGATAGATGGCAAGGAAGTAAAAAATATGGATGTTTCTCATATAGATGGTATGTGTGAAGTATTGGAAGAAGCAGATGAAAAATAATGTGCCTACCATGGGCCCTTGAAAAATAGTAAGGTTAACATTGGTATAGAGGCAGAGTTGAAGGAAGTTGTCATTAGAAATTATTGGTCAGACCAGGAGGTTTCAAAAATAGTTGAGCTACTACGTGACTTCAAATATTTGTTCCTACGTAGGTACCATGAATTAAAGGGAGTTCACCACTCTCTAGGGTAAATTAGGATTAAGTTAAAGGAAGGTGTGTACCCGGTTCGGAAGATACATTATAGGTTGAACCTGAATTTACGTGTAAAGGTTAAGGAGGAAATTAATAAGGTGATAGAATCTGGTATCATAGAGGCACTTGAAGAATATGAGTGGGTGAGCCCGATGGTGATTAATATCAAGAAGGATGGGAGGATAAGGATTTTTGTTGATTATAGATATTTAAATGCTTCATGTGTGATAGATCCTTTTATAACCCCGTTTACTAAGTAGATTTTTGAAGGCATCGTTGGGTGAGAGATCTATTCTTTCACAGATGGAATCTATGGATATCATCAGGTAAGAATTACAAAGGAAGACCAAGATAAGACTACTTTCATGACTAAGTGGGGAATTTTTCCTACATTTTTATGCCCTTTAGGATTAAGAACATGCTTTCTATATTTTCATGCATCTGCATGTGCTGAGCCTTTCAAGACTTCATCTAAAAAATTCTACAAGTCTACCTGGATGACTAGATGGTATATGGGTTAGTAAGAGATCATTGTGACAATTTAATATTGATGTTTGAGAGGTGTAAGTAGTTAATTATCTCTCTAAACATTAAATAACGTCTCTTTGATACACCATTTGGCACATTACTCAGCCATATTATATGCGGGGAAGGCTTATTGGTAGATCTTTCCAAACTTGGTGTTATTTTATTGTTAGATGAACCTACCGGTCAAAGTGTAGTGTGTGGATTCTTAGGGAACATAGGATATTATAGAAATTTCACCAAGCGATATGCCAAGATTTCCATGGTATTTGAATATTTGTTAAAACATAAAAATAGATTCCATTGGGGTGGGGCACAACATGTGGCTTTTGACACCTTGAAGGAGAAACTTACTACAACGCCCGGTTTGCACTTTCCCTATTGGGAAAATCTATTTTAGATACATGTTGATGAATCGGGTATGGCCATAGGAGCAATGCTAGCACAACCTAGAGAGGGGAATTTTTATCACCCCTTGTGTTTTTCAAGTAGAAAGTTAACATTGGCGGAGAAAAATTATACAACAAAGCACGGAGCATTGTCCATGATGATCTGCACTTTGCATAAATTTATGCAATACTTATTATCTACTATGTTTACCTTGTATACGAGATCATATGGCTCTCAAGTACTTAGTGAAAAATCTTGTTTTACAAGGGCACATATGACGTTGGATCTTATTGTTGTAAGATTTTGAATTTTCAGCCATCATGAAAATAGGAAAGAGAAATTTGGGACCTGACCATCTATCATGGATTAACTCAGGAGAAGACACACAAATCATTATGGACATAATTTTAGATGCACAATTGTTTATATTTCAACACACACCCTCTAATATGGACGATATTGTTGTTTTGTTACAAATGGGTGTGGGAGAAGAAGGAACGAACACCTTGGAAAATAAGTAGTTAACCATATGCATCGCACCCTATATGGTGATTAGAGGAGACTGTATAAACTAGGTCAAGATGAGGTCTTGTGTCAATGTGTACTAGAGCATAAATTCAATGAAATAATGGAATAACCTCATGGTGGAATTGAAGGATAACACTATGTAGGGAATGTAACCATGTGTAAGATCTTATAGGTAGACATTTTGTGGGAGATGGTTTATAAGGATTGTATATAGTATTGCAAGGCCTGTGACCATTTCCAGCACCTTGGTAAGCCAGGGTAGAGATGTTAAATGCCATTAATACCTGTTTTGTGTAGATCTATTTGAAAAATGGGCAATTGACTTTGTGGGCCCTATTTCCCCATTCGCATGCAGGAGAGGTTCGTACTATATTATCACATGTATAGAATATATTACAATATGGGTGGAAGCAATGCATACCAAGGATTGCACATTGGTTACAAAAACTAGGTTTTTATGGGAGAATATAATCAACATGTATGGATTCCTTTATAGTTTAACAAGTGATAGGGGTACTCAATTTTTGAATGAAACTGTTAAAATATTACTAAAAATTTTTATGGTGGCCCCTCATAAAACTACGCCCTATCACCCTCAAGTTAATGGGGCTGCTGAGGTATTTACAAAAATATTGAGCTACACATTAACTAATATTTTTGATGTTGGAAGGATGGACTGGGATGACAAGATCTTTGAACTTATATGGGCATATCACACAAATTATAAATGTTTGAATAAGGCCACACCCTTCTAATTGGTGTTTGACATGGAAGTTGTTATTCCTATTGAATTTATGTTACCATCCTTACGTATTGAGTGCACAAGAGGATTGGATGATGAGAAACCATTAGAAGAGTGCATTGAAAAACTTATGATGCTAGATGAAAGGAGAGCCATTGCTAGGTGGAGTCAGAAGATGGAGAAAGCTAGAAAGAAGGAATGACATGATCAACATATTATAAACAAGTACTTTAAGGTTCTTATGTGCGATTCAAATTTTATGTGTCATCCTCAGATAGTCAAAGTGCATTAGTTGGGGCCATATGTTATATATTATATACTTGATTCAAGTTCTTTCCAATTATAATCATTAGATGGGACACATTTTCCTAGTTATTTTAATGGGATTATGTTGAAGCCCTACTATAAATAAGTCTTTTGTGTGTTTGTAAATAAGGCAATATTGCTAGTTAGCTTAGGATTTCCCTTAATGCATTTTCCTTTATATGTGTTTCCTTTCACCATTTCCATGCTTTCCCTTTTCATTTCATTTTTGTGGGGCGCAATTGTGTGTCAGTATCTAATTACTATCTAAAGGGGTTGTATGCACAGAGGACTAGACATATTTTTAGTTTGTGATGGAGAGTGTAAAGAGAGTTTCAATGAATAGTCCAGTATGAAGAAATTATTGGGAGTGATGTTGATTGGTGTCATAAATGAGGAAATCAAACACACGTGGGGTTAGAGGAGTGCACATATTAAAAGTGATAATGGGTAGAGATTGGTTTCAATATCATTATAAAAACCAATCATAGGGATAAAATCGTAGAACAAACTGAGGTATGTTGCAGCAAGAACTTGGTATAAGATGTAGGGGAAGACATAATTTAGTGCTAGAAGCATTCATAGGGATGTTTGTTATCGATGAATTTTTACGTGCCAAAAGGTTAAGGAGGTTACACATAAGTTGGTGTGTGGAGGAAAAGTGCTAGACATAATGGGCGGGATGAAAAGCATTGGAAAAATATGACTTTAATGTGGAAGTACAATGGTAGGTGGAATGGATATTAATGTAGAAAAATAAAAAATCTATAAATAGAAGGTTGGGGTAAGTTATTTATTTTACCTTGCATTTGTTTATTGAAGATATCTTATGAACTAGGGCATCCTTGCAAGAAAATTTGTGGAAAATTGCATACAAAGTGGAGAAATTAAAAAATTTGTGAACCAAAGTGGAACAAAGTATAAGGGGTTACATGGAGGAGATTGTTTGGTGGATTCCCATGGGTATTTACGATGTCTTGTTGAAGGATAGTTTTCTAGGTTAGGGTTTACAGAGAGCTAGGGCACGGGTTTTGAACAAATTTCAAAGGATTGGAGCCAAAGGATTGAGAAGTGTTGAAGCAAGATGTAAGAAAGAACTTACAAGGATTGATGAGAGAAATGGGAGCAAGGAAACGGGTGAAAATTTCTCCAAAGAAGGGTAAGGGACAGGGTAAAGGAAAACTAGATGTATCAACCATTTTCAATGAGGAGTGGTACACAGAGATGTAGTACCTAGATGGAATTTTAATGGGGATATAATGGGTGTCTCATGTAAAAAATATGGTTATAAGTGACTATAACCATAGGAGGAGCATCACTAAGAAAGATATGGCATTGGAGCTAGTTTTAACTACTAGAGAAAGGACATAGGATGATGAGCTAGTGTATGATGACTCGTGAAGACAATATTGGAGAAGGCTAGAATCTTGAAACTCTATGAGTTTCCATATTTTGGAAATCCCGTAAGGTTATACCAGTAGTTGATGTTGTGCATGCACAAATTTTAATTTAACTTCACGGAAAGGAGAATACGCTTAACATCTTAGCCGATCTCCAAATAGACTGGACTTATCTACATGGGAGAATCACTTTGGATGATGATTTAGGCAAAAAGGACACTATCAATGAAACAACCACAAAATATGAGTATAATAAGGGCTCACACTATTTAGATATCACCAAGAACACCAAGCCAACCATAAAGATGGTCGTGCACCTTCTCACCAAACTGAATGGACAAGAACGATGGATGCAAGTGAACAAGAGATGGTTGAACATTTACAGGATATTTTAGAAGGAATTATATAAAACCTCTTGGCCTTCATTGGGGGAAACCATAGATGTCGTGTGTGCAATGGGGATAAAATAATGTAGTGTAGCATCCTTTTTACTATTGTATATTTAGATATTCGAGTTCTGATAGGCCAAATAGTTACGTTTAGGAATACCTTGAAGAGGATCCTTCCCCACTAAGTGGTTAGAATCATAAACTTGTGATATAATGACTACTACATATAAGGTGCACTTAGAGAAGTGGTACAAGTGAATGCACAATGTATTTTGGATAGAATGGAGAATCCCTGAATAACTTCCAGCCTTGGTGGATGGTGAGGCTTAGTTTTTTGTATACCGACACCTCTACATAGGAAGATTCACTTTGATAGATGGCATGAAAATCCCATTGTGTAAACTGGCTTTTTTTCCTTCAAATCATGGTTAAAAAGTTCAAGGATGCTAAGAAACTTAGATTTGATATAAGTGAGGTAGATCAAGATCACCGCACATTTCAAATCATATATCCTAATAAAAGTTCAAGGATGCTAAGAAACTTAGATTTGATATAACTGAGGTAGATCAAGATCACCGCACATTGTGTCGAACATTAGTATATCCTAATAAGTACGCATATATGAAGAAGTATGTCTCTCATAATGTACGTATTAAAACCTCGTGTCAATACCTATTATAGGAAAAATGGAAATAAGGGTGTATATCCACCTAAGGCATAATTTTGAGAAGGGAACATATGTCAAGGATGATGTCTCCATCCCTAAATACCCCATTGGGAGGAAGAATATAATGTTAAAGAAGAGAGAAAGAGAGGAGACCCTAGTAAGTAGGGAACCGAGTGTGTGCATATTTCAGACCATAGAGGCACAAGATTTGGGTGCAGGCATTAGTACTTACACTGGAAGGAATAAATCCACTATGAAGAAGAAGTCACCCAAGAAGGAAAGATCCCCTATGATAGAGGAGTTGTCAATGATGAAGAACTAAAAGGTGGCATAGAATTTATACTCTGAGGAGATGAAGAGCATGAAGGGAGATGATTCCAAGGAGGATAATGAGGAGTGTGAGGAAGGTGAGAATCCCCATGTTTACAATGTACATGATTTTGAGGAAGAGTAGGATGAGTTTTTAGAGGGCACTTAGGAGAAATAAGGAAGTGAAGAGGAAGTGGGGATGAATGTGCATAAGACCTTGCACATGTCTCGAAGAAGAATAGTTCGATGAAACAAGAGAGAGGGAGGTAACATGTATTATCAAGTATTTGGTAGAGCATGAGGTGGAGCACAATGCAAAAGAAGTGGAGAAATAATATGGGATCATGGGAAAGATCCCAGTTTAGCATTCAACTTCCCAAGAGGAGCGCACATAGGTGGAAAAGGTGTTGCGGTAACACAAGGACCCAAAATGACATATGTCAATGATCCAAACAAGGTCATTTGCATGTGTTTTCAGAGCATGGTACCTACAGACCAATGTTTCTACTTGGTCATCATTTGAGAAAGATAGTGCGTACATGCACACAAGGAAAATGTTGTCATGGAATTTTGAGTCCCATGTTGATGAACAAAAGTTCAAAGTTGATGCACGAGCATTGATAACCACACATAACCCCAATGATGTGAATCTTGTTGTGGATGCCGAATGGATAATGGATGAGTAGGTGTGTAACATGCTAAAAAAGGTATCTATGGAAGTAGAGGCAAGGTTATTTCGGAGATATAATACAATCAAATCCTTGGAGAAAAAGAATAAGGAGATAATTGAGAGAGATAAGGAGTCGATAATTGTGAAGCTGAATGCTTTGAGTTGAGGGAAGAAAAGGGGAGAGTACGTAAAGCTTACAAGAAGGTAAAGACTATATCAGACTCCATTATCTTAAAGTGTTTAGATTTGGACCCTCCTAAATAGAAGTATGATTCATATTTTCACTTCCTAGAGGAATTGATGCACTTGATTATGATGGAGAGGAAACCACTTGTGTTGGAATTGGCGGATGAAGTTTTAGTGTGACAAAGAGAATGTGAGAAGTTGAAAATTTAAGAGACCATAACTTGTTACTCTGAGGTCCTTTCCTTTATAAAAACTGCAGCACACATGGCCAATTTTTTCTATGACAAATATGGAGATTGGGATAGGGTGGAAAGTGTATTGCTTACTACCCATGAGGCATACCTAAAGGAGTTCCATTAAAAGAAAGAATAATAGGGTGGAATTGAACAATATCATAGAAGAGGTTGAGAATAATTCTGAGGTGATTGAGAGCTTAAGAGTATCAATTATAAATAAAGTGAAGAAATTATATCCCCAAGCTACATGAAGGATGGACAATTTGAGCCATCTTAGCAGGAAAATGAAAAGTATTGTTGATACAATGAAGGCTAAGGGTGAAGAGTTATTGTTGGTGCAAAATCACAACACCCCTAGATGTTGATCAAATTTCTAGGTTGATCATACTAGCATCCAATGTGATTGCACAACATGGAATCCTTTCTCCAAGTGTGGGACTTGAAAAATGAGAAAGTAATCTCCAGAGAAGGCTGGTTCCTATTCCTCTGCTATCATGCACACGAAAAATGTAGAGAGTTTGCTCAAAACCTAATCTAACTTGCCAAGGAGACAGGGTAAGAAGATGCATAAAAATAAACCTAAGCTAATAGAGGTGATGCACCGAGGAATGAAGAAAACCTATCTTGCCAATAAACACAGACCACTCAAATGTGATGCAAGATCATACACAGATAACAAAATTTGCAGTGAAAGACCAAGTGGATGCAAATGAACACAGAGAGGGTTGAGAATCATCCAGACATGTATTACTTGCTCCAAAGATTGATACAATACACTACAAAATGCCAAGAGGCAGAGTCACATTACAGTTTCAAACAGGAGGTTTGAACTCCACAAATTCACCTGATAAAGAGAAGAAGGGAGGAGCAAAATAGGAATGTTTGACCTTTAGAAAGAAGCCCCTCCTTACAATATATAGGAAGAATGAGAGAGGAAATCCATATCTACCCCAACCACTTGTAGGTTGCATTTAACTCATCTCATTATGGCGAAGTGGCGAATCTTGGAAAAATGGCGGATCATCTAGCGAAATGGCGGGTCATTCTGTTGTATTAAAGCTGGTTGTTGAAACGTCACTTCTGTCTATTATTACGTGCCAGAGGCATTTCTCAATTTTCTCACTCCAAACTAAACCAAAATGTAATATTGACCCCGGAATTGTGCAAAGAATTTTTCCAGCTTTCCATTGATATAAAGAACGTGAAAATCGAGCTCTGGATCGAAAGATATGGCGATCTGAAGATTTAGGGCAAAAACAGGAAAAACGGGTCGGCGGGAAAATATTTGAGTTTTTCCCACGCTCTGCCACTTGGATGACACGTGTCGGACTCTGATTCATCCACGGGTTCATTCTCTGAAAATTCCTTTTGGGCCTTTAAACTTGGACACGTGGCACTATTTTATTGGTTCGGGTCCGAGGGGCGCACTTGGTAACTTTAAACCTTTTGACACGTGGCACGTTCTGATTCATTGGTGGTTCTTTTGGCTCTTCGCGTCCCTCGCATCCCTTTGGCTCGGCTGTCCCAAACTGCCTGGGACAAAAATCTCCGAACCGACCGATTCGGGCTTCTTTGTCCCTTTTTGTGGTGAAGACACGTGGCGAGATTTGATTGGCTCTCGGCTCTTTCGGCTTTTGCGTCCCGTGTGTACTTTTGTCCCGGGTGTCCTAGACGAAAGTTCCCTATTTCAACCGATCCGGGTGGTTCACGTCCTCCGCGTACCTTTGTCCCAACCTGTCCCCTGCATGTCTGGGATAAATTTCTCGAACCGCCCGATTCGGCCGGTGACTTGTTTACTCTCGGCCGCGTGCCTTTTCGCATCCTTCATGTCCTCCATGTACTCATGGCCTAGATGTCCTGCAATTTCTACACAACAGTTAGTCAATTTTTTCACCTTCGGCCGGTTCGCCCTTTCACGTCCCACGCATCCCCATGGCCTAGATGTCCCTTTGCTGTGTGGACCGTCTGGCGGTTTTTCGGCCGATTCGGGCCCCGACGTCCCAACTGTCCCTAGTGCTGCCTTAGTCAATTTTCTCTGTATTTCGGCCTCAAGCCTGGCTCTTTGCAACTTTTTCACATACTTTTAAAATGTTGGGTTTTCTTCTTGGATAGGAGGGTTAGAAAGAAACCGAGGGGACCCCAAAACATGATTTCAGGCCTTGAATCATTCTACTTGCTCGGGACTGACAATCTGATGCATGTTATCAAAATTACTTTGGGGGAATTTTGGATAACAGTTTTGGCGACTTTTCAGGGGTCACCTGCCTGCTAGGTAGAAGATCAGTGGCCTTTTAACAATCCATTGGGCATGGAGTAATAACCTGAAGCCAACTTGATCTCTGATCCCGATCCTGATACCGCAACTCATTCCTCGAGAGCACTCTGAACTGTAGAAATTCAACCTGAGAGTGACAAAACCTGTGCCAAAGCACTTAGGGAAAAAGAAACCTAACTACAACAAGACAATGTGCATACGCACTTAGAGGAACTGAAATCTAGGCTAATATTTACAAGGGTAAACCTTTTCCTTTTTAGTAGCAATGTTTAAGATAGATTCCGTTGACTAGAATCGGGAGTTCTTCTCCATCCAATGCAGACAATTGGAAGGCATTACCACTTTTACATCTCGTGACCATGTAGGGGCCGCTCCAAATGGCATCAAACTTGGAATGCCTTCCAGGTTTCACCCGATCTGCATCCCATTTCAGAACTAGGTCCCCCTCCTGGAAGGTCCTTGCTCTTGCATTCTTGTCAAACCATATTTTTACTAAGGTCTGATCCTTTTCAATCATCAAAACTACATGTTCTCTTATTTCTTCCAATTCCATCAACTCTGCGTACCTGGCCTCCATTGGTTTGAACTCAGACAACTCCAACTACTTCATGAGCTCTAATGCTGGAAATTCTAATGATATAGGCAATACTGCCTCTTTCCCATAGACCAATTTGTAGGGAGAACTACCTGTAGACCTCTTTGGTGTTATCCTGTCAGCCCATAATGCTGATTTTAGCTTGGTATGCCATGTCCTTTGGTTTTCATCCAGAGTTCTTCTGATGATCCTTAGCAACTTTTTGTTCGTGGACTCTGCCTGTCCATTACCCTGTGGGTAATAATTTGAAGAGGTGCTCAAATAGATTCCATTCTTGACAGCCCATTCTGTAATCTTGGAACCTATGAATGCTAATGCATTATCTGATATGATAGTGGCCAGCACACCGAACCTGGTCACTATTTCTTCATAAAAGTCTAGTATGTTAGACTCACTTGCTTCTTTGAGCGCTACTGCTTCGGTCCACTTGGTGAAATAGTCCATCGCCGTGAGAATCCACTTGTGGCCTTGGCTTGAGTTTGGGTTGATGACCCCGATGAAGTCCAATCCCCATTGCATAAATGGTTGGTCAACCAAAATTGGGTGCAATGGAAGCGCTGCTAGTCTTTCTTTTCCCGTGAAGAGTGCACATTTCTTGCACTTTCTTATCCATGTATAACAGTCACTGAACACTGTGGGCCAATAATACCCTGCCTTCATTATCTTGAGAGCTGTTACTCGTGGGGTGAAATGTCCTCTGGAATCTCCATCGTGAAAATCTCGTAACACCCTCTCAATTTGACCTGTCCCAATGCACCTCAGTAGAACTCCATTGATGTCTTTCTTAAACAAAACACCATCAACAAACACATATGGAATGGCTTGTAATCTAAAGTATCTCCTCTTCACTTTGCTCATTTCTGGAGGGCATAGGCCTGTCTGTAGGAAGTGTATCATATTCTGAGTCCAACAGGGAGTGGGCACATCATCATTTTCCTGTTCTTGACCATCCTGTAGTACCAAGACAGCCTCTCTTCCATTACCTGCTTCAACTTGCTGACTCAAGGCTAGTTGTTCGTATGGTCCCTTCCCACGTACTAGTTTGTTGACCTTAATATCGATTTCATATTCCATGACACGGGTTATCCATCCTGCACATTTCTCATTCAGATCCTTGTTTAGAAGGAAGTCCTTGACTCCCACATGAGAGACCAATAATTGGATCTTGTTGTTTGAGACTAGGTGCTTGAATTTCTTTAAACTCCTGATCACTACAAGTACATGCTTTTCAATGAAAGAGTACCTAGTTTCGTATTCCTCCAAGCCTTGACTGAAGAAAGCAACTGGTTGTTCTAATCCTTCTTTGTTTTGTTGTGCCAGGATTGCAGAAATTGTGTCTCCACCACCAAAGGCGTATAGCATGAAACCCTTGGAGAAGTCTGGATTGACGAGAGTGGGAGCTTGAGATATAGCCTCTTTTATTGCCTCAAAACTTGCCTTGCCTTCAGATGTCCACTTAAATGCCATGCTCTTTTTTAACATCAGCGTTATTGGCTTTATGAGAGCTGCAAAGTTTGGAACAAACCTGCGGACAAAATTGATCCTTCCCAAGAAGCTTTGAAGAGCCTTCTTGTGACTTGGCAATGGCAATGCTCAAATTACTTCAACTCTTTCTGGGTCAATCGTCAATCCCTCTTTTGAAACAATATGGCCTAGAAGTTTTCCCTCATGAGCTAGGAATATGCATTTTTTGGGATTCAATGATACCCCAAATCTTCTACACCTCTGAAATACCTACCTCAGATGAAAGAGGTGATCCACTGCATTTTTGGAGAATACAATGATGTCATCAAGATATATCAGAACTATTTTATTGATCAACCCCTTGAATGCCATATCCATTTCCCTTTGGAAAGTGGCTCCAGCATTTGATAGGCCAAATGGCATCTTCTTGTAGGCATATGTGCCCCATTTTGTAGTGAAGGCCGTCTTGAATTGATCTTCTTCCTTCACCATTATCTGATTATAGCCTGAATATCCATCTAGCAATGAAAACCTTTCTGAACCAGCTACAACCTGTAATATTTGCTCCATGGAAGGGAGTGGGTAATGGTCCTTGAGAGAGGCTCTATTCAAGTCTCTGAAGTCAACACACAATATGATCTCTCCACTCTTCTTTCTGACTGGAACTAAGTTGGCAACCCAACTAGAATGCTTGATTGGGAATATGATCCTTGACTCAATCAGCTTGTCCAATTATTTTCTCATGAGAGGCTCCATGTGTGGCTTGACTGGTCTTTGTTTCTACCTGACAGGATTAGTATTCAGATCCAATTCAATGGTATGCTGAGCTAAGTTGGGATTGAAACCTTTTAAGTCTTCATAGCTCCAAGCAAACACATCAGAGAACTCTTGGAACAGCTGTATGAACTCATGCCTTTCTTATTCAGTTGTCAAATTTCCAATTTGCAATGGTTTGTTCTCTTCCACCAAGATGGATACTTGAATCCTCTCTCTTGACTTGAATGTTTGCTTTCTCCTTCCTAAACTGATCATTGGGGTTAAAATGGACTCAAAAGTGATAAGTCCCTTGGGAAGATTGTTAGTTCTCAGCTGTACCACTTGGTCACCATACTGGTGTTCCAATCTTTCTTGATTCTTGGCTGAGAACTCAGCTTCTTCTTACAAGAAATGGATGATTTGTTGGTCATTTTCAAACACTTGCCAACTGACATTGTTATCCGGCACTGAAGGCCTCACAATCACATGGATGTTTGGCTATACCTTGTCTTGTTGAATACTTTCCACAATGTCAAAGGCTGCCCCAACTGCTGCAAGCCTATCAGCAGCTTGATTCTCTTTCCTAGGAATGGATTTGATGCCAAAACCCTCAAAATCTTCCATGAGGTCCCACACCCTGTTCTTGTAGCACTTGAGTAGATCATTCTTGGTAGCATGTTGTCCCTTGACCTGTTTTACAATCAATTCACCTGTCACCGAAGACTTGCAAGTTCTTTATTCTTCTCTTGATTGCCTAATGCATCCCTTGCAATAAGGCTTCATATTCAAGCAATGTTATTGGAGCATGTAAACTGAAATCTAAAAGCTGAATAGTACTTTACTCCTTGAGGTGAAACAAGCATAACTCCACCTCCCGCACCTTGTTTACTCCTTGATCCATCAAAAACAGCTGCCATACCTCATTTTCATCTTTGTGGTTTGGCTTGGTGATGCTAGGAATAGGCTGATTTTGTTCGTGTATGCATTAGACTCCCAACTCAGATTCTTCTATTTCTTGATAAGGATCAAAAGCATGCACCTTGCTTACCCGTTCATCAAGAGTTAGATCCAGGATGCTTCCAACCTTAGTGTCAGCTTCATTAGTGTTTGGGTGATCTTCTTAATCAAATGCTGAGCAATTGGCATTAATCTGACTTGGAGTGTAAGGCTCAATATGGAAGTTTGCAATAGGTTCAGACCTGATTTTAGCCTTAGTTCCATACCTTGTTCTGAACAGCATGTGTGACCAATCAGCAGAAAAATATCCCCCAATCTTGGCTATGAAGTCCCTTGACAAGCATAGGGCAAAGAGTGGTGGAAGGTCTATGACTAATACATCTTGTAAAACAACAACATTTTGACATGCATGCAAGGTAAGACTCAAGTTTTTAATCACTCCAACTATTGCTACTGCTGTCCCATCTAGCTGCACTACCCCTTTGGATATTGTTTCATACTAGAGCCCTAGCTGATCAGCTATTTGTTTAGGCATCACTGAGCTACTTGCCCCGGAGTCTATCATGCAATTGTGCACTAGCTGATTTCTAATGATTAATGAAACATAGAAAGGAGGGGGCTTCAACATTTTACCTTGTTGTCCTCCATGATTCCCCTCAGGCTGGGCAGCATTTGTGAGCACTTTCTCTTGCATCTGAACTTGCTGATTTGAAGTTGGCTAGTCCTTCATGGCAGCTTGTAGCAAATCTCTTTGGCCTGGGATAGATAGGGATTCCCACATTGATATATTAACATTTGTCTTCTTCATCTGATCAATGATACTGAATGGTGATGAAGGATCTCTTTGCTATCCCTTTGCTTGTACATTCACTCCTTGCACATGGGCAGCAATAACTAGTATTTGAGTTGGTCTAGGAGCTGTTCTTGGCTGCCCTTGTGCATTTGAAATTGGATTTTGCTTGCCAACCATTTGTGGAGCCATGGAAGGTTGTGGATTGGTTGGAGCTAATGGTTTTTCTTCACCCAAATTCCTTCTTTTTGACCTTGTGTTGGCTGCAACACCTTGAGAAACTATTTGATTCATGCCACATAAATCTTCTACTTGCCAGTTGACCAATGTGGTGTCATTTGGGGCTGATTGCTGTTGGAATGTTTCTTGTTGTTGGTTGTTTCCTTGACTGCCTTCACCCTCCACACCAGCAGTTGTCACCATTAATGTTTGATTCAAAGCACCATTGAAGCACATAGATTTGTTATGAGGTTCATTGCATGGAAAACACCAATCATACTCTTGAGCAATGTTGTTTTGTGTTGGCACCAATGCCTTAGAGGCAGATATGGCATTAGGATTATAGGGCTGAAATGGTCTATTGGCAGGAGGCCTTGTTTGATTTGCATTTGCAGATGGATTAGGAGGTCTTTGTGGTTGGTATGGCTTCCTATTAGGCTAAGCTTGGGGCTAGTAAGAAGGTCTAAAACCTTGGGCTTGTTGCCTTTTGAGAGTAACCAGATCATTGCCTAGGTTTTGTAATTGCTTCATGACTTCTTGAAGCTCATTTGGGGAAATTGGAGATGAAATAGAAGATTCATTTGAACTCTAATTTCTAGGAGTGGGAGAAGGAGCCAAATTAGGTGCTTGATTGGTGGTTGGACTCTATAAACTTGGAAACAATGGCATGGGAGGTCTAAGGGCAAGTTTGCCCACTTGGATCAAACAATTTTCAGCCCTAATGGCAATGCTATAAGTGATAGGGATAGTTATGCCTCCCATGGACTGAATCAACGTAGAAATATTAGAATTTAGAGCTTTGAGATAGTAGAGAAAAGCACCTTCTGCTGTTGGCCTTATTGCCACTGGAATCCTTTCCCAAGTCTTTTGAAATCTGAAGTTGAAATCGGTAGCCTACTCATTGGGAGCTCTCTTGATGGTTGTTGCTCCAAAAGAGACAAATTGTCTCCCTTTTCTCCAAATTGCTCATGAAGTGCTATACATAGCTGATTCCAATTTGTGATAGAACCAGCTCCAAGGCTTCGAAACCATTGTAATGCTTTACCCTTGAATGAAGATGCCAACAACTTGAGAGCCACCGCATCTCATTGATTTCATGGATTACACAAAGGTTAGCAATATCTTTAACATGATCACCTGGAGTAGTCTGATTTTCTCCAGTGAAGTAGGGAATGTTCTTCAAGGTCTGTAATAGGAATTGGATGTTGTGCATTGAGGGCAAGTGGGCTACTTCCGTAAAGTTGACATAGGGGTTGTTTTGTGCCATTCTAATTGGTCTTAAAACCCTTGTTGACTAAATGAAAGGCCTATCGTGTGGAGGAGTTGAGAGAGTTCTATTTGGTGGAGATGGAGAACTTTGAATCCTTCTTCCTTTTTTCCTTCTTCTTGGAGATAATTGTAGATATTCAAACAACACTTCTTCTTCTCTAACTCTTGACCTTGTGGTGACTCTTCTCATGAGTTTTCAGGCCTGCACTGTTGAAACCAGTTGATTCTTCCCCTTGGAGTCACCAGATATGCAAATAATAGCTATTTTCAATTAAGAAAATTGTAGCAGATGCACATCAACTTTGTTGTAATAAAAATGATACCTCTAGTGTCCCACCGGGCGTGCAAAAATGTTGGTGCAAAATCACAAAGACCCCGGATGTTGATCAGATTTCTAGGTTGATCATACTAGCATCCAGTGTGATTACACAACATGGAATCCTTTCTCCAAGTGTGGGACTTGTAAAATGAGAAAGGAATCTCCAGAGAAGGTTGGTTCCTATTCCTCTGTTCAGATGCACATGAAAAATGCAGAGAGTTTACTCAAAACCTAATCTAACTTGCCAAGGAGATAGGGTAAGAAGATGCATAAAAATAAACCTAAGCTAACAGAGGTGATGCACCGAGGAATGAAGAACACCTATCTTGCCAATAAACATAGACCATTCAAATGTGATGCAAGATCATGCACAGATAACAAAATTTGTAGTGAAAGACCAAGAGGATGCAAATGAACACAGAGAGGGTTGAGAATCATCCACAGACATGTATTACTTACTCCAAAGATTGATACAATACACTACAAAATGCCAAGAGGCAGAGTCACATTATAGTTTCAAATGGGAGGTTCGAACTCCACAAATTCGCCTGATAAAGAGAAGAAGGGAGGAGCAAAACAGGAATGTTCAACCTTTAGAAAGAAGCCCCTCCTTACAATATATAGGAAGAATGAGAGAGGGAAGAGAGAGGAAATCCAGATCTACCCCAACCACTTCTAGGTTGCATTTAACTCATCTCATTATGGCAGAAGTGGTGAATCCTGGAAAAATGGTGGGTCGCACTGCTCAGCGAGAAACGGTGGGTTGTCTGTTGTATTAAAGCTAGTTGTTAAAACGTCACTTCTATCTAATATTACGTGCCAGAGGAGTTTCTAAATTTTCTCAATCCAAACTAAACTAAAATGAAATATTGACCCCGAAATTGTGCAGATAATTTTTCCAGCTTTCCATTGATATAAAGAACGTGAAAATCTGAGCTCTGGATCGAAAGATATGGCGATCTGAAGATTTAGGGCAAAAACAGGCAAAAACTGTTCGACGGGGAAATATTTGAGTTTTTCCCGCATTCTACCACTTAGATGACACGTGTTGGACTCTGATTCATTCATGGGTTCATTCTCTGAAAATTCCTTTTGGGCCTTTAAACTTGGACACATGGCACTATTTTATTGGTTCGAGTCTGAGGGGCGCACTTGGCAACTTTCAACCTTTTGACACGTGGCATGTTCTAATTCATTGGCGGCCCTTTCGGCTTTTCATGTCCCTCACGTCCCTTTGGCATGGCTATCCCAAACTACCTGGGAAAAAAATCTCCAAACCGCCTAATTCAGGCTTCTTTGTCCCTTTTTGTGGTGAAGACACGAGGCGAGATTTGATTGGCTCTTGGCTCTTTTGGCTTTTCGCGTCCCGCGCGTACTTTTGTCCCGGGTGTCCCAGATGAAAGTTCCCTGTTTCAGCTGATTTGGGTGGTTCACGTCCTCCACGTACCTTTGTCCCAACTATCCCAGACTATCTCAGACAAATTTCTCCTAACCGCCTGATTCGGCTGACTTGTTTGCTCTCAGCCGCGCGCCTTTTCACGTCCTTCGCGTCCTCCGCGTACTCACGGCCCAGATGTCCCAGACTTTCTGCACAACAGTTAGTCAATTTTTTCACCTTCGGCCAATTCTCCTTTTGCGTCCCACACGTCCCCACAGCCCGGATGTCCCTTTTTGCTGTGTGGAACCATCTGGCGGTTTTTTGGCCGATTCGGGCCCCGACGTCCCAACTGTCCCTAGTGCTGCCTTAGTCAATTTTCTCTATATTTCGGCCTCAAGCCTGGCTCTTTGCAACTTTTTCACATACTTTTAAAATGTTGGGTTTTCTTCTTGGACAGGAGGGTTAGAAAGAAACTGAGGGGACCCCAAAACATGATTTCAGGCCTTGAATCATTCTACTTGCTCGGGACTGACAATCTGATGCATGTTATCAAAATTACCTTGGGGGAATTTTGGATAACATTTATCATTTGATGAAGTAAATTCTTTGATAGGGGATTTATTTCAACAAGTACAACGTGAGGTGGATGCCTAGAATAAAATTTAATCATCCTTGAACAAAGACTTTGCAATCCTTGTACAACAATAGAAACAACATTTTTTTCTTTGGTGCAAGATGGGTATAGGTTATTCTTTCCTTCGTTCTTTATTATTTGTTATAGATTAGATGGTTTTCCAAGGATAGACAACACATTTATTGTGTAGTGATGTTAAGCCAGAAAATGACTAAGCCTAAAGTAGAAGATGAGTACTGTGGAAGGCACTATGGAGAAAAGTGCATAAGTGAACGTGTATAAGGAGAGATATGCTTGCATGTGGGAGTATAAAAGGGTTTAAGGGTTTAAGGACTTAGCCACATTTTAGTTAAAGGGTATCACATGCAAAACATGTGAAGTTGTGGATAAGCGTAATGATGACAAGGTTGTTACATGGAGACTTGAAGCTCAAGAAAAGAATATTCTAGGGAATCATTATGGTTACATGGTGTAAATTGAAGGTTGTTATGGATAGATAACATCCGCATGGTTTGAAAACTTGAGTATAACATGATATGATGATATTTGGCATGTGGGAATGCTTCTGGATTGATGATTAGGTGAGCTCCTATCCTATTTAGGGAGGCATTTAGATCTAGAGAAAGGGTGTTAGGCATTAGATGATGGAGATCAAGTATGTGTACATATGTGTGGTGTATAATATGTAATGGTTCTAAAGGGGTACTATATATTTTCTTGATTAGATCCATGGGGAGGGTAGAATGATGTAACTAATATGTTGTTGAACCTTTTGATGTAATCTGGCTATTGTAAACATCTTTTATTCAATATATGATTGGTTATTCATTATATATGAGTCTATTGACTTAAAACCTAGTGTATTTCATGTTACACATGGTACAGATCTGGTTCTTTTATGTCATTACAATGTTTACATTTATATCATGGTGCATTTATGCTAGATATAGTGTTTTTACTCTATTGTAGGATAAATACTTGTATTTCTATTTTTGTAACCAATCATCCATTAATAATTAAGCATTCTTACAAATCTCACATAAAGGAGGATCTCGATGCCTTCACGCACCTCGAGTGAGTTCCCAAATAATGTTGGGTGATATTCCAGAGTACTTGGGATTTAAAGGGAATAGGGAAACGAGACTATAAGACTCAGTTTAAATTTATTCTTTTATCCCATCGCTCGTACTACTCTAGATGGAGTTACAGGAAAATGGTGAAGGTTTATGTGGGAGAAACAAAGAAGTTGCATAAAATGTTAGTAGTGGAGGTTTGAACTATAGTTTGAGTTAGTAATGACATTTATTTGGTGCAAAAAGGAGGCAAAAATATTCATCATAGTACTTAAATAGGATGGAAATATTTCAATTCTCCACACGTTTCCCATCCTGTCATCATAAATGCTCATGCCACTTGTCCTTCTCAAAGAAAGGTGACACATGCCACTTACTTGTCCATTATTACTCCTTGATTCCCCACTTTACTCCATGAGACTTGATTTGACATCCTTAATAAATGCATTGGGAATGGGATTTTTATTTTTCCATATTAAATAAATGCATTGGGGAGTTCTAAAAAAGTTAATATTTGTAATAAGGATGAGTACACTTCACCTTGCTAGCTCAACTTTCTACTAATCTTGTTGGCACTCCACCTCCTGCATTTGAAGAGAAATTGTGATTAATGCACATTTTAATAATTGACATCTCTAACCTTTATTAAATGCATGAAATAAAACATATTTTTGTATTTTTATGATATTAGGGGAAGAGGATCGAAACTATGATCTTCTCCCTTTATTTGAATTTCCAAAAAAACTACTCATGGTAGGAAGAGCTAGAGTCTTCCACTAAATCATATTATTTACAAAAACATGTCCTTAGTGAAAGTTTCCTTATCCTGAGATTGTTGATACATCCTCATTCTATGGTCATTCACCAACAAATTTCTCTTGTCACCATCAACTGGAAACAACCTCATAGATCCATTACCATAAAAAATTTCAATTTGATAGGTTCCTAACCATCTTGTTCTTAATTTTCCTTTTAATTGCTGATACTTTAAGTCAAAAAGTAAGACAAATTATTCTTCATTGAACCTTCTATTTTTAATTTGTGCATCATGTCAGGATTTTATCTAATGTTAAAGGATTTCAGTTTGTTGTTATTCCTTCATCCACATTTCATCAAGTTCACTCAACTATGTCACTCTCTAATGTTGAGCTTCATCCAGCTCAATTCTAATCTTATGTGTTGTCTCGCCATGTTTATAACTCAAATTCTACAAGAAGTAATGACTTCTTCCCATATACCAATTCATATGGGGAAAAACTAGTGGTGGTATTGTATTCCCAAATACCTTGAGATAGTCTTGCACACAATTTTTCCTATCTCGCATTGATGACAACCTTAGTCAAAATATTTTTCCAATTCCCTATTTATGACTTCCACCGCCCATTAGTATGGTGATGATTTCCTATGCTTGATTTGGTAGATCTTCAGGAAGGCTTCAATCATGTTGGACATGAACTGAGGTCCTTGATCAGATATAATGTCTCTGGGAGCTCTGAATCTTAGCATAATTCTATTGTAAAAAAGTTCAGATACATCATCCTCATTGGTAGATGTTAGTTCTTGAACCTCGTCCCATATTGTAACATAGTCGGTGCATACTTGGTAGATACTCTTTCCAATAGGATGGGGGGTCAAAAGGCTCAAAAAAATCAATTCCACACTTCTAAAATTGACCTAAGACTAGCTAAGGATTGAGGGGAATTTCTGTAGGCAACATAGGCTTCCCCATTCTTTGACATGCATCACATTTCCATACATATTTCTTTACAGAATTTTAGAGAGAGGGCCAGTAGTACCTAGCTCCAAGAACCTTGTGAATTATCCCATTCACTAAGTAATTTCCTCCAGGTTCATCATGACAAGCTCTCAGTATGTCATACACTTCATCTTCTTGAACACACCGTGAAGAATCATGTCAGGACAACATTTAAAAATAATTCCATTGCACCATTTATATGTAGCACTATTTTTGACTAATATTTTACATTATTTACTAGTAAAGTAAGATGGAAACTTCCTTGTAGTTATATAGTTGGAAAGATCATAAAACCATAGAGGATGTGTTGATACTGCAAACAAGTTCTCATCTAGAAAGTGATCTTGGACTGCCTCCTCTTCTCCTGAAACATTCAATCTCAAAAGGAAGTCAACAATAACATTGGCCTTTCCAAGCTTATCAATAATAATCACGTTAAATTCTTGCAAAATAAGTAACCACCTAATCATTATGCCCCTAATACTAGTGTGTTATTTAAATATCTTATGGATGAATGATGTCAGTGTGCACAAATATTTTTATCCAGTAATGTAGTGTTTGAATTTATTTAGAGAGTAAACAACAACTAGAAATTCCTTTTCCGTAGTGGTGTAGTTTCTCTCTATGGGGGTTAGATTTTTGTTGATGAAATAGATGGAATACATTTGGTCTTCCTCATCCTTTTGTCCAAGAATAGATCCCATTGTTGTGTTAGAAGCATCAATGTGAATATGAAAAGGTTTTCCCCAATTAGGTCCTCTCAAAACTAGGACAAGTGGTCAATTTCTCCTTTATAATTTCAAAATCTTATTAACATTGAGGAGACCATTCAAAAACACAGTCCTTTTCTAGCAGAGAGAACATGGGTGCAACAATCTTACTAAAATATTTTATGAACTATCTATAATATCTTGCATGTCCAAGGAAACTTTTGATATCAGTTTGATTTGTTGGTGTAGGAAATTTAGTAATGACTTATATCTTTTTAGGATCAACTTGGATACCCTTAGCAGAAATATGATGACCCTAAAAACTCCTTGATCAACCATTATAAAAAAATTCATAAATCAATGAGAGTTAGTGTTTCTCACATCTTGTTAACACTTTTTCAAGATTATGAAAATATTCTTCAAAAGTAAACCCGTGGCCAGTAAAATCATCCATATAAACTTCAACACATTCATTGATGAGGTCTACAAAAATATCTAAAACTTCTCTCAGAAATGTGACAGGTATGTTACAAAGTGTAAATGGTTGTCTTATATTGATCACTAGGTGCTATACTGATTTGGTTATATCCACTGAACCCATCTAAGAAGGATAAGTATTTCTTACTTTCCAAATTTTCCAAAACCTAGTCAATAAAGGGAAGGGGAAAGTAATATTTCTTGGTGGATTTATTAAGCTCCCTATAATCTATATAGATTATCCACTTACCATTTTTCTGAGAACTATAATGAGTGGTGATACCCATTGACTATCAGATATCGGATAGATAAATCCTACCCTCAACAATTTTTCTATTTTATTCTTGAAAATGTCTCTAAGTGTTAGATTAATCCTACATTATGGTTGTCTGACTAGTTTAACATCCTTAGTGTAAATATGATGAGTGCAGATGCTTGGATGAATCCCTTTCATGTCATTATAATCCCAAGAAAATATTTGAATGATTCCTCAAGATATCAATGACCCTAGTCTCTTGGCTATCTTCTAAATTATTACCAATGGTCAGTTCTTTTCCTATCTCAACAGTTACTTGTTTAGTGTCTCTCAAAATGGAAAGTTTTATTTCAGAAATCAAATAGTTCAAGGGACAAGCATGAGGTTGTAGCATGTGAAGAATAGTCATGTTTTCAAGGGATACAACCTTGGCTAAAGGAAAATGAAAATCAGTGGTTGTATTTCCATGGTAACCATAGATATCTTCACAATATTCAATAGAAATGTCACTTACCAAGGCATTGTTTTCTCCGAGTTCAAAATAGTCATTTCTGTAGCTACATTTTGGGTTTCTGTAGCCATTTTATCATCTTCATCAAACATTGGGTATGGCTTAGAAATTTATTCCATATGATTTTTCATTGCAATGGTGGCAAAATAATAAGAACTTATGCTGCTGGTATCTGAAAAATCTACCTACACATATTCACAAACATCCACATATGGCTGGGCAGGAGGATAAAGGGAAATATTCTTTTCTTTTTTCCCATTTAAAATAGTCATTTTTCCTGACCTACAGTCAATGTATGTAACAACAGTAGCTAACCAAGGTCTTCCTAAGATGACTGGGTATCCTAACTTTCAAGCTTTAGGTCTGTAAGACCATAAAATCTACAGGATACTCCAAGATTCAACCATGACCATAACATCCTCAATTACTCCATCTGGTACAACAATATATTGATCTACCAATTGGAGGATGATATTGGTTGGCCGCAATCCTCGTCAAGGACAACCAATCAAACATATCTCTTATTATGAAATTGATGACAACACAAAGATCCACTAAAAATTTAGATATTTACTGACCATTCAAAAAAATAGTAATGATTGGACTTCCAGGATCCCCATCTTTTGGTGAGAGATATTTTCTAGCTAGAAGTTCAACTATATTTCCTTCTACTTTAACTGTTTTTGGGTATTTCCTCTTCCTTCTTGGTGTTTTTATATAATGGTTTATAAAGGTTTGGTTTAATTGGATAATGTACCTTATTTCTCTTAGAATTGGGACCTCAATGTTCATATTTTCCATCTCTTGAACTAATGTTGTTTCTTCCTCAATCTATATTTCTTTTAATCTTTCTAGAAAAGGAGTTACATGTGCATTCTTATATTTCTCCTGGTTATTCCTAGCATTCTTATATTTCTCCTGGTTATTCCTAGTGTCTCATGCTTATGGAACATATCTAGTTTCCTCAGTTTCCTCAGAGTAACCTATCACTTTACTCAAGTATTTCAATGATAACTATAGGAGGATTGTTCATTGTTCTTCTAGATCTCATCTACAAGTTGTTAATCACATTTACCTACATTGTATCACCTTGTCATGCTTCATTAATTGAATTCTTTTGTTGATTTTTTAGTTTGAGATAGTCTGGGATGGGAGTTGATTTTGTTTTTTTTTCCCTTGTTTATAATGTTGTTGGAGGAATTAAATCTTTTTGTTGTTTTATAAACCTCCTTAGACGATTAGAATTTTGTCGAGTGCCCATTGTTGGTTTGGCCATGGTGATGCATTGGCTAGTGGTGCCCAACCTTGTTGATTATATGAAGGCATCCATAGTGGTGGTTATGGGTAAACCATCCAATTTGGTGGTGTCTAATCAGGTTGTCCCAAGTTAGTGGAGGATCCTGATTGGGCCATGACATCATCTAGGGGTTTTGAGTAGGTCTAGGGGCATAAGAAGACTGGTTATTTGATCTTTACATGAATTTTACCTCTGCATTTTCTTGAGTTATGGCATTTAATATTTCTTTTAGCTGAGGTAGGAGAGTAAAATGGTTGGTATCATGGTTAGGGACATCATAGATCAGGCACATTTCTGTGATATCCAAAGGACATTCTTTCAAAGGATGTATTTTCTTGCATCTAGGATAGTATATGTCTAAAGGATCTTTTACAACATTGTTCTTAGCTTTTAGCCCATCTATGGTTGAAGTTAATTGTGACAAGATGTTTGTTTTCATGTTGGCCATTTCCTCTAGAAGTTATGAGGTACATAGGGCATTTTTGATGTTTTCCTTCATCTAAGGCTTCCCCTCATTCTAGAGTAGCTCCTACATAACTCAAAAATCTGTGCCATGGAGAGTTTTTATACATCACCTCCTCACATGAGATGGAGAGATTATTTAGTTTCTTCATCAAGTAATTTAAGGAAAAATATATTAGTTATTTATGTATTCAACTCATAACCACTTATCCTATGGATAAAAAGAATTATGTTCAAATAATCCTATAGATTTTCATCCTCTTTTTGCTTCATCTAAAAGAATTATTTCCTCCTATCTCTTCCCCTGTAGTATTCTTGGTATTTTTCCAAAAAGGAAGTATCCATATACTCCCATGAATGAATGGAGTTAGAGACAAATCCCAAAAACCAACTGATGGCAGATTCTTTGAGGGTGGAAGTAAAACATTTGAGTTTCTGGTTATTTGTTTTGTAGTCATATGTTTGGAAAAGGACTTTGAATTCAAACAAGAATTGGTATGGATATTCTATGGAAATTCCTTGAAAGATAGGGAGAATGGATGGGGAAATGTTTTTCATATTGCATCATCATCCTCGTTTAAGACAATGGGATAAGTAAAGTTCCTACCCAAGGGTCTATCATCATCATTTCCATTGTCTCCCATTTCAAAAATTTGCTCTCAGGTTTTAAATAAGACAATGTAGACTATTCAATATCACTTTTAGGCATTGTATTATATTTAGTGTCACTCTTAGTGTTTACTACATGTGTTTCGGTTGGAGATATTATTTGCATATAGTGGGGTATAAATATCCCTTGAGTGTCTCGTAGCTTGTGCATCAATATTTCTTGTATAAGAAAGGCTTAAGATTCTTACTAGTTGCATATCTCAACTTCACTAACACCCATAACATATAATGTGAATAGAATGATGTGTTATACTTATGGTTTCCTTCAAGAACGGTGTCAACAATTATGGGTCATTGAACTTCAAATAATTTAATTAGCTTGTTTAAATGTTGATGTCATTATGAACCAGTGGCTATGTCCTAGCTTGTATGTAAAAAATGAATATGAAACTCAGTTCTATGGTGGTTCTCTGTAACATTCCCATTTTAAGACTTTAGAAACAAGGGATTTTTTATTACATAATGTTCTCTGTTCTAAATAAAGAATTATTTAGAACACACATTCCATGCCAATCAATCTCAAATAAATAACCATATGTAGTTGTAAATGACTCGGTGATCCACCGATCTATTCATTTCATAACTTGGTGATCTATCGATCTATTTATTTCATAACTCGGTGATCTACCAATCTATTTATTTCATAACTCGGTGATCTACCAATCTATTTATGTTAACTTTAAGTATTGAATACTTATCATATACTTGGTTTTCCTACCCTAAAATGGGTACTGAGTGATCTATTTAAAGAACATATCTAAATATTTGTTACTAATATTCATCTGATATCATGTTGCTTTAAACTAGGTGACATAGGACAACACAACCAACAACTTGTGATACTTTGGCCAAAGATTTTCAACATATTGTTTATGTCACTTTTCCTAGATGACATACTTGTCATTTCAGAATACGTCCTTCACCTCACTCCTCTGTTATAAAAATGGTATTTACCGACTACCGTTAGTCCACTTGTCAAATTTTTGACCCTGGTTAGAAACATAATTTAGTATAGGAATACACTCATAATGACTTATGTTATATGGGCATAATTGGTTGACCTAAGTCAACCGGATGTGCCAAGGTACCTGAGCCATTCAAAGCTACTACCTATCCTAAACATGCCACTAACTTGACCTAGAGAGAAATGAAGTTCAAATCCTTATTTTTGTGTAGATCCAGATGATCAATGCGAAGGGTATTGCCACATGTCAATCGTAATGTTGTATCCTCGAGAAAATCCATGTTTTCTCAAAAGTACAAATCCCGTAGTTGGCATTTGGCAAGATCCTATAGAAAGTACCTCATCGATATGTACATACCCCAAGGAGGTTTTTAATACATTGTTAATTTGGATTATTACTTGATTAAAACAACCCTGCTAAACCCTAATCCAACACTCCATAATTTCTTTTCTAAATTTGATTCATTTAGTCATTAAAGAACTTCCTTAACTTATGATTGCTTTCTAGGTTTGTTTTACTTGGCTTAACAAGTAGTTAACCAAAACAAGACAACAATATCATAAGTTCCATTAAATATAACTTAATCATTCAAAGAAGGTGTAGCAACCAAATAGGTTCAACTAGAGGTAGACTTTATAAGAAATGAAGTCTAACGATTAACGATCATATCACCATTCTTTGGGTTACATTTATTTTAGTGAGGAAGAATCTTCCTCTACATGATTAAGTGTTAGGGTTTGTCATACCCTTCTTATCTTTCACAATTTCTATAGTTTTACTACATATTCATTACACATTCCAATACTATGTTAGAATTGTTTAGATAAGATTGATATCTTATGTAACTTAACAAGCTGCATCTTAATAAGGGAATGAATTATATCCCTTTAACGAACTGGATCAATTTTATCCAAATTAAGCATATAATAGATATGAAAAAATCATCAAGATAGTTTCCCCATCCTCTTCATAAATACAAGGTAATTTACAAAACCAATGCAAGTAAATATCAACTTTCAATTCATCATTATAAAACTATACATTACAAGACTATGTATTTTAGGCATGTTGTACAACAAACAACCTCTATCCTAAAATAATACAACTTTTATTTTTCAATACAATTCAAGAATGAATCGAAACTCTTTACATAAGGTCCATAATTAAATAATCCCAATACAACATGAAATTTCTTGTCTTCTTTTATCACTTACGGTGTCCATCTGCAAAATTGCTAGTACAGGTCAGTTCAATGAACTGAGCATGATAAGCACTAAGCATTAAAGTAAAGTGCATTCCACTAATTGTTTCATAAAACAAATCTACTTTTATGAAACAATTAATAGGCATCATACAAATAATCATAAGTAATAACATCCAGAAAGAAGAACAATTAAGAGAGTCTGAATTCATTATCATGAAAAGAGCATAGTATAATCTACAACATCAAAATTATATCACAATACTTAATTAATCCTATCAATCACTTTAAACAGTCAACAAGTCTTGTCATTCAATTATTTCATAAACCCATAGAAATAGAAATACACTTTTATCTTTTCCAAGCAGCAAAGAGGTTAGTTACAACATAACTCATATTAGTATGCTTCATCTTTCCATATAATCAAAGAAGAGAATCAATACATATCTAATTCTCAGACACAATTCCTCTGAAGGAAAGAATCAGGTTTAGAACACACATCACTACCTCAGTCCAAAGATGACAAAATAAGGAGTCCTTAAATAAAGAGGCAACAACCAAACAAGAATCCCAATTCAATCCAAGCAGATTAAAACAGTCTAACTGAAATTTTTACTAACTTCAGTATATTAGTAGTTTATAATTCAAAAAGGTCTATAGCCAATCTTTCCAAAAATCCAAGCTATACTCAAATGAAATAAATCTCTTAACCAATCCACAAGAAAATTCCCATCTCAGAAGAGAATCAATAAAAGAGAAGTTTGGTCAATGAACTTATACAAGTACATAAAAAGGATCTCAAACCAAAAGGACCCAATCCATATTTCATTTCATTTATACTATGAAATGAAATCCATTATCTAATACAAACTTAGAAATTCTCTAGTTAGTTCCCTAAAGAGAACACAAAACTAAATGCCTAGTTAAAGATATGCACATTGCATCTTTCCAATCAAAACTAGTAAGTTGGTTATCCTATTTCCATTCACCAAGCACAAGTAAAAATTCAAATCTCAGAAAGAAATACATAGTACAGTCCTTAACTATATATTGTCCCCAAGAGAACAAAATTCTTTCTCTATAAAACTTGGAGGTTTAAACAACCATGCAATACAGGAGTAGAAGTCCTTTAATCATAAAATATTACAATATCAAAGCGACTCATGACTCAAATAATGCATTCCCATTACAAATCATTAATCAAAAAATGTAAATGAGAAGGAAGTTCGTAATCCCAGATACGAGAAACATTACCAAACATCCAGTTTAGTGAAACTGTATCCTTTCAAACCACATACAGTTAATATTTTTAAATTCAACATTCAACTAAACCCAAGAATTAGATGAAAGATCGGAAGAAAGTAAGAAACTAAGTAATTCATTTAAGAAAAACATTGTCCCCTACTACTTCTAACTGAACAGACTCATCACCAACCTCTTTGAGTCCCAGCTAACATATTATGATAGGTATGATTTTTTTTCATCATCAAAGAACAAGAAGGAAGTAAATAATAAATTCCAAAAATTCTTCCATCGATACGATTGTCCCAAAACATGTCGTAATTCTAAACCATTTATTTCAAAAATAATATAGTCAAGTTTGAGAACACAAGTGTGGTCTTAAAGGTAGAATCCATTCAAAAATTCTTTCTCAAAATATAAAGAAAGGAGACCTCAAAATAAGTTACATGGTCCACCTTCGACCAAACAAAACTCACAAGACCCCCCTTCGTAAGACAATCATAAAAATGAGGTGAATCACTATAATCCTTAATACCCACTAAACTCGAATACCTGAACAAAGTTAAACACGTCAATTCCAATACAAGATCAATAAAACCAATAAAGGATACCTTTACTAAGTCAAATATGAGCTTCAAACAAAATTTATAACAATACAAGCTCAAATACGAGTTTATAACGAAACCCATGGCCCTAATAAAAGCTGAGAATAAACACCAACACTATATTACGGGTTCAAGAATTTTTGTTTCCGTAAGGAAGAATAAAAATCTAGTTCAGAGCTCAAGAACAGGACACAATGCAACAACTTAATAGCAAGTTCGGTATTCATAAGAACTATATACCAGTACAATTTTTGAATACAAAAATTCAACCAATAGTTCAGAACTACACAAAGTTCCTACACAGTCCAAAACAAACACAAGGTCCCAATATAACTCATACAAATCTTGAAGCTTTAATACAAGACTAAACAAAGATTCATAACCCAACTAGAAGCTTGCCAGTTCATTCCACATTAGTCTCAAGTGCTAGAAACAAAGCTTCAAATATAAGAAACAAAGTTTAATAGAGCTTCAAGTACAAGTTACAGAGTTTTAATACAAATTCACATGCAAACCTCTAACAACTAGTTCAGAGAAAGTTCCCAAGAACTACCATTAACAACCAAGAATTTATATTCCAAAACCCACATAGATTTCATGAAAGCATGCAAGTAAATAACCAGACATATTATGCAAAAATATATCTCCAGTGAGCAGATTTATTTTTATGAATCATTTAGAAGAAAGCAAGAAATATTAATGGGTAGAGCCTATCATGCCTGATAGTGCCACTACCGATTCAAAGAAGACTTCCAGCTGAGTTTCCAACACCCCTTCTTCTCCAAGCAAGATCAAACAACAATAATATTTTTCACAATGCCTCTTATACATTCCTCGAACCGAAAATAGATCAAAGAATTCAAAAATAGCCACTAAGTGCAAATTAATCTGCTGGTTCGAAAAACTAGATAGCTCCCGCAGAGCAAAAATCACGAACCATGAAAAGTAAAAATCCCCAAATAAATCCACCATCATTCCTTCCAAGATGGTTTTGACACTTAACCGAGGTGAATTAATGACATTTAATTACATATTCCTGCCTATCTCTCCTTTCCACCACCATCCAAAGTTGGTGAGACCACATTGAACTTCCACATGCATTTCTAAACTTAGTGATGCTTCCATGTAGGTTCCTCCAAATTTCACTAGCCCATGCCAAACTCGAAGTACAGCCATGCCTTAATGCCAAATCAATCAAAATCCCATCACATTAAAAGCTTAGGAATCTCCGTTTAGCTCCCACTTTCCAATCAACCCATAGGTTCCCTCTCATACCCATTAGTTTAGGATAGATAGAATTTATTAGGTTAGATCTTAGGTTAGTTTACAATATATAACCTGAGGATATAACCTCTAAATAATAAATTTCCACCTTAGGTTAGGATGTAGATTAACCAAAACAATAGGTTAGAAATAACTTATAATCCCTTAGGTTATTTCCCCTTTTCATATTAACTTAGTGTTAACAACTTAGGTTAGGATGTCATCCAACCTAGAGTGGTGTAGAAAGAGTTAGGTAAATTACCTGAGTCTTGAATCTCTTTAGGATAGACCTTATAGATATAGGGCACATTTTTCTCTCTTTCTCCAGAATCCTAAAGCATGTTTCCCCTAACACCATTAAGGTGCCTGCAAGGGTCAATCAAGAAGAGTCGAGCACAACACAAAACAAAATGTAGGAATGGTCTTTTGAGATAGTAAATAATTTGCAACAAACACAATTTTAGTCTCTGTTAAGTCTCTTAATCAATGAATGCCAATTTTTCATTCAGTTTCGATAAGAAGATTTAAGACATACCTTGGATCAATGGATCTAAGGATAAGTCCAATTACAAAGGATAAGTTTGTAACCATTCAAACCAGATTACAACTTACTCATAAGAAGTGAAATAGATTATTGTAAGCAACAACATACCAACCCTACAATCAAAGAGAAAAATCATTTATCCATGACAAGCATGATTTTTCAACATCCATAAAACATACATTTGTCCTTAAAATCACATGCGAACGCTTGCAATGCAAAAGAGGAATATAAAAGTTTGACAAGGTTACATTCTCTCTTTTTTGAGGGGTTTCAGTTGGTATTTCTCTCTACACTACGAGAAGTAAATATAATTATTTGATACTAAAATGAAAGACAAAATTCAAGAAATGTGTTGAATCTACTTAAACACCGTTGTTGTAATAAAATTGCTTCAAAAGGAAATTCTTAATTGAATTGAAATTCTCACATGAAATAAATAACAGTAAGGAAATATACTAAATCAAGGAAACATAATACTGCATTCAAATAACCATTCGAAATAAGATACTAAAACTTAAACTTATCAGAAATAAATATTATGTACAAAACATAAATCCTCCAATCTCCTTAGTTGAGTGGGTCCTTTCTCTCCTTCAGGATTGACATACTTAACACCAATGGATACTCAAAAAAACATATAGATTATATTGATTCAAATAATTTCATAACATACTCCATCATAATACTGAAAGTAACTATCAACTGATATATAAAAATTGTATTAAAAACTACTAACTATGAAACAATTTCAAGAAGGTGTCTTATAGACACAATCAATTACAAAATGTGCCACAATTGTAGGCAAAAAATTTAACTAATAATATCCTCATAAATTCTCAATGACATCCTATAATATATCTAAAAACAGGGTCCTCATTTATAGGCTATTATGAGATAATCCTTCAGAATGGCAGGGTGGCAAAGGACTTGGTCTTCTTGACTATGACTTGATCAAACTTGGCCAAAAATCACTTTATAAACCTGCACATGTCATCACATCACTCACACATGAAGTTAGTGTTAATTCCTATGGTCATTAGTTCACATGAGACAAGATAAGGAGAAATGCATCAATCTTACATTGGATAGAACTATGTAGAAAATTCTATGTGCATTAATTAACATATTTATGGGAAAAATATGTAGTTATATGGATGATATAATAAGTCAATTTATGCACTCATCATTAGTATGTTGTTGGGACTATAAGTCATGTAACAAGATTTGAAAGGATTAAGATTAGTAATGACCATTAAGGTTTTACAATCATATTCATACTTTAGACATTGATGTAGTGTTGAAGGGATAAAACACATAATGTGTATCCAAGGGCATCCTAACAATATGTTATACCAAAACTCTCCTTCGTGAGATATAATAGTTCATGAAGAATTTTAACACCTACTTTGATGGGTGAAATGATTGTGCCTAGTGTGGGGGAGAAGGTGTCATTAAAAGCACATAGTACAAAGTGTGATTAAGTAACAAATGTTGATATCAATAATAATTTCATCCACTCATCAAGATAAGAATCATCAATTTCTTCATTCCTTCTAGTACCCTATTATGGAAATATAGCCTAGAAGATTTATATGACTTAATCATGCCCAAAATTGAAATGTCTAATCAATAACTTCACTATAAATTTACCTTGTTCTCTCATATTAGTTTCAAAACCAATAAAACCTTCATCCAATGCAAGACACAATAATCTCAATGTTCTCACATTCTATCAAATTATCTATTTCACTAGATTCTTAACAAATTAATGAAATAGATAGAGGGTGATAGGCCAAGGAGAAATACATGTTTGTGGTGTCGGTTAAAGGTTATGCATGCATTTTGATTTCTTGATCCAATGTTGATTGTGAGAGTTTCCTTTTGGATAGGAATAATTACCTGTAAAGCTCAGAAACAATACCACCAGATAGAGTTAAATAAAATAATGAGTGGAATACCTAGCAGAAGCTAGATTTGGGAAGTGTGATGCTTCTTGAATAGGATGTCAATCAAATTTTATATAATAGTATTAATTTTATCCAAAATAAACATGAAATAACAATCTTATTAGAATTGAAATGATTTAGGTATCTTGTCAAAAAAATAAGACAAGTCAAAAAAAAGGTGATTCAGGTCAAAATAGGTCAAGTGATGGGTTGGTATTGGGTTACGGTTTTGTGTGGTACATGCTCAGTAAATATTATGAGTGATTATGGGTTGTTAGGGAATGGGTATGAGCTCATTGGTTTGAGGTTTGTTGATAGAAATAGTAATTGATGTCGGTTGTGTGATCGATGCCAATTTGGTAGGATGACCGACGTCGGTTAGATAACTAGCGTTAGTTGGAGAAGTTAGTAAAAGGCTCTTAGAAACTAGTTTCCAAGCTCTGTGATTTCTCAGAGGCTAGAAATGGTGAAGGTGAGGTCGTAAAATGGCCTTAGTGACTCAGGGATGACTAGGAGAGGGTGAAGATAGGTGAAAGGGCTAGATATGGTAAGGTGATAGGTTGGTGGGAGGAAGGAGGTGTATGGATGTATCAAAAAAATAAATTACTGAGAGGAATGATGATCTTACTGAAAGAAAATAGAGATAACTAAAGAGATGTTAGGTACTTACTAAAGAATGGGTCTGGAGAGTGTAGGTGATGAAAATAATGATAGAAGAGATCTATAGAGACGGGAAATTGTGTATACACTGTGGAATTTTGAGCCTCTATGCTTCTCTATGTGAATCTATAATCATGAAGAAGGTGATGGATGCCAATGGTTGTTGGTAGTGCTCTCGGGTGCTTTCCTTTTCTTGAGTGCTTTAGACATTTGAGTTCTCTAAGTCTCTATTTGTGTGATATCCTTGAATCGAATGACCAACCTTAGGAAATGATTTTGGAAACATATTTAACCTAATTGGTGATGGTTAGGGGACAAACATCGGTTGAGATATAACCGCATCGGTTAATGTGGGAATATCTAGGTTAGAAACAAATAGCTTGATTGTTGTTATTTTGGTGTGGTCTTCAATCTTTTTCGAGTCTCGAGTGATAGATCATGGAAGGATGAGTAATAGTCCTCTTAGGTTTGTTAATAGGAGTTAAGTCTAGGTTTAGACTAAGTCCTAGTTGGTTATGATAGGATTAGACTTGTTCTTAGGTAATTAATGGGGTTTGAGTGGGTTATGGAGTGATGTGGATAGGTGAGTTGGCTGGGTGAGGTGGTCAAGTGAGGATGTTAATTAAATTAATTAAGGTAATTAATTCAATTAATCATGTGCACTATGGGATATGAATAGGTAAGGTATGGTTAATTTAATTAACGGGGTTATAAGGGTAGTATGACCTAATTTTGGTGTCTACATTTATCCCCTTTTATCACATATCTTGTATTGATAAGTGACTTAAGGTGATAGTAGGGTTTCCCAAGTGTGGTTGAAGGTGATCCCCTCAAACAAGGAATTGATGAGGTGTTATATAGAGTCGGTGAGTGGTTTGATAAATGTGTAGTTGGTGTAAGTTAAGGTAGGTGGGGAAGGGTATGGGTACTTTGGGTAAAGGGTAATGGTCAAATCAGGTAATAAGTAATGGGCCAGGGTCAAATTGGGTAATGGGTAATGGAAATCAAATGCATGCACATGTATAGACTGCAACACGGTACCAGGTTGAAGAGCTTACAAACTCTACATCGTCTAAGGTTGATAGGTTAATCCAAATAAGGATGAAGTGATTCAGGTATCCAGGGTATGGATAGGGTCCGGAAACACAACATAGGTTAGGTGCAAGAATTTTTAGGTATGATCTGATACACCACGGGTTTGGTCGGGATAAACAAAACGATAATAGGCAAGGTATGTTTCTTAGGTTAAAACAACATAGGTTTGCAAGGTATAATGACTACATAAGTTAAATGGTCAAAAAAAGTAGGTTAGGTCTAAGTAAATAGGTTGTGGCATGGGTAAGGCCAAGGTATAGGTAAAATAACAAATCCCTAAATGTAATTAAGGAATTGTATGGGTAGTTGAGGCTTGTGGGTAGGGTCTATGAAGTGTTGGTAAGGCCAAAAGTTATGGGACAATAATGAGGTTAGGTCAAAATAGGAAAAACGTGGAGGAAATGGTACTAGTAGATGACCGATGTTGGTTATAAGGAAATCGACATTGGTTTGGTATGACCGACATCGGTCATGTTGGGTTAGGGTTATAAATTTGAAATTCCATATTTTACGGAATAAGTGTTGTTTTTCAAGTTGAAAAAATTACATAACCGAGTTACTTGTGCATTTGTTGGGAGGAAAAAGAAAATGTATTTTTCTAGGTTGAGGTGGATGTGACTGAGTGGTGAGAAGAGTCGGGTAGATGGGGTCACTAGATCAGTTGGAGATGTGTGATTGAAGGAGAGGTTTGAGATAGATTTTGGTAAGGCGGAGGTGGGAGAGGGGTCAGGTGGACCACTTACACAAAGGAAATATGTGCCACCACGTAGATGTCGTCGGGATGAGGTAGGAGGAATTTTATAGCTTGTTATTTGCTCCAATTATTTTTTACAATGAATAAATTTTGGCGGGAATGTTAATTTTAAAATGTGGGTGAAAAATAGATGAAATATGGGGGATGATGTAAAATATAGGCTAAGTAGGGGGAGAAATAAATGTGGGGTGTAAGTGTTTGGGATTAAGTAAGGTTGTAGGTTATTTTTGTCAATTTTTAAGAAATAAAGGAGGGGGTTTTGGTTTTGGGGTTTATACTAGAGACCGACATCGTTAAGGTTTGGGTGATGCTGGTCAGCTATAATCGACATTGGTCAAGCTAATGTGACAACACCGGTTAATCGGAACCCATGTCGGTCAAAAAGAACCTGGTGACAAGACATGTGACCAACACCGTTAGGGTGAAAGAGGGAAAGGGGTAAGAAGTGTTATGTATGAAAGGAAAATAGGTCAAGAAGGGGAAAGTAATGACTCGTTATAGAGGGGTAAGGATAAAATATGATCTCTGGCTAGATGGGATAGGTGAGTAGGGGAAATAATGTGAAGGTAATGATTCATGAATGTAAAAGGTAGGAGGTTGGTATGTAAATTAGGTAAATGATGTAAGCGGGATTGATGTGATTAGGTATGTTGTTGGGATTAGGATTTAATTGGATGTAGTGAGGTCTTAACAATGTTGTGTTTTGTTCAATACAAAGCTAGGGACCATATATGTATGTGGGATGAGTATAATCATTATTGGTAGATATGCGGTCGAGTGTGACTATAGAAGAGTGGGAGAATATAACTAAAGTTGGATTTATTGGGATCCAATGCTATAGGCTTGTAGATTGAGATCCTAGTTTGATGGTTACACTCATCAATAGATGGGATTCAGTGACCAACACTTTTCATTTATCAATGGGTGAGATTACTATCACCTTGGAGGATGTATACACGATCCTATAGCTACCGATTATGGGTGAGAAAGTGTATTTTATTTCTTCAGAGGCCTCCATGGAGCCTATAGTGGCTATGTTTTGGGAGGTGATGGGTGAGATGAGGTACCATAGTGCAAGCCTTAGCTAGGGAGATATATGCAACCCATCCTTAGGAGATGAGGTTGGTTGTTTTGATGATGGAGGCGGTATGTTGTTTCACCTTATTAGATTATGAAGGTGGTATATTCCCACAAGTATTGATGGAAGTTCTTGAAGATATGATGGAGGAGTGGATATGTTTTGCATGGGCACCAACATTCCTGGTGCATTTGTACATGGAGTTGTGGGCCTATGGGAGGTTGTGGTGGTTTAGTTTGTGTTTCACTTTTCTTATGCATTACTTGGCATATGAGCACATCATATGTGTACATCCAATTGGTTTTACCCAAATTGATTAGTTCGGTGGTGGCTTGGTTAGATTCAGATATAGATGGTGGGTACCAGTTAGTGGGCAACATAGGGTTACTAGGGCCAAGCTTGATCTTTCATAGTATAGGAGGTTGGTGGAGGGATTTTATGGTATGGATATATTTTGGAGGCCATAAGTTATCTATCCCTCATACATGAACATGGTGAAGGAGTTAGAGGAGTTACAACTGTTGAGGTGGATACATGGGCATCGTGCTTGCAAGCATGAGATGATACATATAGATAGGTTCAGATAGCAATTTGGACTTCCATATGACATGTCATCACCCTTCCCTTAGTATAGGAGAGATGATGTGGAGAGAGCTATGTCTCCACCATGATTGAGTGTTCCTATAGGGTAGGAGGAGTAGGCGGTGGATAGGTAGATCGATGATGTTGGGGTCACCGATAGATATAGGCAAAGTGGTGGGTAGTATAGATACGAGAGACACCCTAAAGGCCAGTGGAAACTAAACTTAGCCACCATCACAATATAATCGGATACATTGTAAGGTCAGGTGGTTAACCTTCAGGCACAAATTATAGTGTTATAAGGGAAACTTACTGGGTCAGAGGCATGGGTTGCCATTTTAAAGGCTCAGGTGTTGGCACTACAGGCCTAGGTTGTACAGGTACAAGCTCCCAAATATGATGGAGATGGAGATGGGGGAAAAATGAGACATGCATGGGTATTAGATGGAGTGATGACTAGTCACTTTATATGATTGGTTAATCATCTTTTTTGGTATATACCATCCTACATGCCGATGATAGTGAGGATGTAATTGAGAGTTTTGAGATTTTGATCTTATACCAACCTACCGCCGAAGATAGTGAGGATGTATCTCGAGAGATTTGATATATTTATATAAATTTGTATTGATACCCTTTAATTTCATTGTTATAGATGATGATATTGATATTATGGATGATGTAGTGGTGTTTTAATTTCCATTGTTATTTCTTATGTGATAGAAACTAGGTAAATTAGGCATGTTTGAGTTAAGGTCATGTAGGCATGGTTGAGTTAGGTCAGTTAGGCATGATAGACTTTGAGATTTGTTAGGCGTGGTTGAGTCAACTTAGTTTGGCATGGTTGAGTCAAGTATAGGCATGGTTAAGTTTAGGTCATTTAGGCATGGTTAATTCTAGGTGAGTTAGGCATGGTGGAGTTAAGGTTTTTGGTTTTGATTTAATTTCCAAGTTATTGGTAACGTGGGAATAAATGATGATGTATATGTATGTGAGTGTGTATATTTCCAAAATATTTGATATCATGGAAATGTGAAATAATGGATGTATGATATGATGTTATTAAGAAAATGGCAGGTATTTACATTTGTTAATTGTTTAATTTCCAAGTGTTTGTGAAAAATGGAAACTAAATAAGGTGAAATGTTAATTGAAAACATGGGGGAAAATTGGTTAGGGAAAAGAGTGGTCGAGCTAACCTCCAAGGGCCCCATGCCCTCGAGTGTTTCCTACATAGCCCCGGTGAAAAGGGGCCTCAGGCCGATGTAGTTCTCCCATAAGCTAGGGAAAAATAAGATGAGGTAGCAGAATGGGTGGGTAGGTTTTAGGCATGATTGATTCTAGGTCATTTAGGCCTGGTTGGGTTTAGGTCATTTTAGGTATGGTTGAGTTTAGGTCATTTAGGCATGATTGATTTTGGTGAAAGGGGAATCCTTAAAATGTAGGTATCAATGGTCTATTCCTGTATAGGATAATCAATAAGTAATGAAGAAGGTGAATGGTAGGAGGAGACAAAAGATCCACCTAATTGATAAGAACCATAACAAGTTCACCATACCTTAGATTGGCTTATGAACAAAAGACCCTGAAGGTGTTGCATGATTGAAGAACGTCACATGATCACGAAATGTCATGTTTGCGGAAAGTTCCTTGAAAAGGTAGGAAATTAGGGTGAAAACGCAATGAGGTGAAAATGGTAGGTGTTTAGCGTAACCTGGTGTAAGATAGAATGCCTACTCGAAAGCTATCTAAGATCAAAATAGGCAAGTCCATGACAAAAAAGTTATCATTTTCTTCATTTTGCTGTTATTTTGATAGACTGATCGATGTAGGAATTCTATGTGGGATGAGTATATTATCTCCTTGAGGTCTTTGTGAAGTTGATCGATGTGGAAATATTCTGAATATATTTTATTTTATTTTGCAAGAATAGTCCTCTTTTGATGAGATACTAAGTATAATATGGCTAGCTTTGTATAGTTGTCCTTTGAGGGAGCAGTCTATTTATAGTAGTGAGATTAGAGAGAATAGATGTCCTTTTTGAGGGAATCATATTTTTGCTATAAGTTTGACTCAAGGAGTTGAATCCCATTTGAATTTTGATATTATTTTTTGTTAGACTATTAAGTCATGGACAAGACTATAGAGAAAAATAGGCTCTGGTTTAAAGGCAAACCATAGCACACAAAGGCTAACTATGCAAGAGATATTTTACGTTATGAACGACCATGGGATTCCATCTTGAAAAAGATGAAAATTATCCATGAGAATCATGCCATGAGTAGGGTCGTGGTACTCATATTGAAGATAGGGCTGAAAAAGTGACGGGTAATCACATGATTCTTGTTGAGTCGTGGATCCTTAAAATAGTTAAAATGGAAGGTGAATGGTGCTCAAGGGATGAGCGTTAAATAGACATAAGGTGATATAGGAATTGATTCAACAATATAATGGTATAAGATGTAAGGCATTGAGGGGCTCAAATTAGGGTTTACCTTCGACTAAAGATAAATGATAAGAACCTAATCCATGGGTATGAGCAACGATATAAGGTCCAATCTAATTAGGATTGAATTTTCCCCATTTACTTTTCTTCCCTTTGGTTACATGATGATTTTTCTTCAAGATGATCTCGTCAACCTCGAAGGTTCGTTTGTGGACAAGTTTGTTATAGGCATATTTGATATGTTTTTGTTATATTTGGAGATGATCAGGAGCATTAAGACAACATTTGTATAATAACTCAAGTTGTGCCAAATGGTCCTGGTGAAATTTATCATCATTAAGAATCTCTTTGAGTGAGATACGAAGAGACAAAATTTGGACATCAAGAGGTAGGATGCCCTTTGTACCATAGACCAAAAAAATGTGTGGCTGCATTTGAAGTACGAATACTAGTATGTTAAGCCCATAAAGTAAAAGGAATGTGAGTGTTCCAATCCTTTCCCGTATCGTCAACCAATTTCATAAGAATTTTGTTCAAGGTTTTGGTATTTGATTCAGGTTGGTTATTTATTTGTGGGTAGTAAGGTGAAGAAAAAATAATTTTAATGTCTAAGGTGCCACAAAGTTTTCATAAGGTTTTGTTTTTAATTATTTTTCGTTATCGGTGATGAGGTGGTGAGGGACGACAAAGCAATAGATAATGTGATGGTTGATGAATTCACAAATTTTCTTGGATTTTGTAGAGATGAGGGGTATGTTTTATACCTATTTAGTGTAGTATTGTGTTGTGGTAATAATATATTGATGGCATTATGAAGAATTAGGATTGTTCTCTCCAACAAGATCCAAACCCCATTGAGAGAAAGGCCAAAGATTGTGTGTGACTTGTAAGGCATGACTAGGTGTGTGATGAATTTTATCATATTGTTAGCATTTCACACAATTTTTGACATAGTCACAATAATCACCATTGATGGTGGGCCAATAATAGCCTAGGTGAAGGATGTGTTTTGCAATAACTAAGCCACTGAAATGACCTCCAAAAATTCCATCGTGAACTTCCTTGATGGTGTAGGGAATTTCAGAACTTGTAAGGAATTGCAAGAGGATACCATCAAAACCACATTTATAAATAAGGCCTCCCATGATGACATACCGAGAGACACTTTTGAGAAAGGAGCATTTTCTATTATGAGTAAGGTCTGGAGGTAGAACTAAAAGGGAAAGGTAGTCAACAAACTGCTTGTACCAAAGGTCACATGGGTCAGTTTGAATGGTTCCGAAAAGTTTGACCTCTTGAAATATATAGGAAGGTGATTACAACCTTTGTATTGTGACAAATATTTTCAAGTCGGAGGGTGAGGTGGGAATCTGAGAAGCAAGGCTGACCATGGTATCTATAAATTATTTAGTGGAATTTGGAGTGGTTTTGCAGTTCATAACAAATCGAGAGGTAGTCAAAAGTATGTCTACATGATGCTTATACTTTTGAAGTATTTCATTACAACACTGGTATATACCATTGACTTGATTTATAACCAGTTGAGAGTCACAAAATATATTAATCAATTTAACATCTAAGGAAATGGTCGTTTGGGTACCTAATACGAGTGCTTCATATTCGAAAATATTATTAGTACAATAAAAATCTAGTTTGAAAGATAGTGGCATAGGTTCACCATCAAGAGGAATGAGGATAATTCCTGCACCACCCCCATGCTGAAATTTGGAACCATCAAAGAATAAGGTCATTTGGTAAATGGTATTGTCCAAAGAGAGGGTAGCAATGGATTTGTCTAGGAAATCGAAGTTAGAGGATTGATTTCTAGAGAGGGGTGCGTCTGTAAGTTGGTCAGCGATAGTTTGACCTTTGATAGATTTTTGATGGATGAATTCGAGGTTGAGATCTGCGAGAAGCATTATCCAATGTGCATCACATTGATGTTATTAAGGATTAGCACACATGTAATAAAAGGGTTCAGTATTGGTGACGAAAAAGGTTTTGTGATTGAGTAGGTAATGATGAAGTTTAGTGGAAACAAAAACTAAAGCTAAGAATATTTTTAGGTGTGGTTGATCTCGGTTTGATATTCCAAAAGGGTACGAGTTATGTAATAAACTACTTGGTCCCGGTGTTTATTACCGCAATGGGTGAGCATGACACCCAAGGAATGATCCGTGGAAAAAATGTAATTGTAAAATGGTTGGTTATCTTTAGGAGGAATGAGTACAGGTGGTTGGATAAGGTACTATTTTAAGGCCTCAAAGGATTTGTGGCATTCATCATCCCATTAGAAAGAGACATCCTATTTGAGGAGATGATGAAATGGGTGGCTATGGTCGGAAAGATGCAAAATAAAATGACTAATAGATTACAACTTACCTTGCAAACTATGAAGTTGGAGAAGGTTAGTAGCCAGAGGAATTTGATAATATCCTTGATTTTAGATGGATCGACTTCTATGCCATGCAAAGAAATGATAAAACCAAGGAGCTTTCCTGAGAGACTAGTGAAAACATACTTCTTTGGTTGAATGGGAACACAATATTTTTTGAGACAGTCAAATATTACCTTCAGGACTGTAAGGTGTTTGGCCTGATGTTTTGATTTTGTAATAAGGTCATCTACGTAATATTATAATATATGATGCATGATGTCATGGAAGATATAAGTCATAGCCCATTGATATGTAGCTTTAGTGTTTTTAAATCCAAAGCACATGACTCGATAGCAAAAAGGTTCCCTAAGGAGTGATGAATGTGGTTTTATGTTGATATTCCAGGGTGAGTAATTTTTGGTTATATCATGTCATGGCTAGTGGTAAGATCAACTATTTGATCAATACTAGATAGAGGAAAGTCATATTTGAGGAAAGATAAATTAAGGTTATGGAAATCTGTGCATATGTGGAGTCGTCCTATTGATTTTGTGACATGAATGATGTTAGAGATCCATTGGGGATAATCAATGCGTAGGATGAAGGAAATTGAGAGAAGGCACTGAAGTTCCTATTTGCCAAGAAGGGTAATGCGAGGATGCATTTTTCACGGCTTCTCGTTTTACGGGTTTGGTTTCAAAATAGTTACAATATTGTGAACCACAATTTTGGGTCAATACCGGGCATATCATTGTAATACTAAGAAAAACATTGCTATAATTCCAAAGGAAAGACGTGAAAGCTTATTACTCAAAGACCATCTTAAAGTTGACCTATCTTTAGAATATGCAGGTCATCCTGAGTGTTAATATTGATTTTAAAGGTCGATTCATTTAACATGGTTTATGTCTCAATAGGAAGTGCCCAGGTGAATATAAGAATCTTTTACACCAAGGTAGGTTAGGAGAGACTCATCATCCTGATATTGAATGATGTTAATAAATGGTGTATCATCATCGATCATGTCAAGATAGAAGAATGGAAGAGAAGATGGAGCCTCGCCATCATGTTGATAAGTCATAGGTCCTAGGGAAATTGTGTTCACAAAAAAAATACAGGAGGAATATAATCAAGATCTATAGACTCCGTGGTTGAAGGTGGTGACATTAGTGAATGGTGTGGAGAAGGTTTTTTGTCCTCAATGAGGGTGATGCGGGCCTTCTTAGAAGATGGTTCAACAAATCCAATACCATTAGAGTTTTTGTGTTTACATGTGGTACATAAGATGAAAGTATGACGGCCCAATTTGTAGAACCCAAAGCCAAAGCCTTTCCATGCATGGGGCGTTGAAGGAAAGTGTGGGAAAAGTGGTGGTTGGTGAGAGATTGGAGGTCAGATGAAAATGGTCATGTTTGGGAAGGGGGCTCGGGTGAATAGGTGGAAGTGTCAAGTCCCCATACTTAAGTTGGTGTGAAGGTGGGGAGGACCATAAGGGAAGACCTTTCCTATGCAATGGTCATAACGAGGATGTTGGCATAGGTTACCATACTCTTGTGGAGTAAGGAATGTGTTTATGTTGTACAAGTGGTATTCCCCCAGAGTGAGGCATTGAAAAACACCTTCTAAGGGATTGGTAGTGGATATGTGTGTAGCCGGAATAGATGAAGTACTAGGTGATTGGGAAGAAGAAGGATGAGTTGGTTGGGAACTAGATGGGTTAGTGTGGAGAAAATAGAATATGACACTAAGGAGAGGGCACACATAAGATTCACATGCGGTAGTAAGGCATATTTGAAGGTGCGAAAGGATAGGGAAGGAAACATGTGTGAAAGACAAATTGATTCAGGACTTAGCCATTTTCATGGTTACGGGCTATTTTTGGAGATAGCGTATGGAGCAAAAAAACGGGATGGAGACTTGCACAACACGCAAATGATATTTTGGGAAGAGTGTCTACTAAGCACCATGTATGAGTTTGAGTTAATAATAGGATTACTACTACTAGTTAACTATAAGAGATCTATTATTAGCACACTTACATGTGTGCATGTTATTGTAAAGGCGCATGAATATTTTCAACATGTGACCTAATTTTTAAGTGTGTAAGTGGTGAAGGGAAATTCCCCACCCTTATAAATATGTATTAATATGTGTAGTAAAGGAGACACTTGTGTGTGATCTCTTTGTTGAGTTATGCTTCCAGATCTGATGCACACATAAAATTATGATACTACTTCTTGTAAGAAGATTCTATATTTATTATGTTTAATATAATGGAGTGTATTGGGTGAATAATGGTGTTAAAAATGATTCAGTAATTGACTCTTGCATGGTTGACATCATTATGTTTATCACTTAATTCATGATTATTTTAGATCTAGATCTAGAATATGCTTTTTGGAATATTTATTCTATTTATGGATATGAATACATTACATCTTCATCATGTTCACATCCTATATAATAAACTCTAAGGTGTGGCCTCATACCTTTTTGTGCTTTAGGTGAGTGCTCAACTAAGGTTGGGTGATGTGCTAGCGCACCTAGGTTATTCATGATAAATTTTAGGTTGTATCATTGGTTCCATTTCTAGGACCTCTTTTCAGTTGTTTTTAGGATGGTTTATGATGAAGACGTACCAGTTTAACCCTAGAAAGTGTTGAGGAGTGGATAAAATATCTAGAAGAAGAGTACGCATGGAGGTTCATCATTGGATCAAAGTTTGACACACACGTGTGGGTGGAAAAGAATCTTTATGAGAGCTTCTTTGATATTTTCCTAGTAAAATTATATGAGTGGCTGGTTTCTTATGCATATAAATGGAATTCGAGGTATCCCACACTTGTCTAGACACAAGAATAATTTCAAGCCTCATATGATGTTGATCTGATTTGGACACATGTTGTGGATACTTTGTTCCATGGTGTTTTGAACAACTATATCCTAGAATAATCAATTTTCACTTATTCTTGCCCAGAGGTAGCTGAGTTCCAATTTTTACGGTATCCTAAGGGAACTTACTTGCAAGGCATTCCATTGGTGATCAATATCTTGATGGTAACCCTTAATTTAGAGGAAAATTTTATGGCTATCTAAACCCTACCATGCCCGGTGGTAGGAGTAGGTTTAGTAAACATTGGTGGACCTAGGTAGAAAGGAAGAGAATAAAATTGGATTAAGTAAAATGAGGCACATGAGAGGGAGATATAGAAGTAGCATGACATTGCAAAGTATATGGCATTGAGGAGAGAAATGGATCATGAAGGATTTAGAGCTCATGCAGAAGGTGTGGAGCCAGAGCATCAGGAACTCCCCCATTTGGGTAAGCATGATAGGGAACCCTCCTTAATGCCGAAGAGATGACCTGGAACAAAGGCATACATCTTAATCTACCTGGAAACCTAGCCCTTGCACTTAGTTTTCAGTACTAAGACATCTAATAGTCAACAAGATAATTTGGGTGGTAAGTAAGTAGAAGTAAGTCACATAGCAAGTACATTTATGGCAGGGAAAACATTATTGTTTTTATTTGTAGAGTACCTTTTCAAGCACATCATCTACATAAAATTCAAGTGTGCAAAATTTGGGGCTCACTTGGGGGGGTAGTACCACCACAAAGATTGTAGTAGTTTAGCACAAGACTACTACTAAGACATAGTGAAGCACATATCTCGGTCCACTTCCAACTATAGGTAGAGGATCATTGGTTCTAGAGTGGCTATAGTTTTGGTGGATCTGGTGGTTCTTGATGTAGAGGTAAGACATGAGGTTCTCGATCACATGGGTAGGGTCCGCACAAACCCAATAATATTTACATGGAGATTTCTCTTTGTATTCTAGAGTATAGGGGTATAGAATATGCTTATGAACACGTGCACATGTGTGAGGTACTATGACATGCAAAAGGGATCATGGCTTTTAAGTGCAAGAAAAGTTGATGTGAAACTACATTGCAGGGACGTGCACAAAGTTGGTACAGAATTTGTACACTAATCAAACTTGTATAAATTATGTAACATTGAAATATGCATTCCTTAAAGAGTTCTACATCCCTAAATTTGAGTAGAAGAGTATAAGTGTGCTCAAAGATATTAAACAAGGAACTACCGAGAGTGTCGGTGTATGATGCCCATTATAAAACACGTGTATCTAAATTTTTTTATGATATTCACTCAAGCCAACATGTACAATGGTTTTTTGGAGGTCTGATCACACATTTTAGAAGGGTGTTGTCACATAAGACATACATTGATCCATGTAAATCACTTGAAGAAGATTCTCACCGAGGTAGTTGGGAGTATAGATGTTGGAATCATTCCATTCTTGAAAGCATAGATTAAATATATGGAAAATGAATTGGAGAAATTATCGGTGAATTCAACACATGAGACGTGCACTAGGATTCGGTGTATAGATTATGAAGTGGATGGGTACACCAAATATAGTTTTCCCCATATAACATGATGTTCATTATTGCTAGACTATGAGATATGTCACTTGAACCATGGCTCTAGCCATTTCCCATTATTACAATGCATGATAAGGAAAAATGCATCCTGCTATTGTAATATTTTCCATTCCATGAATCACGATACAAAAGACTACAGATTGATTGGTTAGATCCATGATGCTATAGATATTGGTGTGTGACAGGACATGAGTATGATGTAACTCTAATGGTAAAAGTGATCACTAGATTAGAATCATAATGAAGTGCACTATGATTGGAACAAAGGGTACTATGAAAGAGGACATGAGAGATCAAGGTTTTAGTGGTGGATGAAGTAAATCCCCTCACAACATGCTTTACATGTGGATCACTGACCACTATAGACGTGAATGTCCTCAAAATATTACACGTTATTTTTATGGGAAGAATCATATCTACAAGGTATGCCCAGATCTATACGAGCATCTTAGCAAGCAACATAAATAGAAGAATAAAGGCACAGGGATGGTTAGGATACAAGACACTGTGTAAAATAATTGGATGCCAAATTTGGCATGGAAACCTAAGGTATTTCCTATGAAGATCACTACACGTACTGAAGCTACGCGCACTAGAGAAGTGTTAAAACATAAGCCTACAATAACTAAGGAGGAAGTTTTGTATCCAAGGTATCTAGATCTTATGCACTAGAAGGAGGTTTATCAAGAGACAATGGAAGTATTTAGAGACCTTCAAGGGGAAATATAATTTTTAAAGGAGAAATCATGGAAGATGTTACAAAAGAAGGAAACAAAGATGGTCTAATAAGCTATTGATGACTTGAAAGAGGTATGCAAAATGTTGTGCCAAGAGAATATCATTCCATTACTAGGGATTTGGCTAAAGGAAAACACTCCACATGTGAATAGTTAGAATGGGTAGCAAATCCTGCATGTGAATCTTCCCCACATAGGTTAGATTACAAGAGAGATCACTCTTAATGTTTTTATCGATGGATGGCTCTTGAGTAATATGTTTATTGACACAGTGCGGAAGTAAATTTTATTACTTTAGATGCATGGGTCTATATGGGGAGACCTTCATTGTAGTCATCTTATAATTTATTGCTTATGGCTAATCGAACTAATGCCACTCCTATCAAAGTTTTTAAATATATATACATTACTATGGAAGGGGTCAAGTTCATTGGGGATTTTAAGGTATTATCACTTGCAGTATAGACAGTTTCCTAGCACTGTTTGGGTGACCTTGGTGATATAAAAATAATGTTGATCTTTTTTTTCAACAAGGGATATATTATTTTTAAGAATAAGGAGGAAATATTTATTATCCCTTTAATAGATGGGAAGTATACACCCTATGTTGATCCTTTGAGTAAGGAATATCTACATAGGATTTATGTACACACCATTCGAGACCTAGAATTACTCGAGCCATCTAAAGAAGGAATTCTTCAGTGGGAAGATGCATAGTCTATTAGTGATACTACGTGTATTAATTTTGATAATTGGGATCATGGTACTTATGAGATGGTTTGACATGAAGTAAGGAGTGCATTTGCATGGAAAATCAAACCTATTTGCATCAAGAGGATAGGTAACAACTTTGTACCTCGATGCACTATAGAAGGAGACTCTACAGTATTCCTGCGCACCATGAAGGAATAATGGATAAACCAATTGGAAATAAGAAATATGTTAGCATATACCCTACACGGGACAATAGCGCATTAGTGGTTGGTTCACAGGGATAATATTGTAGAATGGAATGAAGTTAGGATTGCTCTTACAACTCATTTTTCCAAGAGAAATGAACCTACTTAAATATTTACTTATCATGGTAATCAACATATTCAGCACCACCTTCAACAATGTGAGAGGCTCTAGATAGAGGATCAAGAAGCTTTACCACCTTCACTATGGGTGTAAAAACTTTATTCCACTTTACAATTCTGTGCACATGCTTGGTATGTATGTGTAGAGCTACATAGAGAAACTAAAAATTGGAAGGATTTGATTGTAGTTATGGTGCAGAATTTTGACTAATTCTCTACTAAACCTCTAGTAGAAGAGGCATTAAGGGTTATAAAGCATTTAACTATGGAAGAGAGTGAAAAGGTGGAAGAGCTCATTTAGTATTTATTTGATGAGAATGAATCAGGAGCACAATTTGATGAAGAAGCAGAGAATGTTGCCACACTTCTTTAGCAAGCTTGCTTGGAGAAATAAAAAGGAAATATGGTCTACATAGTGGATGATGAAGAAGTAGAAAATCTGGATATAGATAATTCAGTAGAGCACGCCAGGAGGTATTAGATAGTACATATAACAATGAGTGCAACTATCATTAATTTATAAGGACAAAGAAAGTGAATATTGGTACAGATGTTGAACCTAAAGAGGAAATTATTGGAGATTATTGGTCTAAATATGAAGTGGAAAAGATAGTGGAGTTTTTCTATGATTTTCAGGACTTATTTCCTAGGAGCTACCATAAATTAAGAGGAGTGCATGAATAATTATGAGAGATGAAGATAAATCTTAAGGAAGGTGCACACCCAGGTCAAGAAGAGACCCATAGGATGAACCGTAACTTACGTGTAAAAGTTAAAGAAGAAATTGACAAGATGTTGAAGTCTGGCATCATCAAGCCCCTAGAAGAATTGGAGTGGGTTAGCTCCATGAATATTAGTATAAATAAATATGGTTGGATTATGATTTGTGTGGATTAAAAATAACGGAATGCTACATGTGTGATTAATCCCTTTCCTACACCTTTCACAGAGGACATATTAGAAGGCATTGCAGGCGTGAAATCTATTCTTTTATATATGGATTCTATGGATATCATAAGTTCCAGATTGCATAGAAGGATCAAGAAAAAATAACTTTCACCACTGAATTGAGAAGTTTTACATATATTGTAGTGCCCTTTGTTATGAAAAACATGCATGTTGTATTTTCGAATATTTATTCAAGCATTCTAGGATTATATTCACATTTTTTGTAAGTTTTCTTAGATGATTGGATAGTGTATGGAATGGTTAAGGATCATTGTGACACTTTGTGCTTAAAGTTTGAAAGATGCAAAAATTTAAGAATATCTTTGAACATAAATAAGTGTGTTTGCTACATCTTTTGGCACTGTTAGGTCACATCATCTATAAGGAAGGTTTATTAGTAAATCCAACTAAGGTTGCAGCTTATTGTAGGCCTAGAAGATCCTACACCGCCGAGTGAGGTGTGTGGATTCTTGGGTCACATTGGGAAATATAGAAAATTTATCAAAGGATATGATAAGGTTGCGGAACCCTTTGAAGAATCAACGAAAGGAAAAGAGACATTTTATTCAAGAGAACCACAAGAACACACATTCGAGACATTGGAGGAGAGACTTACTATAGCGCATATTCTACATTTTCCCTCATGGCACCAACCATTTTATGTACATTTGGATGCCTCTAGAATGGTCATTGGCATGGTGTTAGTTTAGCCTAGAGAAGGTATTATATATCATCCTATATGTTTTTCTAGTATAAATTTGCCTCTTGTAGAGTAGAATTATACAACTACTAAGTGCGAAGCCTTGTCAATGATCTATGCACTACATAAATTCAGACAATACCTTCTAACAACACCATTCATATTTTACACCGATCACATGGTATTGAAATAATTGGTAAACAATCCCATTGTACGGGCGCATATGTCAATGTGTGTTATTATTCCAAGAATTTTATTTCATAGTTGTAAAACTACGGAAAAGTAATCTCGGCCTAGACCACTTATCAAGAATTTGGTTGGAGGAGGACAAAAAAATTAAAGATACAATGACATATGCACAGTTATATAGGTTATAATGCACACCTTCAAAATTGGAGGATATTGTTATCTTTTTACGAACACATATGTCACCGAAGGAATGAAATCCTTGGAGAAGAAAACACTTGCAATTTGCATGGCATATTTTATGTTGATTAGTGGTGACCTATACAAGTTTGGATAAGATGAAGTTTTACACCGGTGTGTACTAGAAAATGAGTTCTCGAGATATCATGGAAGAGGCTCATGGTGGTATTGCAAGTGGGCACTATACAGGTGACACCACTACACACAAGATTCTATTCACTGGATTATGGTGGGAGACCCTTTATAAGGATTATAAAGCATATTGTAAGGCATGTGATCACTATCAATGCATTGGTAAACTTGGGTAAAGAGATGAAATTCCTTTAAGACATATTCATAGTCCAGATATGTTTCAAAAATGGGCTATAGACTTTGTGGGTCCTATTTCACCAACCATGTGTAGAAATGGATCACACTACATCATCACTTACACAGATTATCTTACAAGGTGGGAAGAAGCAACACCTACCAAGGACAATGCACTAGTTGTAAGAACTAGGTTCTTATGGGAAAATTTTCTTACAAGGTATATATGTTGGTTGCATTGGACAAGTGATAGGGGTACACACTTTTTGAATGAAACAATCAGGATACTATTAGATGAATTTATGATTGCACAACATAAGACTACACCTTATCATCCTTAGGAAAATGGAAATGTTGAGGCCTTCAACAAGATTTAGAGCTAGACATTGACACAAATTTATGACGTTGGAAGGAAATATTGGGATGATAAATTTTATGCCATTCTTTGGGCATATAGAAAAACATATAAGAGTTTGAACAAGGCCACACCCTTTTAGTTGGTGTTTTTCACAAAATTAGTTCTTCCTATGGAATACATGTTACCTTATTTACAAGATTTGGAAGAAATAATTGATAAATTGATACAATTGGATGAGAGGCACACCATAGTATGCTGGAGTTTGAAGAAGGAAAAGGATAGGTAGAAGGCATGACATGATAGGCACATTAGGGAAAACAATATTGAGATGGGATAGATGGTCCTTCTTTATGAATCTAAGTTTATGTGCCATCAAAGAAACCTTAAAATACATTGTTTGGGACCATATATTATCACTCGTATACTTAAATTAGGACCTTTTCAGTTAGAGACACATAATGGCATATAGTTACCTAGTTACTTTAATGGGAGTAGGCTGAAGCCCTACTATAAATAATCCTTCTTGGTGTTTTTAATATAGCGAGTGTTTTCATTTAGAATAAGTTTTCATTTCTATATTTCCTTAATGTTTTTTTTTCTGATATTCTTTTCAATTTAGTTGGTGTTTTGTGTAATAAGCGCGTTTGCGACCTGGAAGCTAATTACCATTTGAATAAATTTTATGCGTAGAGGACTACACATACCATTGGTGTGGGGTGGTTATTTATAATTGGGTACACATAAAGGGACAAACTCCTATAGGTGCTATTCAATTTTGGAGAGTTGTTAGAAAGGATAATTCTTTAAAAATATGACCATAGATGGAGATAAATGAGGGAACAATATAATGCGAGGTAAGCAACTAGTATGGAGACTACCCAGAGAAGGTGAAGTAGTAAGATACTCAAGTGCATGGAAGCCATCGAAGATAATTTTGTAGCTAGAAGGTAGGAAGGTGTGCTAGAAGGTTATAGTTGGGGTGTGAAGATGTGCAACATGGAGATTGTGAAAATGGTCAATTAATGAGAGGAATGTTGGTTGGTGAAGGAGCAATAAATACACTAACTTTTCAAAAATTTATATAAGGATGTGATGCGGGGTATTTTTACCCTTGCAATCATAAGTATTTGAGAAACATAAGTGCGAACAACATGAGAAAGACATATTGACGTGCGGTGAGTGTGAAATCAAACATGGAGAGTGGATTATTACATGGAAGAGGCTTACATCACCATTGGTGAAGGGTATGAGTGAAGCAGAGGCATTGAAAAAAAGTTAGGGAATACAGTTTTAAGATAGGGCATGAAAATGTGAGTTAAGGTTTGATTTTTATTTGTTATAGAAATTAAAAGGAGGATTTTTATGATGGCACCAAAGAAAGCACCTACCGCAGGCATAAAAGGAAAGAAGAAGGTAGAAGATGAAGTTGAAATGGCTCCCGAGAGTAATTTTTTAGAGATGTAGTACCTAGAAGGTGTGATAGAAAAGAGTGGGATTCCCACATCCACATGTGTAAAATAAGTGACTACAACCACCATACATCTGACAAAAAGAAAGAGTTGGACACATTGTTGAGTACAAAGACCAACAAGCGCATTGTGGAGGATATGCCAGTATATGACGATGTTGGGGAGAAATTGTTGAAGTAGGTAGGATTTTATCAGTTGTATGAGCTCCTGTATTTTGGAAAGTATGAACCATTATACCAATGGTTGATGAGCAGAGTCCATGAGGAATTATTCTATTTCGTCGATGAAGGGTTAGAATCATAGCAGCCCTAATTTTGACACTGACAGGATTATAGGGCACAAGGGCGGACCTTTCTAGTGATATAACTAATAAAGTAGAAATCATAGAGACAATAAAGGAGTTGGGGTATACTACGGGTCTATGTGGAAAGGAAATTTATAAATTGAAGAAGTATCCAGTGGTTTAGGAAGTCACGCATTTGGTAATGAAGTTGAATGATCAAGAGAGATGGTCGCAAGTGAATACCATATGGCTGCATGTTGCAAAGAAAATTTCTTAGGGAGTAGTATACAACCTAGCAGGCTACATTGTAGACACCATTGTTGAGGAAGAGCACACATGAGAGAAGATAGGTTTTGGCGCTATCCTCCTTTCCCTTGTGTTTACAGTAAATTTGAGTGCCCAATGGACCAAAGAAAAAAATCGAGTATCCCATGGAAAAAAATTTCCTCACAGAGAGGTATGACAAATATTTAAGTGAAGGATCAATGAGTGGGTCATTTAAGTAGAGGGAGGAGATGTGGTATGACTAACTTTGCATGGCATTTGAGGAGGAGTGGCACATTCCTAAGGAGCTACCTTCGGTGGTGGGTAAGGTGGTACATTTTATGATGTACCAACACTTCGCATCACCTCCTTTTCGGTGAGGGATGGGGCATGGAGCCCATGGTGCAAACTACCATATGCCTTCACAATTCAAGACTTACTTACATCATTCCTATTATCCAAAATTCACCCCGTGGTAATTTTGATAACATGCATCGAATATTCAAGTCCCGTGCACATTGATTGATTTAAAGCAAACATCATGTTTCGAGGTTCTCTCGAGATATTTTTCTAACTCCCCTGGCTGAAGAAGGAAGGAGCAAGCTCTGAGAAAATGTGGAAAAAGTTGCAGAAGGCAAGTAGGTTGATCCAGAAAAAATTGTGAAAATCGGCTAAGTCCTAGTCCTTGCAATGAGAGGGACGTATGGGACAAAAGGCATGGATCGGCCGAAAAGCCTACAGCGGCCCACTAAGCATTTGGGACAATCGGGCCAGAAGTACACGGCGGGCGCGAGAAGCCGATCCGGCCGAAAGAGGAAGAAAAATGACTAACTATTGAGTGGGACAAGTGGGACAAAAAGACCCGAACCGGCCGGTTCGGCCGAAATGAGAACAAACAGTCTGGAATCAATTGGGACATTCGGACCATGAGTACACGAACCACCCGGATCGGCCGAAAAGGAGAACTTTCGTACCAAACAGTTTGGGACATCTGGGCCACAAGGACGCGAACCGGCCGAATCGGGCGAACCGGAAGAATTTGTCCCGCGAAGCACAGGGACATTTGGGACAAATGGACGCGAACCGGCTGGTTCGGCCGAAACAAGAAACTTCAGCACAAGGAAAACTGGGACATCCGGGACAAAAAGACGCGAAGGGTGTGAAAGAGCCGGCAGGGCCAAGGACCAATGAAATCATGACACGTGTCACAAGGGAAAAGGTCAAAAAGTCAAAGGGGTGATTTTTGAGCACCGATCCGAACCAATGAGATAGTGCCACGTGTCCTAGCCTAGGGCCCCAAGGAAATTTCAAAAGAAAGCCCAGAAAGGTGGATGAGAGAGAATTACTCAATGAATCGAGCTTGCCACGTGTCATCCAGTGGCGAGAGAGCGGGAAAATATTTCAAGATCCATTTTGGTCCTGCTCGCGTGCCCTAAATCTTCGCTCGATCATCATATCTTTTGATCCCGAGCTTGGATTTGCACGTTCTTTATATCAATGGAAATCTTGTGAGATGCTCTACATGATTCTAGGATCAATCTCAAATTTTGGTGTGTCTGAGAGAGAAAGTTTAGAAATGTCTCTCGCACATAGTAATGGCTAGAAGTGACCTTTCAACAACCTCGTTTTAATGCTAATGGGTCGCATTCTTCTTCAAAGAAGGCGAAGTGACATTTCAACGCCAAATTAATACAAATGGGTCGCATTCTCCTCCAAATCAGTCAAAGATGGTAGGGTATGGGTTGGTAAGGTATCCCATGCCATTTTAATGCATTGGCATTCAATGAGGAATGGGCTTGCACGTTTTCCTATGTTTTATGTCTCCTGGGCTCGACCCATGCATTGTATAAAGCCGATTTGGCTAAAGACAAAAAAATTTGTTCATCTTTTCTACTCGTCCTCCCTTCTTTTTTCTTCTCTAGGGTTGAAAATGGAGTTCGAGCCTCCTCCCTCGCTCCGTAATGGTGTTTTTGCCTCTTATTAATGGAATGATGTTCGTGCAAACTTCAAGAGCAACAAAACATGTTTTGTGATGCATCTATCCATCCTTGCTCATTTTTGCTTGTTCTCTTCTTACCTCTCTTCATTGTAGGTATCGTGCATGTTCGAATGTTCATTACAGGTTTGGAGCTATGTTCATGGAGTTTTGGGACATTTTATGTGTGAAATCTATCCTGGGCTCGTGATGCATCCGTCCATCCTTCCCATCGCTCACCTCTCTTTGTCCCATGGCAGTTTTGATAGATGTTCAACATTCTCCTTCTCGGTGTATCATCGTTTTAGTGTAGGCTTTTGCTATTTTTCCCTTCTCTCTCGCTCTCTGTCTCTTGGCATGGTTAGATTAGGATTAGATTAGCTTTCCTACACCGGAATAGCTTGTGGTAGGTAGTTTAGGAGCAGAACCAGCCTTCTCTGGAGATTCCTCTCTCGGTTTTACAAGTCCCATGCTTTGGGAGAGAGGATTCAATGTTGTGCAATCACACTGGATGCCCGAGTGATCAACCTAGAAGCCCGATCTCGCATCTAGGGTGCTTTGTGAATCGCATCAATAGTTTTTGCATGCTGTGGGACCTTAGAGGTCTTCCACTTCATCTTTTGCAGGTTGGTGTGTTCCTGTGAAGATTTCAGCCTTTGGAGGCACTTGCAAACACATCTGGTGACTCCATCTGGTCAACAACCCATCTCTGAAGTTGCAGACCTTCCCTTCCATTCATTTTCATTCATTTTCCATCCATTCTTCCTTCCATCTCTTCCATCATTCTTTCATTCTATGAAGTTGTGCAATCATGACTTCATTTCCATCATGGAATTCACATCAACAACAGCAGTATATCACACCTCCAACATGTTTTACAAATCCTCCAAATCAGCATTTTGAGCAGATTCAAGATCAGTATGCATACCCATATGAGCAGTAGTGCCAAAGTCAGTTTGGCTATGAAGCTTTCCAAGAGCATGGGTGTGCATACAACAAGGACCATCAGATGCAAGATGTTGGTTTGCTGGAAAAAATCCAAAAAATGGAGGAGGGGATGGTGCAGTCCAGAGCAACAGCTCAGATGAGAGCTTTCAGAATTGGTTGTAGGATTCCTTGTCCATGGGGAGGCCCCTTTCCAAGACACTTCAGCCCTCAAGAGAAGCTGACTTCATGATAAAGATGCTGCCCCAACTTGCACAATGGACAGTCAGAAATAGAGGCCTATACATTCGGCATTGAACAACCTTGTCAATGGGTAAGTTCTACACCATCATCTGGTTTTTCTCTTCCCATTACTCAAGCAAAGATCATCTCATTTGGACTTGCAAATTCCAAATTCTCCATCTCGCTGTCCCAAATGTTGATCCCATGTCTCCACCTCTCGCCTTCCACCACACCTCAATTCTTCTTTCCTTTTTCCTTCCAAACAGTCATCCCCTCCACAAGAGCTAACAAAAATACCCCCTCCTCCAAAGAAACAAGAGGTTTCACTACCTCCACCACCACAAAATTTGTAAAATCAGTTGAGTTTCAACCCATTCCTCCTCTTGCATTCCCAAATCCATGTTGGGAGGATGAAAAGCAAAATGCCTCACCAAGGAAAACAACAGCAAAAAGAGAAGCCAAACAAAGATGAAGAAATTCAAAGTCTGAAGAGTTGGGCTCTTAGATTTGGGATGACAAAGATCCCCTTGATGGTTAAACCTACAGAAGAGGCTAAGGTTGAACAAATGATGGTGAGGACTGATTTTGTTGAAGAAGAAGATCTTGCAGCCCCTACTTGTCCTCTAGAGCAGCAGATTGAGGAGTTTGACTTGACAAACTTCATGCTGGAGGAAGAGTTATATCAAGAGCAAGATTGCCTTCGAGTAGTAGAGGAAGGAAAAGCTGCTCCAAATCCAAAAGAAGAGGAGCACATTCTAGCTGTGGAGGAGAAAAGTGCAGATCCAAGGGCTTTGAGCACAAAACAGGCTACAGGAGAACCTTCAGTTCTTCTTTCTACTTCACCTCTCCCAAGTTCTAGTACTGAAGAGGAGTTTGACCTCTCAAACTCAATGTCGAAGGGAGAAAGAAACCATGGTGGTCAAGTTACAGATCAAGAGGACACCATGGAGGAAGTTGAACATTTGCAGCAGGACAGTCATGAGGTAGTTTATCTGTCAGATTTGGAGGACTGTTTTGATGGAGAAGAGCCGGTTGAGTTTTCACCATTCTCTCTTTCATCATCCACATTCCAAACACAAGAGTCTGCTGTCATGAAGGAGAACATTCATTTGCAGCAGCCTGCATCTTATAACAGCTCTTCGGAATCAAAATTAGAAGATTTTAATCTTCCATGTTCTTCATTGGAGGAAGAGAAAGGACAGAAGGATTCCACCATTTCTTCCACATCATCCATTCAGGTGGGTCTACAAGAAGACTCCATTCTTGGAGTTGAAAATCAGAGCTATGGGCATATCAAACTGGATCAGACCTTGCCCAATCAGGTATTTGGCTTCATTGGAGCCAAAGGAGAAGCCTCAACCAGAATGCTTGCTTCTGAGCATGAGGATGAGCTACAAAGTACCAAGGATCAGCTGCCATACCTCTTCAATCCAAATGTAGAGAAACTAAAAGAGGTATTGGATTTTTTAGTTGATACCTTGATGATTTGGATAGAAGACCAGCTTCTTGTTGATTTTCCATCCATCCAAACAGCCATGATCAGTGCCAAATCAATTGCATGGCTGCCAATTTTGAAGAAAGGAAGCTATTTTGCACAACCAGTTGCAGGGTTTGTTTAGCTTGCCTTTGCTTCCAGTTAGAGTAGAGTAGCTAGGTTTGCTTTCAGTAGAAGAAGTGCTTGTGCACACTCTGCATGTTCCATTTGGGGCATGTATGATTTTTAGTTTTGTACATAGTTTTTGGTGTTGCTGGTTTTGCTCTTGCACAGTTCGTTCCAGTGGCATTTTTGTAAGAACAACTCCATGTCCGGTGGGTTTCCAAGTGGCTCAGAGGGGAGATTTTCAAAGTTCAGATCAGTTTTCAGGCTACTACTTATGACTCCATGCCCAATGGATTGCTTCAGGCTACTGATCATTCATCTAGCAGGTAGATGACCCCACTGAGTCGCCAAATTGTTATCCAAAATTCACCCCCCCAGGGTAATTTTGATAACATGCATCAGAATATTCAAGTCCTAGGCACATTGATTGATTCAGAGCAAACATCATGTTTCTGAGGTTCTCTCAGATATTTTTCTAACTCCCCTGGCCGAAGAAGGAAGGAGCAAGCTCTGAGAAAATGTGGAAAAGTTGCAGAAGGCAAGTAGGTTGATCCAGGAAAAATTGTGAAAATCGGCTAAGTCCTAGTCCTTGCAGCAAGTAGGGGACGTGTGGGACAAAAAGGCGCGGATCAGCCCAAAAATCCTCCTGCAGCAGCGACCGCTAAGCATTTGAGACAATCGCTGCCGGAAGTATGCGGCAGCGCGAGAAGCCGATCCGGCCTGAAAGAGGAAGAAAATGACTAAGCGCCGAGAGGGACAAGTGGGACAAAAAGCCCGAACCGGCCGGGTTAGGCCGAAATGAGAACAAACAATTGGAATCAATTGGGACATTGGACCATGAGTATGCGAACCACCCGGATCGGCCGAAAAGGATAACTTTCACACCAAATAGATTTGGGACATCTCGGGCCGCGAGGACGCGAACCGGCCAAATCGGGTGAACCGGAAGAATTTGTCCCGTGAAGAACAGGGGACATTTGGGAAAATGGACGCGAACTCGGCCGGTTCGGGCTGAAACAAGAAACTTCAAAGACAAGGAAAACCGGGACATCCGGACAAAAAGACGTGAAGGGCGCGAAAGAGAGCAAGGCCGAGGACCAATGAAATCATGACACGTGTCACAAGGGAAAAGGTCAAAAAGTCAAAGGGGTGATTTTTCAAGCACCTGATCCGAACCAATGAGATAGCGCCATGTGTCCCAAGCCTAGGGCCCACAAGGAAATTTCAAAAGAAAGCCCACCGAAAGGTGGACGAGAGAGAATTTCTCAACGAATCAGAGCCTGCCATGTGTCGTCCAGGTGGCAGAGCATAGGAAAATATTTCAAGATCCGTTTTGGTCTGTTCTGTGCCCTAAATCTTCAGATCGTCATATCTTTTGATCCAGAGCTTGGATTTGCACATTCTTTATATCAATGGAAAGCTTGTGAGATTCTCTACATGATTCTAGGATCAATCTCGAATTTTGGTGCAGTCTATAGAGAGAAAGTTCAGAAACGTCTCTGGCACATAGTAATGGCCAGAAGCGACCTTTCAACAACCTGTTTTAATGCTAATGGGTCACATTCTTCTTCAGCACGGCCAGAAGTGACATTTCAGCGGCCAAATTAATACAATTGGGTCGCATTCTCCTCCAAATTAGTCAAATATGGTAGGGTATGGGTTGGTAAGGTATCCCATGCCGTTTTTAATGCATTGGCATTCAATGAGGAATGGGCTTGCATGTTTTCCTATGTTTTTCTGTCTCCAGGCTCGACCCATGCATTGTATAAAGCTAGATTTGGCTAAAGACAAAAAAATTTGTTCATCTTTTCTCCTCTCGCCCTCCCTTCTTTTCTTCTCTAGGGTTGAAAATGGAGTTCGAGCCTCCTCCCTTGCTCTGTAATGGCATTTTTTGCCTCTTATTAATGGAATGATGTTCTCAGGCAAACTTCAGAGCAACAAAATGTGTTTTGTGATGCATCTATCCATCCTTGCTCATTTTTGCTTGTTCTCTTCTTGCCTCTCTTCATTGCAGGTATCTGTGCATGTTTGAATGTTCATTGCAGGTCTGGAGTGTGTTCATGGAGTTTTGGGACATTTTCTTGTGTGAAATCTATCCTTGGGCCTCGTGATGCATCTCGTCCATCCTTCCCATGACTCACCTCTCTTTGTCCCATGGCAGCTTTGATAGATGTTCAACATTCTCCTTCTCTCGGTGTATCATTCATTTTAGTGTAGGATTTTGCTGTTTTTCCCTTCTCTCTCGCTCTCTGTCTCCTTGGCATGGTTAGATTAGGATTAGATTAGCTTGCCTGCAATGGAATAGCTTGTGGCGAGTAGTTTAGGAGCAGGAACTAGCCTTCTCTCGGAGATTCTCTCTCGCTTTACAAGTCCCACGCTTGGAGAGAGGATTCAATGTTGTGCAATCACACTAGATGCCCGAGTGATCAACCTAGAAGCCCGATCTCGCATCCGTAAGTGCCGTGAGTCCGCATCAACAATTCCACCGATTTACTAATGTGTGCCGCATGAAATTTAATGTAGAAAAGGTAGACTATGACTACCACACTTTGAGGAAGGCATATGTGTATCCAGGTTGGGCTGCCTATATTGAAAGGATCATCTCAGATGTCATAAGTATGAATCTAGTAATCTTGGCTATTAGGGATAGTGGAGCCACACTCATATACCTTTAGCTTAAGCCTAAGCTGGAGAATAACAAGTATGTAGAAAATGAGTTCGTGACTCCCAGGGCTGCCTAAAGGAAAACATACAGTGGAGAATGTGTCAGCCCCACAACCTGCAGAAACTATAGTAGTGGATGAGGAGGAAAAAGAACATGAAGATAGTGGTGGCTTAGATCATAGAGGCCGAAGGCAGCCCATGAATAGAGTAGGGACTAAGCACATGGGAGCTCAACATCAAGTACAAGAAGAAGAAAAGACTTGGATGTATAAGCATTCAATGAAGAGCGTATATTTAAAGGGGCATTCAAGAACAATGACCCAAGGCATGGGAACCACACATCCTATGAGGAGATCACCATAACTCTCTCCTTAGAAAGAGACAACTAAGAGGAAGAATAGAAACTAAAGATAAGTGAGGAGGAGGAGGAGTCTACAGAGAGCATGCATGGAACCCTTGTACAACTAGAAGATGTGGAAGAACTCAGGATGAGGTTATAAAAATGAAGAGGAATGTGCGATGGAGGAAGAAGAAATAGAGCATGATATTTCTCAAAACATCAAAGATCTAACTCAAAACCTTGGCACTCAAGTTCCTAAGGGGCCGAGAATGAGGAAAACCAGTGGGGAGTATGTTGGGCCAAGTATGGGCTAAGGCTTGAGGAAACCAAGAAATTGTTCCGCACTGTTTCAAGAGCATAATGGGCCTTAAGGGGTCGTATGGATGTGAGTTGATGGACCCAAACATGGAAACTATTTGTGTGAGGAAATTGTACAATAGAAAATCAACATGTGACCTTCTTCACACCTGACCTCCTGAGGTCATGCCGAGATAGCTGGTATAGAAAAATTACGAATGTGAGTGTGGTGACGGTGATCAAGATAATTGGGAAATCTTATATCTTCAACATGCAATGTTGGGATCTCGTATGTCCACAATAAAGAATTCTCTCCTAACTTTAATTGGTCTGATTGTTCGGTCCGAGATAGTAGTCGTCGTAGATTCTAATCAATGTTGAGCTCAACTTAGATTTTATTCGTTGGTTTTCGAACACGCATAAAATGACCTACGGGTGCCTTGTATATATTTCAGACAAGTTCATGGAGTAAGAAAGAGAGGCATGATGAAGCCATAGGTATTCACGGGATATTTTCCGGTCTTGTCTAGAAAGTCATTTCTTGGTCGGCTCCTAATTTCATTAAGGAAACTTGTGCAATAATATCGGTGGAAGTGGTGAAGATATAAATACTAATTTATGTAAAGTAGCATCAATTTCTAGCTGAATGGAAGGAATGTTGGGTTATGGGACCTCGTGATCACAACCAAATACTTTTGGAGGTTATGGCCCTTGGTCGATCATGTGTGTAATCAAACCATGTTTCCAGAGCATTCCAATAGTCGTAGGATTGATTAACAACTATGTTTAGTGTATTGAGTTGTTCTATATTCTCAAGCAAAAGTTGTAGGTGTTCATAAGATAGTCAAATGTAAGTTGGTGTCAATGTCACTTATCAATTCCGCCCATTGGGTTATGGTACCAATGGATCAAATTGTATGTCTTTTCTTGTTGTGGACCATTGATGGTCATAAAAATGAAATAAAATGATTTTTAACAAGAAAAATAATTACTCGAAAGAGATCTAATCTATTTTTTTTTCGATTTTTCATAATATTTTGGATCAAATCAATAAAATTAAACTAACCTATCAAAGGAAATATGTTTTTCTTTTCTAATCTTTAAGCAATGTGTTCTAATCTAACAAAAAAATGAAGACAAATAGTCATCTAGATGTAGTTTGTTACTTGTAAAAATGTATGAATGCAATCTAAATCAAACAACCTAATATGATCAAAATATTCCAAACCCTACCTTAGAGGTGAAGAAAAATCATGACCCTTAAAGGTCTATTATCCCTCACAACTTCCCTTGTAATGTTAGAAGAAAAATTTATGAAATGCGTGATTCTCTACTCTATTTGATATGAATTATTTTCTAATCTATTTGATATGAATGATTTTCTACTCTATTTGATATGAAATTGATAATTCAACACACAAGGAAAAAAACACACAATTCCAACTTGGACAGAAAGAGATTTGGTAAATCTAGTTGTGTCCGTATTTGTCCCCCAAGATGTTCCTTTCTTTGTATGATTGTTCATGTGAGTCCAAGTGATTAGGATTGCAAGAACATAAATAAGAGAATGAAACTTGAGCAATGGAAGCTTGATGGTAGTTCAAATGTAATACAAGTAGAAGAGTGATAGCACAAGAGATCGAGGTTGGCTATGTAATTCCTAGCAAGATCGTAGCAGATAATACAAAGAAATATATACAAAATTCTCAGGACCTTTGCTTGAATACAAGCATGGAATATATAGGAATGGAGGATGGGAGGTTCCTTCATGCACAAGGTAAGAAGAAGTAGTTCCAACCAATTAAATCTATTTAAAAATAAGAGGAAGGAGAACCAAGCAATCAAAGATAATTTTAGACAATTTGGCTCACAGATGCATGCAAAAAGTAAAATTAAGTGAACTGTTGCATGTTAAAACATGTGTCAGAATCTATAAAAGCGGGTAGGACCGCCACCCTATCTTCGGTGGTAATTTTAGAACTACCACCCAGAAGGGTGCGGTCTTGGCACTAAAGGCCAAAACTTGTGCAGAAAGAGGTAGAAAACTAGAAGAAGTGTGAGAAGGCCGGGTAATGACATCTAGGAAAAAATATACATTGTGAATGGAAGTTGGAGCTTGAATACTTTATTGAAAGGACCATAATCATCATTTGGGATCTTTGTAACCTTTTTCGATAATTTAAAACATACAATTTTGGGTACATACATATTTCCCCCTCGGAGAAGAATCTTAACCATGAATGGGCATAAAATGAAGAGTCCGAGTATGGCATTCCCAAAATGGGGAGTTAGAAGCTATACCTGACATGCCCATGTGTTGAAATCTCTATGCCCAAACTCCCGCTACCCGCAAGAGGAAATCAAAACTCATGTGCAGATAGATAAAATATCAAAAAATAAACACTACACCAAAATAAAAAAAGGACTTACCAGCTTATGTATGGATATAGAAATATACTTGCGCTAACACTCTAGTCCCGTGAACGCAAACAATCAAAATGAAATATATATATACCAAAATTTTGTGCTATTTGATTTGGTGAATTTGGAGCTCTAGACCCGTGGTGATAATTTTTGATGAGAATACTACCGATACGGCCGTGACAAAATTGTGGCCATACCTTCATGTGCGGGAGATAGACCAACGCTATAAAAGGTTGGTTATTTTCATTCTTGTTTTTTTATACCCTAAATGTTAAAATGTTGAAAAGTTCACCTAGGGGGATTATTTTAAAAAAATTGTCTTAAATAAATCTCTAGGATGGGCACCCATAGGGCATGCTTTTATTTTGTCAAAAATGGTCTTTTTTTTGGTCTTTTTGAGAATTTTTTAGGTAAAGGTCATGTTTGAAAAAAATGGTTTAGGACCGCTGCCCAAAGAAGGGTGGCAGTCATGGAACCTCCGCCTCTTCCGTGGTGATGGTCCTAGAACCATCGCCTCGAATCGGGCGTGGTTTTGAACAAAATGACCGTAACGCTCACTAACTTAATTTTTTTGGATTTTTCATGTTTTGTGATGTTTTTGGTGAGCTTATTATTTAGAAAATGTTACTAACTTTCTTTTTTCATGTTTTGGTGAATACGTAGGAGGATTACATTAGATTGATCTCGGGAGAGGGAGTGTGATTGGCTACCCTGTATCCTAGATCAGCCGACACATGATGAGATGGATCTCCTTGCAGGGCCAGATTTGGAGGATGTCATGGGTTCCCACATTGCTCCTATTGGTTGCATTCTATGTGACTTATTTTCCTATTGGGATGCATATTGAACACTTTCTGTTCCCAAGTGTCCACAAAGTAAGTGGACTATCACCTTGGAGGATATATACCATATTCTTGGGCTCCCAATACTTGGGAGGAGAATGAATTTGGATACAAAGTGGGGTCTAGGGCCGTGATGACGCAATGAAACACATATATGCAAGACATCATTGTCTTATCTCGGATTTAAGAAGGGGATGCAGGTTTGGTCCATTGCCACCACTCCCATTCCTTTCATATTTAGAGCCACCATGGGCATCTTGTCCTCTCAATTGATCAGGGAAAAGGGTGGTGATACCCTCTTGTATTTCCATGCTCCTATCATTGCATAGATCAAGGGCCATGGCCGCAAATATGCTTAGGGCACAAATATATTGGGACCACCTACCATGATCTATACAGGGTGGTCGATGGTAGGGGTAGTCATTGAGCTACCCCACTCTTGTGACGAGTTATGTTTATGAGTGTTTCATCTCGTATGGTAGGGGAGTACCATTATCGCTATAAGGGATATTCATGCAGCTAGATGGATAGGTATGTCAACACTTAGATGACACATCATCTTGTGGCCTCCCGACTATAGAAGACATGTCCGCAACACCTTATTATGACACGAAAGGGATATATAAACTAGAGGTGACAACGATAGTAGCTTACTCTTTAACAGATCAACTAGTTGATAGAGTAGGGAAACTTGAGGTCAACCCATTAGATCAAGTCCCCTAATATTTTGGCCTTCCATACATTGATATGCTTCCTCCCATCACTCAAGTTTATATGACTATTCAGAGACTCAGAGGGTCCCTAGAGAGGATCCTGATTGGACATTGGTAATTCTAGGTGTGCCCATTGCAATTAGATAGGTGTTCTATTCTCACTGGGTAGCTAGTGCCCCTGAGCACCCCTAATTCAGATTACGGCCTGGTCCCCGCATGCAGTGGGGAGCAGGATGAGCCCATTGATCTAGACTCGACACTAAGGGGGATACAATGGATGAGATGGAGGATTCAGGTTGGAGAGGACATGAAGGATGAGGGAGTTGGATTTGGGACTAGTGAGGTAGCCCATGCGAAGGAGGAGGAGAGTGACCCTGAGTGGCATGATACTCAAGAGATGCTGAGAGTAGCATATGAGGAGGCCAGTGCTGAGAGAGAGACCTTAGTCTCAGAATCAAAACTTCCTCATGGTGGAGAGGGGGATGATGAGTCCATCATAGGAAAGAGATTCACTTCCCGGCATTGGGAATCCCCACAACCACCAATAGTAGTGGTAGAAGTAGTAGTTACCGATCCTACCTAGATTCTTAGAAACCTGAGTAAGTTTAATACTCTTTTTTTTTGTTAGGAATGTTGACTTAAATATCTTTCTTTATTTTTTCCTAACTTATCATTTATTTCTTTCTTCTTGCGGTGATGACACAGAGTGACGAGAGCTTATCTCATTAGGTATGCATGGATACTATGTTTATCTCCTTGAGGAAGACGTAAGATAAGATGACCGCCAACTCGGGCCACCCATTAGCCGCAGGAAGACACACTGACATATTTTCCCCTATGTGGAAGGTAGCAGAGACAATTAATTCCCTTTGTACCTAGGTGGTTGGGTATGAGATTGTCTTGCACTTGATGAGACAAAGCCATTCTTGCAGTGAAGCCATGGGCAGCTGGATGTCATCATGAGCACTCACATCATTTTGTTCACTCTCATTGTCGCCATAACTAAAGTAGGAGCCCCAAATGCGGTGGAGTTCCATCTAAGGGATCTCACAGGACTAACAAGACATGGGGCTATTTTTATTTCTTTTATGACATTTTTTTGGTCATTTATACAAAAAAATTGTTTTAGGCTCATTGTGAGCATTTTGACCATGCGTAGTGCATGGTGGCATTGTATACAAACTTGATTCACCGTGATATCTACAGAATCTTATTTTTAGTTTGGTATCCCATTGATCTCGAAGTTGATTTTATTTTGGTTTATCTCTCATGTATACTCTAGATATTTAGAACTAATTTTCTATTCTTTTCAGGATGTATGCAATGGATGTGAAATGATAACATGATGATTTCTTTTTATATTTCATAATGCCGATACATGATAATGCAAACAGAATGTGATATTTAAATTTTAGCTTCTTTAAGAAACCTTTGGTACTTCATATTGTCTTGAAAAAATGTGATAATAAAATGATATGATAAAAATATGTACTTACCCCACTCATGATGCCACGAAACCAAGTAGGATGCGAGGGATCAATACCAAGAGCCGTGAAGGGCATGAGTTACGAAAATTTATTGAATGGTAATGATAAGGGAAAGACATGGTTTGATAGGACCAAATTGGGGCAATACAACTTCACACTAATCAAGTTACTTCATACCTTAAAATGTGATTTACTTTCTAGTTTATCTAGACTTAGATCCGTAGATGGCTACTTGCTTGACAAAATCTGGATTTGGGGTTTTAAACTCTTTTAGAATTTTGGACATCTAACCCACTTTGACCTTTACCTATGATTTCAAAACATTTGAACGAATTATTTGTAACTTTCATGTTTTTAAACGATACCCCCTACTCCTTTCCCCATGCTACGAGGAGGAAGCATGGGCTCATCACCACGAATAAGGAATAAGTGAGTAAGGGCATTTATCTCATTTCCTAACCATACATCACTAGTAAGAGATGTAGGCTCAACATCGAAGGTTCAGGGAAAATAAATGTGTAAAATAAAAAATTTCTATGGATTTACATTTGGCTTACTTATCTAGAAATTTTTTTAGTATGTTCTTATTTCCAAAGATATTTTTACGGGATAGATGTGACACCATGAAGCTTCTAGAAAAGACTATAGACAAAGACACTGTAATCTAGAAAGAGACTATAAGCAGAACCAAACATGCCAGACTTGGTATGATCATGGTCAAAACTTTGTCTTATCTTGCTTGAATGAAGAAATGATTCAAAAATAAATGATGATACTATGAAGATTTGAATAGATATGATCCGAATGTTTTTCCAATGTTTTAAGAAGTTTTTAGGAGTTACTATAAAAATAAATCCCTTGATCACAAATTTTACAAAATGAATCAAGCGGATGAAAATGTAATGCAGTATAAGTTAATGTACATATGAAAATGTTGGTGGATCATGCGTAGTACCTCTTTAGGTGAAGATATTTCATGGATTCACTAAACTCCTCACCCTCTAGTGTACACAGTGAAATGCCCACTTTTAGTAGTCTTCTACTACTCAATACCTACCTAACCACCTAGGTCTTAATTTCCTTCCCTTGCTAGTTTTTTTGTCTATCTTGTTGTCAAATATTAATACCAAATCTCCTTCATAGATCTCACATTCATAAACCTTCTTATTTTATTACCAAGCCATCCGGCCAAGATAAATGATGTACCATTGTCCGACGTTAAGTCTAGCCTTGTCGATATTTTCTAATTGTTATAGTTGTGTTTCTTGGTAACCTTCCTCTCCTAGGATCCCATGTAGTGAAATACATATACTAGGTATTTTTACTTCAACTAGTAGAACCGTATCAACACCAAACACTAAAGAAAAGGTGATTTCCCCATTGGTGTTCAAGCTAATGTTCAATATGCCCACAAAGCTAGAAAAATCTTTAGGTGTTAATCTCTTTATTCTCCTTAATGGTTTTGAGAAGGATGGTCTTTAACATTTTATTCCTAGCCTCAACTTTTCAATTAGCCTTAGGATAGTAGAGAGAAGTTGTGTGATGACTAATTTTTAACTTTATACACAACTCACGCACCTCATCATTTTTGAAAGACCTCGCCATTATTTGAAATAATGACCTATGGGACGCCATACCTACGGATGATCCGGTTTAAGATAAACTTAGTGATCATAGAATCAGTATAGTGGTAAGAGGCATGGCTTCAACCCACTTCGTGAAGTATTCTATGGCCATGATTATAAATTTGTGGCCATCCATTGATGAGGAGAGCATTTCCTATCAAATCTAGGTCCCACATGGAAAAGGGCCATTGGGTTGCGATTGATTGAAAATCTTGTAACGGGTATGTGGATCTCATGGTAGAATCTTGGAATTTGTGGAATCTATGTACAAACTCTACTACATCATGTTCTAGAGTGGGCCGAGGAAATAACCCATCTCGATGTATCTTTCAAGCAAGTTGGTGTGACCTGCCAAAGTGACCTCCACATACTCCACTATGTGACTCATGAATAATATTTTTGGATTCTTCGACATCAACAATATTAACAACATTCCATCAAAGGATATGTGGTAGATCACTTGTTCCAAAATAATTTACTTAACAACACCGAATTGTAACCACTTTATTTGTTGTGATGTTTCCCTTTTGGTACGTGTGGTCCATGATAAAATTAATAATGTCCGATACCAAGGGTATACAGAGATAGGGGGCCTGGTCTCAACAAAGTACATGCACTCATCAGGAAAATCTAAATCTACCAGATCACCTCCATCTAATGGATTATTAGCCAACTAGTCCACAATCATTTTTCCCTTAACAGATTTTCAGATTTACAAATAACTATGGTATGTTGTTCTATTTTCAAATAATCGCTTTAATAAGATATAGTTAATAAATACTAAGGCAATCATTAGATATTGAAGTTATTTAATTTATAAACAAACCAACTATGGATAAAAAAATTAAGGAATGTTGGATTTAGGGTTTTGTAAGGTTGTAAATTGAATCTTAATTCTAAGTTAATTAAGGGAAATGACCTCCTTGAAGTATGTGCATCATGATGAAGTGTTTCTAATGATGTTGGCACATGCCAATTGAATAAGTGTACCTTTGTGAAGACTTACATCTTCATGAGGATACAATGTTGCGCTTGACATGTTGCAACACCCTTCAATGTTGGTTCATCTAGATCTACTCAAATCTAGACTTGAACTTAGTTTCCTCGAGGTCAAAAGTAGCAATATGATTTAGCATAGGAAGTAACACACTATGAATTAGGGTAACTAGGCACATTATTTTGACTTAGGTCAAATGAGTATGGCCATATACCCTAAGTCATCATGAGTGGATCCCTATAACAAATTATGTCATGAATTTGGGCTAGGTCAAACTCTTGGACAAGTGGACTCGACATAAGTTAGTAAAGACCATTCTAGATAACAGATGAGTGAGGTGAAGGACACATTCCATTTAGGTGAGTATGTCATATAGGAATAGTAACATGAAAAGTATGTTGGAAATCTTTGGCCAAAGTATCGCAAGCTGGTAGTTTTGTTGTCCTATGCCACCTAGTTTAAGGAATGTGATTTCAGATGAATATTAGTAAAAATATTCAAATAGGTTCTTTTAAATAGATCACTCAAGCACTCCAAAATATGGTAAGAAAACCAAGTATATGTAGTATACTTAAAGTATTCAATACTTAAAGACAACATGAGAGATAGCTTAGAAACCGAGTCATGAAATGAGAGATCGATAGTTTACCCAGATCATTTATAGTTGCATATGGTTATCTGTTATGAGATTAATTGGCATGGAATGTGTATTCTAAATTATGTTTTATTTAGAACAAAGAACATTGTGTAAAAAAATTTCTTGTTTCTAAAGTCTAAAATGGGAATGTTACATAACATTGAGATGAATACTATTGTTCCATATAATGCAGATCTATTCCTAAGAGATAGTAGTGTTAGTATCTTCTCAGGTTAGATGGAATTAATTAAGGAGTGAAACATGTAAATTAGTATATGAAAAGCAATTTTGATTTTGATGAAATATTATTTATCTGGATTAATTCTTTAATCCTTTTCATGTAACCAATAGATGAAAGTTGAATCTGATTATATCCTGATCTATTCTTAATGATGATATGGTTTATCACCTTATCTCTCTCTCTCTATTGTGACTAGTATTATCTTTGGTATGTTTTCCGTAATGCTTTAATTGTTTCGTAAAGTAGAGTTCTCTTTATGAAATAGTTAGCTAAAGGAACATCTTTTAATGTTTAGTGCTTATCATGCTTAGTTCGATGAACTTACTCCATGCTAGAATTTTTTTACGTATGGACTTCATAAGTGATGAAAGGAGAAAATACCTTTAAGAACTTATATTTATTTAGTAAGAGGTCAAGTTAATTTATGATGTAATAAAATCTTTATTAAAATGTATTTGTTGGAAATGGAATTTGTCCTTGTAATTGATCTTGTTGATGTTGTTTGACACTAGAAATGTCTAATGTGTTCAAACTTATCATGTATGAATACCATTTTGATGAATGAAAGAGTTGTGGGATTATCTGTACTTGATGTGTCATCTTTTTGGATATTCTGTGAATGGAAATGATAATCTTATCTCTATTTCTTTTATATATATTTGTAATATACCCTCTGGGGTTGGTTTAAAAGGAATTAGAGGTTAAGGGTACTAGATGTACTACCCTTTAATTAATTGTAACTTATTAAGTTTACATTCATGAATGGATGTTCAACTAAATCACTATGGCTTAAATAAAAAAATGGTTATGAGTAGAATAAACCATGATAATAACTTGCACATTATTATAGGTTATAAATGAACC